>JARUPZ010000010.1:5290775-5534360 GCA_031213475.1 Nereocystis luetkeana | reverse complement strand
AAATACTTGGGAATGAGAGTCATACATACCAAGTGCGTTTTAGTACAGCAGTACAATAGCCAAAGGGGGCTTATTAATATTAATAGTGCTGTTACCTACTGTACACAAGGTGAGAAAATACAAGTATGCTTACTTCGTATCAGGTGAACCAAAATAGTAAACGAGAGTATCACATACAGGTGTTACTATGATACTAGTTGCATGAAAAAGTACGTGTGTAGCGGCAAGACATGGGTACACACCCCCCCCCCCCCCCCCCCCCCCCCCCCCCCCTAACGCCCACAAATTACTACCGCCTTACGTACGTCTGTCGGCACAGTAAACTTTTAACGTACTAATACGGGGGACCCTATTAAATAGGACCCGCGGTAGGCACAAAACCCTATATATTCCCCTATTTTCACTAACAATATTTGGTTATATTGACTATTGTCCGCCGTACTACTGCTACAGCACACCCGCACCGCTTTACACATGTTATTTTCATCGTCTCACCGCCAACTCCAGAAGGGAAAACTGAACTTCACGAGTGCCACACGCAACTACGACTATTTAATATCTTTAGTAGATTGCCTCAGAAAAAAAGTGTGTAAGAGTTTGTCCGTTTCATGTGTCGCCGGTTTTTGTACGCAGGAGGCGGGAAACCTGGACAGGGCGGGGGGGGGGGGGGGGGGGGGGGGCAGCGTAAACGCAACGCCAAGAACTGCCATTTTGGCCGCTCACGACTAAACCGGTCCACCTTAGCCCCCCCCCCCCACTCCCCCTAACCCCGCATTTTCACATTCCCTACCTCCTGCGTGCCGACTGTTTTCAGAGTAGGATTGTATAGCTCATCACTGGCAAAACTACAGTAGTATTGATAGTGCGTATTGGTTCACTGCCGCATCTGTTCAAAAGAATGTATACACTTTAATATGTGTACATCATCTACGCTTGCCGTAACGATACACGGCGCAGCATCTGTGTACGAATAGAACAGATCCAACCCAGTAGAAACACACTACTATTTCAGGGGACCATATCAATAGCACTAGCAACAGTAATATACACTCAAGGCCTACCTGGTATACATTACAGTATATTACGTGGGTGCATTTGGTCCTGATAACGATGTCCCCTCGTATTAATTCAGTACTGTAGATCATGCACATCGTACGGCTCCCACCAGGCAAAACGGCTTCGATCATACAAACTCATACCGGTACACATCAGGAGTCCATCTTCCCCCCCAGAATAAGTACCTAGTGGTGTGGACATCGGTCGTCATCAGTCCAACGAGTGTAAAAAAACTCTGGACACGAAATTGAACCACAACAAACAAGCAAAAAACAAAAACAACAACCTGGAGTGGAGCCAACGGCGATAACAAACGCGACGGAAAGACGAAATAAAAAAATAAAAAAAACATCCCGCTGCATCACTACTGGTCCCCCGTAATAGAGGTCTCATTTATACGTCGTATTCGGATCTGACTACCATGTTCCCCGTGTCCCTTAAGACCCGAGTCCTCCCTGACCCTCATCTCGTGACCCCCGACCCCTATTACGGGGGACCATAGTTAATAGGACCTATGGTATACATAAATACCTATATATTTTACCATTTTTACTAACAATATTTGGTCCTATTAACTATGTTCCCCCGTAATAGTCCCTACCCCCCATCCCCTCATTTCGTGTTCCCTGACCCCTATCCCCTCCCCCTCGTCTCGTGTCCCCTTATTCCCTGCCCCCTATATCCCTTAATCTCGTGTCCCCTAACCCCTACCCCTCATCCCTTGACCCCTATTCCCCGGCCCATATCCCCTGACCGGTGTCCTTTAAACCCTGCCTGCCGCAACAACTCACCTGCGCGGCCGCCGACATGAGCGGAGACACCCCATCCTTGTCGCGCACCATCGGGTCCGCCCCCGCCGCCAGCAGCAGGTCCACCACCTCCTGGCTCCCTGACGTCGCCGCCTCCATGAGCGCGGTGCCCCCCTGCACGTGCTTGAGGTTGGGGTCGGCCTTCGCCGGCCCCTCGCCCTCGAGGAGGACCTTGACCACCTCGGGGTGCCCCCCCGCTGCCGCGTACATGAGAGCGCTGACGCCGTCGGGGTGCATGGAGTCCACCTCCACCCCCTTTGCCACCAGAGCCTGAGCGGGATTATTTTTTTGTTTGTTCGTTTGGTTGTTTTTGGTTGGGTTGGGTTGGGTTGGTTTGGGTCGGGTTCTCGGGGTTTGGGGTTCAGGTGTTGGTTTGGGTTGCTAAATTGGTTGTATGGGGTTTGGGATTTTTCGGGGCTTGATTTTGGTTCGAGTTTTTGGGTTTTGCTTCGGCCTTGTTCGATCAAGACAGAGGCGAGGGTGATCACATAAAGCATCAAATAAAATATGAAAATAACTAATACTCGTACGAAAATATTGCAGGCGAATTAAGCACGGTATGAGTCAATACGAGAACAACACCCCCACCGTCACCAATGACTTCCGACACGTCTGCCAGACCCACACGTCTAATAGTGGCAAACCACACAAATCGACCGAGCGACGACAAAAAAAACTCCCGATTCCACTTTGCCCTGGCGAACCACAGCCTACTCGTACAAACGCAGCCCCTTCATTCCAAACCCCACAGCTGGCGTATGTTCCTCTACACCCGCTCACCTGGACCACCTCCAGGTGACCTCCCGCCGCCGCCACAATAAGCGGCGTGAAAGCGGTCGCGCTCATCGATCCAGCGTCTGCCCCCTTCGACAGCAACGCCTCCACCGCCTCTAAAGACCCGCTTTCGGCCGCGTTCATCAACGCCGTCACCTCGTCGTGGTCCTTAGCACCCACGTCCGCTCCTGAGGAGGAGGAGGGGGAGGGAAACATTGAAATCATAATACAGAGCGCGGCAGCAAAAACAGGTGAGCTTGTGATATAATACGGGTACGAAACAAATAAAAACGAAGCACCGGATTGTACGTAAAGAGAGCAGCAAAACTATTATTACGGGGGGCCATAGTTAACAGGACCAAATATTGTCAGTAAAATGGTTAAACATATAGGTTTTTACGTATACCATAGGTCCTGTTAACTATGGTCCCCCGTAATAGTAGATGAGCCCACGAGTCGATCAACCAATGGAAATCGACAGTCCAAACATCGACGGATTGAGTCTACGTACCGATCCACGATTTACCAGGCAATTACAGCTTTTTTGACAGGACGTGCCCGGAAACGGCGACGTGGACGAACCACAACAAAAGGTGCATCAGATAAAAGGTAGAGCAAAAAGGGTGCTAACGGCCAAAAAAATGGTTGAGAGGAGCCGACGGAAACTATTAGTAGCGTCACTATCTAACAGAGTAAAAAAATAGAACAAAAGAAGACAGGGCGTGTGTTTTATTCAACCCTTTAAGAACTGCAGTCCCGTTGCGGGGGCAAGACCAGTCAAATTTCAAGAAATTTGTCCAAAAAACGGGACTGCAGTCCTAAAACGACTACCAGGTAAGGTACACCCTGGAGGTACCTGAGTACCTACCCGAGTATATACAATCTGAGTACTCGGGTACGTACGCAAGTACGGTATATTGGTATATACTCTGGGGGTACCCGGGTATCTACCCGAGTATAGGTTGTTTATACCCTGAAGATACCCGGATACGTACCCGAGCATATACAATCTGAGTACTCCGGGACGTACGCAAGTACGGTATACTGGTATATACTCTGGGGGTACCCGGGTATCTACCCGAGTATAGGTTGTTTATACCCTGAAGATACCCGGATACGTACCCGAGCATAGTACATGTATATACAGTGGGAATACCCGGGTACCTACCCGAGTATAGCACATACACCACGGGGGTACTCCAGTACCTACCGGGCATGACCAACTAAATCAAGTTTGGTACCTAGACACCCCAGTGTACATACAGCAGTACCCTAAAAAACACACGCACGAGAAATACGTACCAGGTACAAGGAGGCGGGATCAGCCCTAGTAAACGTTTAGAGACCGTCATGGTTTTAAGTTGCCGAGATACCTCCCCAGCACAACCCCTTCAGGAGGAGACAGGCGGGGGGGGAGGGGGTGGCGAGGCTTGTTCAGCCCCTCCTGTCCCCCCCCCCCCCGGTCCGGCCCCTTGAAGTTCCTTCGTGGGTCGGCCGGGGAAGCAGTCACTGCGTCCGTTTTCATAACTTTCATCATTTCCCGGAACCAGTAATTAATATTAATAATAGAATACGTTCAACATATAAACCCGAAGACACTTGCAACAACAAAAAAAATCGACGCAGCACAGAGAACCAACCCAACCCCAGTTTTGTTTTTTGTTCTGACCACTTGGGAGTGATACTCCCGTTGCTACTGCAGTACTTATTCAATACCACTACGCAATTCCGAGAAATTTTCTACTGCAGTACTTACTCAATACCACTACGCAATTCCGAGAAATTTTCTCGCAAGAACGTGGGGAAAGGGTAAAACAATTGGCTTTGTAACAACACAGTAGAAAGAGGCACACAACTACACCACATTGGTTGCGTTCAACAGGCGTTGGCTCACTCAAGACGAAACGTCGCGAAGGTTAACGGAATTGACAATAATAAACGCAGGGCACGCAAGAAAGCAGATACTGCCGTCGCGCAACTCAAAACAACCAGTCCAATCGTCTCTGCCAGAGCGGTCGTCGAACACTCCTATCACGCTCACATGGACCTAAAAAAGGGAGCACTACTTCGTTCAAGGATCAGGCGGGATCAGCCCTAGTAAACGTTTAGAGACCGTCATGGGTTTATGGTGCCGAGACGCCCCCCTGACGAAACACGCTCGGGAGGGGAGGGGGGAACCGGACGGCAAGGCTTGTTCAGCCCTCCCGACCCACACCCCCGACCCCTTCAAGTTCCTTCGCGCGTAGGCCAGAAAGGCAGTAACTGCGTCCGAATTTCATGATTTTCATCATTTCCCGTCAGACCAGAAACGGAAACGAACTCAACCCCAGAAAAAAAAATCTGACCCACCAACCCGCCCACCCAAACCCCCTCACCCCAGTCACCACCCCCGTGCCCAACAAGCCTACAACCACCGACGGACACATACACTCATGACATCCACCATCTACCAAACCCCCCCCCCCTCCATCCCTCTCGCTTCCATGCACCAACCCTACCCAACACCAACCCCCAACCTACAGCAGAAACCCACTTGCGTCGAGAGGCATTCTCACGACCTATCCTTGCCCCCTCCCCCCCCCCCCACGAACCCCAACCCCTCCAACCTCCAGCGGCAACCTTACTGTACCCAGAAGCATGCTCACGAACCTCCCCGTGCCCCTTCCACCCCACTACTCCCATCCGTTAGCCCCCCCACCCGACCCTCCACCTCCGCCAAATCTATGGTAGAAACCCACCTGCTTCGAGAAGCATGCTCACGACCTCCCCGTGGCCCCCCGCCGCCGCGCCCATAAGAGCGGTGATCCCGTCGCTGCGGTTGTTGTTGGCAGACGCGCCGCTCTTTAGCAACTCCGCCAGGACCTCTTTTCGGCCCTCCCCGGAGGCCAACCAGAGGGCCGTCACTCCCGACTTTGCCTCGGCGTCCACCTCGGCACCCGCCTAAGCTCCAACATCATCGTCATCATCATCATCGTCATCGTCATCATCATCATCATCGTCGTCATCATCATCATCATCATCATAGTCATCATCATCATCATGAATCATCATCACCATGAATCATCATTGTTATCATCATTAATCATCATCATCACCATCGTCATCACCGAAATGGAGGGATGGAGGGGAGCGGGGACGGGGGAAGGGGGGACGGAGAGGCGGAACAGGGAGGCGGGGGGGTATACTTTAAGTCATGCCTGGCCGTAGTCGTATGACCATAGACACTGATCCTTACAATGAGGTAGATGTGGGGAAAGGGGGAGAGGAGCGGCGCTTCATAGGTTGGGTGGGCGGCGCATCCGTATATGGAGTAATCGTAAACGCTTGGAGGTAAGTGTGTAACCTTTGTCACGTATCCTACATACAGCAAAGGTACGCACACAGGCGAAGGAAGGCAGGGTTTCGTCCCCAGTGGTCAAGATGCACTACATCGACCGGAAAGAGACGAGAGAGTCCCCTTTCGCCTCCCGACACCAAAGCAGGAAGCGCTTGCCTTCCGTGGGTGCAAATCCAACTCCAGCAACGAAACAAAAAGCAAAAAAAAAAGCAAGAAAAAAAAAGAAACTGGGTCTTCAGACCGACCGTACACCAAGCAGACCTCTATGCATAGCAACCAACTCCAGCAACACCCTAACTTTCTAACTTTACAGACCGATCACCTCCCAAGCTGAGCAAACGTCCCGACGCCCTCACAGCAACCAGAACAAAATATGTGCTCAAGTAGACGAGCACGAGTTCGCAACCGACCTGTCGATCAGTCAACACCTTTTTGAGGGCAAAACAGAATCCCCATTTTTGGGGGCAAACCACTATAATTCCAAGTAGGTTGTCCCCCAAAAAACGCAACCGCAGTACTACTCAAAAAGGGTGTTGAGGATAGAAACTCTAAAAAGTACACACGTAAGTGGGATAGCCAGCGAGCGATTCTTTTGATATAGGGGTAGGTGGCACATTTCGGGCACAACACGCAGATTAGGATCACATCTGATATCTTTCGTATGAATAGTCTACCGTAGAGGGATTGTTTCAGTTTCGGTTGAACGTTTCGGTTTTGTCTCAAAATCAGCTTTAGAGTGAGGGACACTAACACGAGTATGGTATACTATTTTTGGTCGTTTAGTGCACTATCAGTAGTACGGAACACTACTACTGCTGTAGTATCATGGTACACTAATAGTAGTATGGGATACAAATAGTCGTACAAAACTCGTCAGGCGAGGAGCCCCCAAAAAAAACATACCAGATATAATACTATGCACGGAAATATAACACCGCTTGGTCTTCATTTCAATGTCTAAACAGTCCTTATAATTCGGATAAGAGTGGTAACCGGTCGTAGGGGGCATTGCGCAAACCCCAAATACACCGCAGCACGTGTTTGGCGGTATATACGGGGCCGTGCTGGGCGCTGTGCACTGATTGCATCGGGGCGTTACCTTGAGTAGCTCCTTGACAACGTCAACGTGCCCCATTATGGACGCCTCCATTAACCCAGAGATCTCGTCCTTGTCCTTCGCATTGACGTCGGCACCCTGCGGTGGTAAAGGATAAGAGAGAGAGAGAGGACCACAAGAAAGGAGAAAAAAAGAGAGAAAAACGAGAGAAAAAAAGGAGAAAACAGAACACAAAAAAAAACGAGGGATTAATTCAAGTGACAGATAAAACCCGAACAAACCACGACGGACGCATCGAAAATTTGACAAATAAACAAGCACGAAAAAGGTAACCCCCTCCCAAAAGGGAAGAGAGGGGATAGCGCGAGAGAGGTACTCGTACACAAGCGGATGCTTGAAATAGTGCAAATAAACACCAAAAAAATGAAAAATGGAAAACAAAAAGGGGGGAAAAAAAGAAATAAAAACGAACAAATGAAAAACAGAGCGCCAGGGAAAACGTGAAAACAGAAGAACGGGAAAGCGGGGGGGCATAAGTAATAAGAATACACGCTGGAACCATGTTTCCCCTACTGCTGTATGTTCACACGCTATATTTGGCTCTGACTACTCCTGTAGGGTGTCCCCGCCTGAAAATTGGCGGAGGGACCAAAAAGCACAAGCCCACGGTGACTGTATGGGTGCCACGACGAGAAGCTCATAGAGTATGGTCGCTTGAAGGTCTTCACTGTCCAGCCGAAGAGCGCCGCAACTACAACTGGCGAATCTGCACACCCTTTTTCCATCCTTCTCTTCTCCCGTCCGAGAACGAAAGAAGAAGCACTCAAGAAAAAAAGGGCGGAGACTCGAACCACGGCGGCGCCAAGTTTTTACGATCATCGCTTCTGTCGTGGCTGTCCCTTCGGAAAAAAAAGGAGGCCGTGTCCCTCGGGGGAGGGGCTGGGGGGGGGGGGGGGGGGGGCGGGGGGGGGGCAGCAGTATCTGGTGCATTTTACGACGTTTTTGTATCATGTCCTTCAAAACGCCGAGACAATACCGAGGACTGGAAATATAGTGGAACAATGATAAAGGGAAATCAAAACACACGGACATAACCAACACGAGGAGGTCATGGGAGTATGGTCGCTTGAAGGTCCTTCACTGTCTAGTCGAAGAGCGCCGCATCTATATCTGGCGAATCTGCACACCCAAATATGCTACATATTTTGCATCCAACAACGAGAAAAGAAGCGATCAACATCAAGGGCGGGAGACTCAAACCATGTCCGCGCTAAGATTTTCACGGCCGTCGCTTCTGTTACAGAGCGGCAACATCCAGGTTTTAAGGAGGGCGCGTCCCCTAGGGCCCAGGGGGCGGTGGACAGCCATCGTCATGAACTCATAATCCGTAAACATTACTCGAGGCATGCATTGCTGTCTTGCCGAAACGCTGAGCCAACACCGATAACTCGCAACATGGACAAACGAAACAATGAGGAGCAAACCATAAAACATCAGAAGCTCATAGAGTATGGTCGCTTGAAGGTCTTCACTGTCCAGTCGAAGAGCGCCGCAACTATAACTGGCGAATCTGCACACCGCTTTCCCATCCTACTTCTTTCGGAAAAGCAGTAATCGAGAAAAGGGCGGAGACTCGAACCACGGCGGCGCCAAGTTTTTACGATCATCGCTTCTGGCATAGCTGCTACGTGGGGACAAAAAAGAGGCCAAGCCCAGGGGGGAGGGGGGGCAGCCAGGTCCACGTCTTAGTATTTCAAGGCTATTATTGTAGTCCTTCTACAACGCGTACCAGGTGTACAGCCAATAATTTTGATCACTGTTCATAGCATCAAACAATCAAGAAGCGAATGAGAACCAGCTATCATACAAAACGATCACAACAGCTCATCAAGTATGGTCGCTTGAAAGTCTTGACTGTCCAGTCGAAGAGCGCCGCAACAAGAACTTCGCGAATCTACACACTCTTTCCGATGGTACGTACGCTCACATTCAAGAATGATAAAATAAAGACATAAAAAGGGCGGAGACTCAAACCACGGCGGCGCCAAGTTTCGACAATCTTCGCTCCTATCAAAGATGTCACGCCAGGATACAAAAGGAGGCCGCGCCGCTTAGGAATAGGTGGGGGGGGGGGGGGGGGCGGGCAGCCAGCTCCATGTCCTCATACCTCATCAGGTACAACTTATATTGCCAGCGAAATTATTGTTGTCTTTTCAAAACGCTGGGCCAAAGTGAGGATTCATGATACAACGTACCAATACATGGCGATAACAAAAAAAGGACCACGAGAAGCACGAGATGCTCATAGAGTATGGTCGCTTGGAGGTCTTCACTGTCCAGTCGAAGAGCGCCGCAACTATCGCTGGCGAATCTACACACCCTTTCCCATCATACCTCTTTCGGAAAAGCAGCAATCAAGAACAAAAGGGCGGAGACTCAAACCAAGGCGGCGCCAAGTTTTTACGATCATTGCTTCTCGCCGTATATCACGTCCGGATTGAACGAAGGCCGTGTTTCTACAGGGATTAGGGGTGGGTAGCCAACCCGGATGTATAATAATACTCATACCAAAATACTTACTCTAAACCAAATAATACATTATAGAGGGTATTAATTAAATTCCAGGACGTTTGTCACAAGCCACGGCCGAGACAGAAAAAAGAAACCGAGTAAGCGCCACAACACACGCGGACACAGAGAAGCTCATAGAGTATGGTCGCTTGAGGGTCTTCACTGTCCAGTCGAAGAGCGCCGCAACTACAACTGGCGAATCTGCACACCCCTTTTCCATCATGGCTCTTTCGGAAAAGCAGCAACTAAAAAAACAGGCGGAGACTCAAACCACGGCGGCGCCAAGTTCTTACGATCATTGCTTCGGTCATGGCTGCCATGTCGGGATAAAAAGGAGGCCGTGTCTCTGAAAGGGGGAGGGGCGGAAAGTCAACCCGGAAGGAAGTACTACGGCAATACCCAATGTGAGGGTGACGATGTAAATACAAAACGCCAGGCCTGCACGACAGGCAAGAAACAAAGAACGGAAATGAGCCAAATTTCACAAGACCCACAAACACAACGATACGCTCGACAAAAGCTCGACAAAAAAATGGAAATGAACCAAGTTTCACAACACACACAAAGTCAACGAGAAGCTCATAGAGTATGGTCGCTTGAAGGTCTTCACTGTCCAGTCGAAGAGCGCCGCAACTATAGCTGGCGAATCTGCACACCCATTTCCACCTTTTACTTCTTTGGGAAAAGCAGCAATCAAGAAATAGGCGGAGACTCAAACCACGGCGGCGCCAAGTTTTTACGATCATCGCTTCCCGCTGTCTATCAATAGTTAACTTGATAAGTAGGCCGTATCCTTCAACCGGGTTAGGGGGGGTAACCAAGGAGTACTACAAGTACTGTAGATATAAGACTCTACTAGAGAGTGTAGCTTCCATCCCAGAACAGTGAGCCTGCGGTATGAACCATTTTTTCAGGCGCAACAATAATCAACGTGCACGGAAAAGGAGAAGCTCATAGAGTATGGTCGCTTGAAGGTCTTCACTGTCCAGTCGAAGAGCGCCGCACCTATAACTGGCGAATCTGCACACCTATTTCCATCCTACTTCTTTCGAAAAAGCAGCAATCAAGAAAAAGGCGGAGACTCAAACCACGGCGGCGCCAAGTTTTTACGATCATCGCTTCCCGCTGTCTATCAATAGTTAACTTGATAAGTAGGCCGTATCCTTCAACCGGGTTAGGGGGGGTAACCAAGGAGTACTACAAGTACTGTAGATATAAGACTCTACTAGAGAGTGTAGCTTCCATCCCAGAACAGTGAGCCTGCGGTATGAACCATTTTTTCAGGCGCAACAATAATCAACGTGCACGGAAAAGGAGAAGCTCATAGAGTATGGTCGCTTGAAGGTCTTCACTGTCCAGTCGAAGAGCGCCGCACCTATAACTGGCGAATCTGCACACCTATTTCCATCCTACTTCTTTCGAAAAAGCAGCAATCAAGAAAAAGGCGGAGACTCAAACCACGGCGGCGCCAAGTTTTTACGATCATCGCTTCTCGCTGTCTAAGTCAACATGATAAGTAGGCCGTATCCTTCAACGGGATCGGGGAGGGTGGCCAACGACCAACGCCACGAGTAATATCGATGTATCAACTATTATTAATATTAGCCTACCACGGGGTAAATTTTCCTTCCAGAACAGCAGCCCTGCACCAAGGACTATCGTTTCAAGCGCAAAAAAAAAATCGGGTGTACACGGAAAAGGAGAAGCTCATAGAGTATGGTCGCTTGAAAGTCTTCACTGTCCAGTCGAAGAGCGCCGCAACTATCACTGGCGAATCTGCACACCCTTTTTCATCATGCATCTTTCGGAAAAACAAGCAATCAAGAAAATGGCGGAGACTCAAACCAAGGCGGCGCCAAGTTTTTACGATCATCGCTTCTCGCTGTGACATTGGCACGACAAGACACTGCTGGATCTATCGAGGACGAAGGAGGGGTAGGAGGGCGTATGCTCTATATCAAGCATGGCCGTGGCCGTATGACCATAGACAAGGAGGCGGGGGAGGGGGGGGGAGACATATAATCTCCTCGCGTCCATGTCTCTCGCTCGCTGCACAGCCCATGTTGTAAGTCGCACGACTTAAAAACGACTAAAAAATCACGCAACACCCGAGGCGCTCGTTGTAACGAAATGTTTCGATTTCACAGCTGTGTGCGTTCCCCCGCCGAAAATACACAACAATTTAGGCCCCGACAGGAAAAGGCCTGTGAGAAGCGTAAGTTCCCAACCCCGTTTTACACGCGCACACGTCATTCGGAAAAAAACAAACTATTTGGGATTAGAACGGCATAATATTTGCAGTAGTAAAAACGAACAAAACCAAAAACAACCGAAATAAAACAGACGTACTGTAGGACTTAAAAGGGAAGAAACAAAGTCAGTCAACAAACAAAACAGAAGAAACAAAAAACATAGGGTTAAAACACGGCAAGAAAACCCGCGCCCCGGGGGGCGCCCGTTATAGCTACCTGGTACACTGACACATCACTCTGTCCTGAAATGTAAGGAACCGTTATTTTCATATGTATGCATGAACCGTCCCTATATTTCCGGACACAGTGGTACATTACAATAGAATTAATAGTAACATTACAAAGAATCGACTAGAAGACAAACATCCCGAACCCCCGAAGAAGTAAATACCAGGAAAAACGTCTTCAGTTTATTTTTCCTCGTCATTTTTTCCGATTGACACAACGCTGCACATCGCCGGATTGGCGAACAAATTAAAAAAAAACAAGCACCGGGAAATGCCATGCCCATTCAACCCCCTCGGAAGAGAAGGCAACAACAAGCAAGACACAAGGGAGCCAAACCACGGGGTCCACTCCATCCACTCCACTCGCCTTGTCGAGGAGGAGTTTCACCACCTGGAGGTGGCCCTGCGAGGCGGAGGCGATGAGAGCCGTCAGCTTGTCCCAGTCCTGGCTGTTCACATCCAGCCCGTCCTTGAGGTAGTCGCCCACGACGGCGAGGTCCCCGTCGGACGCCGCGGTGATGAACCTGAAAGAAAAGAAGGACACGTATATATACACATTAATATTGTTACGGGGGGCCATAGTAAATAGGACCAAACGTTGTTATTACGGAGGACCATAGTAAATAAGACCAAATACTGTTGGTAAAAATAGGTAAATATATAGGTTTTTGTGTGTACCGTAGGTCCTATTTACTATGGTCCCCCGCAAGAGTAAAAATAGGGACATCTATAGGGTTTTGTGTGTACCATCGGTCCTACCTGGTATTCACTATGGTTCCCCGTATTAGATGTCATATTACAGTAAGCGTATGATAATACCCCTGCGGTCCAACAGCAATCCTTACTTGCCCGAACCGGTACAATGATTAAAAAAAACGGTAGTCGGCAAAGGGCGCTCGTCTCTACAATCCAAGGACGACGTCTCATGTCCGAACAGGGGAAAAAAAAAAAAAAAAGACTACCGCGGCCCGCACCAACGATTTCAAGGCATCGAGGAAAAGGTTCAAACAGATGCTCTACCGGCACACTTCATACTTGACACCAAGAGTATACTCGGAGTGCCCTCAGTACAATTCGTACTCCGAGTACGGAGAGTATTGGAGTACTGACGGCCTACATACTGCGAGTGCTGGGAGTATGAGCACTACCTCAAGTCCGAGTACAAGCAGTACCCGCAGTGAAAACATTTCAAATACTTGGGAGTACTCAGTATCAAGAGTTTGAACCCGTGCAAACTGCGAGTACTCACAGTAGTTACTCCCAAAGTACTGCCAGTACTCTGAGTACCCCAGTAGCCCCCATCCCGAGACTAGTTTGCTCCAAATCCCACTCGTGAGACCGCCCGAGTATATTTTCTGCGATAAGGCGGGGATGGACTTACCGAAACGGTGCGCAGATGGCCAAAGTATACTTGATACCCCGAGGATACTGCGCAAATTTAGAGTATTTTGGTACACCGAATACTCGCAATACCAACGGACGAAATACTGGCATAAGACTTCCCGGACTAAAGAACCCTGAAATACTTGCAAGTACAGCACTATTCTACAGTATTGAGCCCCGAAATACTGCGAGTATGGCGCTATCCGCAGCACAGAATCTCGAAACACTCCGAGTACTCGCAGTATCCCGCAGTACTTACAAGAGCAACACTGCGAGATACACGAGGCACCTGAAGTATTTTTCTCTCGGAAATACGTCACTTTTACTCTCAGGTGCCGCGGGCATACGCGGAAGTTTCCTACCCCCAAGTACCCTCCCCTTCCCCCCCCTCTCCCCCCCCCCCAATTCCCCCAAACCACGAATATTCCACAACTCCTGCCATCGAGTGACATTCCCAACACAGCAACACTTCGAGCATGGGAAGAAAAGACAGCCAATCGGAGGTCGTCTCGACCCCTACATACCCTGTACCACAGCATTCAACATTAATCGATACATGCCGACGGGCACACCAGATACATTATGAGTCTCTTCTTTCCCACCGGAGATCTGGTTTGTGGTGATTCGATTGCAGTGCGATCGGCTCAATTTCTCTTCAGCTTCAGGCCGTTTCCTATGCGGTTCGATTTTTTGAGCTTCAGATTTTGACCCGATCGCATTTTCA
The DNA here is from genome assembly GCA_031213475.1 of Nereocystis luetkeana. Classification (NCBI taxonomy): domain Eukaryota; class Phaeophyceae; order Laminariales; family Laminariaceae; genus Nereocystis; species Nereocystis luetkeana. The sequence goes on along the minus strand of JARUPZ010000010.1, from coordinate 5,520,170 downwards.
GATGTCCACTTGGCAAATCGAAACAGCCTTCCTATGCGGAAAAATCAGATTTATTGTTTGTGTACAAATTCGAGCAAACGCCGAGACCAACTGCTGTTTTTGTGGTTTGGCGCCGCGAAGAGACGCCCTGGGTGCGCTGCCCTGCGCGTAGGACCCAAGTGTGCGAGCCAATGCTGGCTGCCTCTGGTCTGGCGGCAAAGAGTCGTGGCGAGTGCGCAAGAGCCAACCTGCCTTGGTATTTTGTGTTCCATTTTGTGACTGACTGCTGCTGCTGCTGTACAGCAGTGTAGTCTACGAGTACTCGTACGTATCCACGGAGAGGTGCGTGCCGAGTGCGCTTCTCTTGGTCTCTAGGCCCGAGCCAGCGCCAGGCGACTGTGGTCTGGCCACGGAGGGACGGGCCGCCCGCCGCCCGAGCGTCGGGCGCGAAGCAACGTCGCTATACCGCTTTGTCACCATCCAACTCATCGATCGTCCTGCTGCTGCTGTTTGCTGTCATGGATAACATCTTGAATTTAGAGAGCATGCCATTTTTCGATTTGAAAATCTGATGACCCAGGTCGTCGGATTTTGGGCCAAAATCCGACGACTTGGGTCATCGGATTCTCAAATCGATTTTTTTCCGGTCGGATTTTGCATATTTCGACTGCATAAGCAGGGTCATTCGTTTTTGAGATCGAAAAACACAAATCTGAAGCTCGAAATCGAACCGCATAGGAAACAGCCTCAGTGAAAAAACACGCACGCATGCATGCTGGCCCAGCCCTCATTTGTTGTGTGGGAAAGGGTGTGCGCTCCATAGTAACTTCAAGATAGTCACGCAAGAAGGTCGTATTTCCCGGCAAATCTCAGCCTGACCTCTCTCAGTACCTACCGTACTCGTGTCCTTCGTACTACGGAGGGCCATACAACGGAGGGCCATACTAATACCTAGTACTAGAAACCTACGATGGGCTCGAAACCATACCAGACATACTAAATCTCCCCCTATTTTTACTATTTACACCTGTTGTACATACACGTGTCCTATACTACCACTGAAAATTTTTCGTCGGCGGCAATAACTCGTCATTCTTCCTTTTTTCATGTCTGTATTTGATTCCCCGGAACCATTTATCATGCGCGCCGTGTCTTCCTTTGAGGCGGCCCCGGGCGACAAAAACATAACAGAGTAAATAAAGCCAACCCGGAAAAAGTCGAAATCCATACACAACAATGCCCTCGTTTCTCCTCTTTCGTTGTCACCTGGCTCCGGGGCTCATCATGAGTGCGATGTCTTCCTTCGAGGCGAACTGGAGCGACAGGCTGGCGTAGCCCGAGTCGCAGGGAGCGACCTTGGCGGACTCCCCGTCCCTCTGGAGGCAGTTGTGATTGCTCTCCCCCTCGGTGAGGATGTAGCCACTCTCCGCATCCCCGAGGATGTTCCACGCCTGGCGACGGACGCCAGGCCACATGCCCACAACGACACAAAACAAGTCGAGATAAAAACGCTTCTCAAAAATGTAGAAAAGGCGTCAAAAAAGTGTAGAAAAGGCGAGAAGGAAAAAAAAAGCACAGGCCACAAAAAAACTGGCGAGTATAGCACACACGCCACGTAACACAACGAGACAAATCAGGGCAGCAAGATATACAGGGCGCAAGATGGTGCCTCCACACACCATGCTTTTTTCGCCCTTCTACCACCGCAGTCCCGTTTCGGGGACCAACTACTTAAACTTAGACTGGTGTGTCCTCAAAACGGGACTGCAGTCCTAAAAGGGTTTTAAGACTACACCGTCCGCTACCAAGACACTTAAGTATGCCGCTTGGTTGGGGAATGATAATTCGGAACAGAAAGGTGGCCATAAAAACATCGAATGCAGCAGCATACATACATTATCCCCTATATACTGCTTGGTTAGGGGGAACACAACTTTAGAAAAAAACACGTGGCCACAAAAAATGTAGTATTCAGCATCCGCTACTGCCTTGTTCGGGGACGATAACTCTCGCACAGCAGGTCCAGGGATTATTTTGCGCTGCTGCCGATCATTCAATGCATCACCAAGTATATGGATTGGATAAGACCTCCTGTCCCAACCCGTGGTCCTCCTACTCTGTACTTCACACTTCGTTGTGTATGCTTACGGTAGATGCTCACTCTCTATGTACACAACGACTTCAGGCGGAAAACGTGTCGGAAATAGCGAAAAAAAATCATAGTACAGCATCGGCCACACCAAGCAAGACCGAGCTGCTGGGGTATTAATTATTATTGGACAAAAAAATATTATAGTAGCAGTAGTTTTCTCACCTTGGCGCAGCACTTCTTGCACGCGCCCAGCTCCAACGCAGAGTCGTCCCCCGCACAGCTTACTCGGTCTAGACATGAGTCCTACATACAGGACAACACGATAAACGACAAACACGCAGCAAAAGCGCACCATTAGAAATATTATACCTCGTACACATTGTGCGATATAAATACATGACATCTTGTTTTTTCACCACTGCTGTACGTACGACTGCTGCTGTCGTGCACACATAGCCCATGGATGCGCTCCTCGACCATGGGCGAAGACCTCCAAAAAAAGCCCCGAGTCGTCGTCGTTTTCAAAGCAATAAGTGAAACCATACCAAAGGTCACGTAAATGGCAAGGCAAGCGACGTTGATGCTGCTCCTGCCGCTGCTCCTTCCCGCCCGCCAACCTTCTCTTTCCCTACCTCCGTACCTCCCTCCCCCCCTTTCGGGCGCGTGTCACGTTGAACTTGCAACTTACACAGCATGGAACCCCAACCTATCCAGCAAGTTCAACAACCATGACTTGCCAACATCTCCAAAGTCATGTCAAACTTCAGTACATGCAGAGTACTGAAAACACACACGAACAAGGAGCGCGACTACTTACATACGATCCATGGGACTGCAGCTTAGGGCCGCAGCCCTAAAGGGGATAAGTGCAGTCCACACACTATTACGGGGGATCACAGTAAATAGGACCAAATGTTGTTGGTAAATATAGCGAAATATATATATACGAAGGTTTTTGTGTTTACGGTAGGTCCTACCAGGTATTTACTATTGCCCTCCGTAATATTACGGCTTGCGCACCACGCTCTCGGCCTGCGGAGGGCTGAATACATTTCTGCACCACGAGATGGGAACAGGGTGCCTAACGGGAGCAGGTCCGGGTGGGATCAGGGTAGAAATGTTGACCAATGGAAATGGAGGTGTTGTCTAGAACAAGCCGTTTTTCCCCTAGAACACTGAAACACTCATATCAGCGTGCGGACTGCATTCAAGTGCTGCAATCCACATACGAGTACCAGGTTGTAGAGTAGGCGCCGCCATGAAAACGAAAACCAGGTGTACAACTAGCATTACTGAAGTTGTCAGGTCGTAGGCTAACGCCCTTTCAACTCTTGATTAGACTAACGGTGGATTTCAATACTACCGCACATGTTACTTTCTACCCGCGGGTATTTTACTACTAACTGTAGCTGCTGTACGCTTGAAGGAGAATCTCCCTCTGTACGAGGCATGATAGGAACACGGACTTCCAAGTCTCAAAATCGTTGATTGTTGGACCAGGAGCGGCAGACAACGTCTCGTTTTAGCTGGGTCCCGAGTTAAGCACGCAGCCTCATCTTTCCAACTTTTTGTCCATGTCCTTTTCATCTTCTCGTGGGGTGTGAGTAAATCACCCCCCCCCCCCCCCCCCCCCCCAGCAGCAGCAGCAGCAGCAGCAGGTTTGAGAGTGATGAGGGCGATATCTACGGTCGGTCGCCTACCGCTACTGCTGTTTTCGTTGCTTGCGCAGAATACTCGTAGTCTGCCCCCCCGTCAGAGTCAAATAAATCGTTATTACGAACCGGTACCTGGTAATAGTCGTAGCATTAATAGTATTACGGCGGAAGAGTGTGACAGGGCCAGTTTTTCTTCTACGAGGTCCTAGAGCTGGCGCTATTTACGGGGTTTCATACTGTAGCAAGTAGGACCTACGGTACACACAAAAACCTACCTGGTATGTATTTCGCTATTTTTACTAGCAATATTTGGTCCTACTTACTACTATTAATAGAGGTCCCCCGTAAATAATTGTAGTAGTAGTGCTAGTAGTATCAATAGTAGTAGTAGTGCTAGTAGTATCAATAGTGTATTACCTCAGCAACCCGGGCTGCTTCGTCTGACTGATACTACTGCAACCGTCACGCTGTTTTCAATCATTGAAGGCTCAAAGAGGTTATAGTTACTTCGCACCAAAGCCGCTTCAATGCGCAGGGCATTGCATCAAGTAGAGGTTGGTGTCCACTGCGTGACAGCAGGGGCACGTTGGCGCCACGTGCTCCTCGATGCCCAACATCCGTATTTACATTCCCACGAAATACGAGGCGGTGATGACTCGGAAGGAGTCCGCTGGTCGCGGCCAAGGGTAGGCAGGCGGCGGCTCATCTTCGGCAAGAGCACGCACCGGTAGTCTCGTGGGCTCGTGAGAGCTGTTCGTGTCATTGCACCCCGTATAGACGGGAATACCTTTGACACAGCAAAATAAGGGGCTTAACCCTTATAGGACTCCAGTCCCGTTCTGCGGACAATCCACTAAGAATTTGAGTGGTTTGTCCGTCACTAGCCCTGGTGCTTTAAACGTCCTGCGTGTTCTTCGTCCTACCTGAGTCTGATACAGCGACAATAAATAGGACTGCTGTACTACAAACCGTAAATCCTACCGTACATCAGTAGTAGTTTAATACCAGGTATCAGGTACCGCCGTGCTATTACTTGTCGTGCGTCGCCAAACCCGGCCGATCTTGAGCGATAGGTAAGGGCATTGAGTATAAAATACCTGACCGACTATGACAGACAGCACACCAAGCGGTACATACCGGGATTACTACTGCTAGTAGGTACTGACGATTAATTATAGCGGTACCAGTCTACACACCAGGTTCAGGTGAACAAATAAGTACTTTTGGGTAGTTACTGCTGTAGTAGCAGTAGGTATGATGTAAAATTACGTTCTTGCAGGCCCCAGGAACAGAGTATACAGCAGTATGCACATACCAGCGCCAGGCAGTATGCATGTGCCAGCGCCTGGTAGAATCTACAGAGAGCGGCCGAGGGAGGCTGCAGCGGTGGTGACGTCATCCTCGTTGAACAATTCATCTGGAAAATGTGTCTGTCTCATCACGTGCGTGGTTGTATGCACCTTTTCATGCCTCCCCCCTCGCCCTCCCTACGTCCCCAGGTCTCACCTCCTGGCCGTCCTCGAGTGGTCGGTGGTGCAGCTGGTACTGCGTGTTCGTGCCCGTCACGTACCAGAGGGTGTCCACGCCGCATCGCTTGAAAGAGCCTCCAGAGAGGCACTGACCTGTGTCCGAGCAGAAGGAGGGGGGCGGAGAGGGGAGGGAGGAGCAGCAACAGGACGAGGAGAGGGGGCAGGACGGCGGGGGGCGGGGGGGGGGGTCAGGAGGGGAGGAAGGAGGTGGAGGAGGGGGGGGGGGAGGAAGGCGGAGCGGGGCGGGCGGGAGAGGAAGAGATCGGTGGGGGGGGGAGGGGGGAGGGGGGAGGGGAGAGGGGGGGAGAAGGGGGAGGAGAGAAGCGAGGAGAAGGTGGGGGAGGGGGGGAGGGGGGAGGAAGGGAGGCGGGGTGGGGGGGGGGGGGGGGGGGATCCAGGTATATATTAACAGAAAAGCGAGAAGAGACCGAGAAGGAGATGGAGGCAAGGTGGAATAGTTTGTAGCGAGAGAACTATTTCCATCACAATTTACGAGAGTGTGCTTTACTTCTTCGTGGGAGATCAACGTCTCTTGAGCAAACGACACGTGGATTGATACGTGGATTGTGGTACAACTGCAAACCACAAGATTGAAATGACCAATTACCTTGCGACACGACCATGATATGTTGTGCTGTATCTGTATCGTGACTGCCGCTGTACGAGTGGGTACAAGAGAGTACGACACAGCAGGATAATAGATGTAGAAATGTTCTCCGTTCGTACCAATATGTCAAAATGTCTTGTTTATTATGTTAGGGATTCAGGACGGGAGTGCTACAGCAGTAGTAGTTATTAATACCAGGTAATCGTAGTATTAATACGAGTACGAGAACTCTCACTCTGAAAGTAAGAGCGTGCGGCCGTCAATCACCGCAACAAAACTATCCATCGAAAATTACAGAAGGTGCACACAGGCGGCGGAGAAGCGGTCGGCCCGCGATGGAGCACGATCGCGCCGCACTCAACCCTCTCGCCCATACCCCACAGAGGAACCAGCTTCGCAGGTGGCAAACCAAGCATGGAGCGCGGTGTGCCAGTGAGAGAGCTGCGCTCTGCGAATTCAACATGCACACACATGCCCCCGGTTGCGCACACCGAAAACACAACAGCTAAGCCGCTTGTGAGCGCAGTCAGGCAGAAGGGCAAAAAATTGGCTCGGAGTGGCCCATGTCCGTACTTCGTGCGGAAGGCTCACCATCGGAAGGGTCTTGAAGGAAAAATGAAGGCTGGGTAGTGGTGCTCTGGGCAGAAGCGATGGTCGGAGCGCCAGCCGCCAGGAGCAAAGCCAGGGTCGAGAGGAAGGTCATTCTTGGGGACCGCTTTACGCTTCGCGTTCTCGGATAGTGTGAGCTACCGTCGGCCGCTCTACAACCCTCTCGTGGGCTGCCAAAGCCAGCCCAACGCTTTGACCGCGACCTCTGCTTCCCTCCACTTCCTGTCCGCGGGTGAGAGCTAGCTGCTGCTGCTGTGGTGATGCTGCAGGTTGCTGGCTGGTGCTTTTTGGGGTGATTGGTTTTTGGTTAAACGTCCCCTGCCCCTGGCTATTATACCGCCTCCTCGTAAACTCCCCGTTCAAAGTGTTTGTCAAAAGTGGTCGAAGATCACATCAGAGGTAGTCGAGGCATCCAAGCTTTGAGAGTCCGCGCCGTCCACCTAGCAGCCCCTACGATAAGAAGGTGAGATATTTGTGGAACGACGTTGGGATATAGTCGTCCAGATTGCCCTGACCTGCGCGTGATACACGCGCGCGGACCCTGCGGAAGCTGGGTCTGCCTGTCTGTGAGCGTTTTGCCCCCTCTTGTCGCATCTTTGTGTGGCATGTTCGTGAGACCGTGACCATCAGGCGCAGCGCACGAACCTCTTGCCTGCAATCCACTTTGGCTGATCCTGCTGCCCTTGTTGCCTGAACACGTTGCGACGGGCTTCTGCGGAAGGTAGCAGTGGCAAGCTTACAAGGTCCTCTGCCGTTGGAACTTGTAAACTTGTGCATGCTTCTTTCCCCCACTGATGGGGTGATGCCCTCGTATTCCAAGAGCAAGGCACAAAGCTGAGCCTGACCCACGCTACTGAGACGGCCGCGGAGAGACGAGAGCTCCGCAACCGCTGTGTGTGGGAACCCTGTTAGCTTTATGTGGCTGAGCAAATGATTACATGGAGTGCAGATCCGTCTTGGTGGGCTGGAGTGCTTTCCACGCGAAAATAAAAGTTTTGAAAAATCGGATCATGTCATGACCTGTTTGTGTGTTGAGCAGAAGCATCGCAGCAGCAGCAGTATCCAAGTGTTCAAATCAAAGCGCAATGGTACGCCTACATGGTTACCCCCTGTAACTGGCAGACGAAGGCCCGATCCGGTACTATTTATAGTACGAGCATGTTGGGTGCAGCGCCCGGCGGTTTGCTCGCGGCGCTCTCATCGGTTGTGATACCGGGCGAAGGAACAGACAACCGAGGCACGACAGCCGCACTTGCACAAGTAGCATATCGTCCCCTCACTATTCTGCTACGAGTATACCAGGTACCAGGTACAGCAGTACCTGGAGTATCTCAGCGTAGGGGCAGGTGTACACGTGTACCGTGTACCTCACGAGTCAGGCACGTGTGAACATGTGTAGCTGTATATCGGCAATTGACAGGAGTACGGCCGTGGGACGAGAGCTTTTACTGCCCTTCTCCCGCGCCTGCTGCTGCGGTCAATGTCGTTTTGGGCTATAATATAATATGTACCCACGCACGCTTTCTCGGCGTTCCTAGCCATGAAGGCACACACAGAACGCCCTTTACGTACAGTCTATTGTAATAAACAAATAATTGATGAAACCTCACAAAAAAACAAGCAAACAAAACCCGAACCAACCCCTGAATCAAATCCGACAACACCAGTACCGACAATCCCGACCCCAATGCCAACCCCAACCCAACCCATTCACAGCAGTATTGCATACATGCAATAGCTTTATTGTTGACAATACCCCCACAACACACACCGAACTGATACTCGTAGGTATATAGCGCGCACCTGAACCCGGCGAACCAACCGGAGGGGGAGGGGGGAGGGAGAGGGAAAGGGAGAGGCCTTCGGACCAACCCGGCGCGGCGCCTTTTTGCTGACTTTTTGACGGGACTGCTGCAGAGACACGATGCGGTCAAAGAAACAGCCACGACGAAGACGGAACCGACTCTCGGCGGCCGCCGCCGCCACCGCTGCCGCCACCGCCGCTGCAGCGTTGGCCCTGCTGGCGCTTGCGCCACCTACTTCCACGGAAGGGTTCGCGATCCCTGGAGGCGTTAACAGCCTCTCCGTATCGAAGGCAGTCACCCGAGCATACGATGGGGCGGGGCAGCGACATGTATCCTCTGTTCTCAGCTGCAGCAGCAGCAACAGTAGATCGCTGCGCAGTGCCCACCCGCAACTCACCGACCGATACGCCAGTGGGTTTGCAGCAGGGGGTAGCGGAAGGGAAGGGGCGGGCGGAGGTAACGGGAGGCGTTTTTGCCTCCCCTTAGGGACCGCTGCAGCCGAGGCGGTGGCATCATCATCCCGGCCTGGCGGTACCGGCCGGCGATCGGTTGCCGTAGCGGGGGCGGCGGCAGCGGTGGCGGCTGGGTGGGGGACGGCAGCCCGGCAACAACGGAGAGTTTTCGAGGCCGGGGGGGGGGCAGGCGGGCCAATGACAGCGCAGCGACAACGACGAGGCTGCAACTTCGGAGCCGCGTCTACACCAGCAACTGCTGGAGTTGTAGGAGAAGGAGCAGTGGCTGCAGGAAGAGGAGCGGTGGCTCCGTCGAACACAGCCTTGTCCGGGGTTTCCGGAGATGGTGGCGATGGCGGGGACGGGGGAGATGGGGGGTTGGAAAATCCGCCCGGCTCCAAGGTCAGGGTAGCGGGCGACACCTGGAAAAGAATAGGAGACGTGCCCTCGCTCGTGGTCGGGGTTGGATTCCTCGTGGCCCGGCACAGGAGGGACCTCCGCGCGAGCAAGGAGAAGAGGCACTTGGTGGGTACCAGGGCCGAGGGGGAAGAGGAAGCGGCCGCGGCGGCGGTAGCGCGGGTGGGGCTGGCCGGGGTGGCCGCCGTTACCGCCGGGGGGGAAGAGTCAACGGGTCCTGCCGGAAGGTCCGGCCGCGATAAGGGGAGCACGAAGGAGTTGCGAAGGAAGGAGGCGGATTCGTCGAAACGCGGCGGGGGTGGGGGTGTTGGTGGCGGTAGTGGCAGGGAGGGGGGCGAGTGGGAGCTTGAGGAGAGGGAGAGAGGGACGGAGATGGGGGAGGGGGGGGACGAGGAGGGGTGGATGGAGGTTGAGGAGGAGGCGGCGGCGGACGAGCGGCAGGGGGTGTACCGCCGACGGGAGAGTAGCGAGGTGAGGGGCAAGGAATAGGAGGGAGGGGAGGGAGTTGGTACGTAGTGGAAGGCTTGGTAACGATCATGAGTATGCGTGGCATGACATGCCGGAATCATTTTGACGCGAGCATGATGTGAACATGACTGCTGTTGTGGCTTGAATGTCACTATGTATGGCTTGAGCATAGCCGTGACGTGCACCTTGCTGCTGTGACGTAGACATACTTTGGCATGAAGATGACTATGGCATGAAAAGGGCCATGACACTAACTTGAGCTTGAACATGATTTGAGCATGACTATGACACGAACATGACCATGAACATGAAAACAACTCTGGCATGGGGTGGGCGTCACTATTTTTTTTTCGGTGTTTTGCTATGTTTCTTCCCATTTCTTTTCTTCACCCTTCTTTTCTCTCTCTCCTGGAACACGACACGGCTTTCGACATGGCTCGGCCACAAGTGCAGGAACATGAGCATGATTTTGTCATGGAAAAAGCGTGTGCTGTATGTAATATGGACATAAACAAGACTATGGCTTTGGCATCAGCGTGCTATGACCTTGTAATGAATGTGACGATGACCTTTCGGACGCGTGCTACGGTAGAGATGGTACCTTTTTTTTTAGGCCCCTAACTTCGTGCGCTCTGTATCCCGGTGACACCCAAAAATCTGATTTTGAGAAAAGGTAAAAGTGCACCCCGATGGACAGTTCCAAAGCCTATTGATAGGTGTATCACGAACAATATTGTGGAACACTACAGTAATGACATTCCAACGACATTGGGTTAAGGAGCCCGTTCAGTCAGAAATATTTGCCCTGGAAGGCGAAGAGAGCTACCCCTTTTGTAGCACGCCTCATTACCTTGGCATAAACATGGCGATGGCCTTGCCATGAAATGACCATGGCTACGAAGATTGTCGTGATCTTGGCGTGACGATGATTACAATGTTGACATGAGGGTGACCTATGACCTTCGGGGCACGAACGTGGCTGCCTGCGACTGTGGGATAGACATGGCTGTGGCCTTGACTTTGAACATGGCTATGAACTTGAAGAACTCGGATAAGACCATGATATGTCTATCTACAGGTAGATGATCTAGATCATCACCTCCTGCCGTTGTGAGAGGTCGTGCAGGATCTGTATACAGTACAGATCCAACCCAGGAAACGTGTGCTACAGTAGATCACGCGGATTATGCGGATCCCACCCGGCAACATGAGCTAGATCATACAAATCATACAAGACCGGGAACGGATCTGCCTCGAAAGATCTAGATCATGAATTGGGAATGATCTGTAGATGACCCGTCCGGAGTGTTGAACCCTTGGCATGGACATGACCCTGAACTTTGTTGAACCCTTGGCAGGGATATGACCCTGAAGTTGGCACGAACATGGCATGGCTTTTGACTCTCGGCGTGCCACAAGCGTTGGCGTTGGCATGGCACGACTGATAACGGTCGGTGGCAGCACATGGGTTTTACCACGTGATTGCATCGCATGGCATCGTCGTCATCATTGTACACCATCGCCATCAGCCCCATCGCCACCTACACTGATTCCCGTCATCGTCAACGATGATCATTGTGGTCTTCATCTTGGTGTTGTTGACGAGTATTTGTGCATGATGAAAATGGTGGCGAGAACCCCCCCCCCCCCCCGTCCCGTTTTTATAACGGGGCGGAGCGGCGGCGGGGGTTGGACAAGGGTGATGCTACTTAAGTCTACAGAACCCCCACATTGGAGTGATCCTATCGATGATCTCCATCACGATGACGATCGTGTGATGATGATCGTGATCTTGGTGGGATGGTAGATATGATGATAGCGAGTGCCCCCCATACATGTCCGGGGTGGGTGAGGTGGGGTGGGGGGCGGGGTGTACTCGATAGGAGAGATGTACTCGATCTCATGCATGGCCGTAGTCGTATGACCATAGACCCTCGCATCCCTACAATGCCGGGACGGAGCGTGTCGGGTTTTCACCGACCAGGCAGACATTGCTTGCACCAAGCGCGAAGCGCCGTGAGGTGCCTGGCGAGTCGCATTGAGGGTGAGCTCCATCCTACAAGAACCGCTTGTGAGGCGGACTTGCATATGGACGACAACTTCAATGAGTTAATTTAATTTCCGGTGTAATCAATTCCAGAGACAGCAATGGGAGTACTACGACGTATGTAACTGCCTCTTGGGTGCCTTGCCTTGAACGCTACGTGATAAGATCATTCCCACCTGTGCGGAGTAAAGGTTCTTCACCTCGCACGAATGATCTAACTCGACAACCAGCTGTGGGCGACCGCAAAAAAAAAAAAAAAAAAAAAAAAGGTACCCTGGTTGTCTAGCTCACGTAGTTAGCGGCATGTTTTACAGTGTCGCTGCCAACCGACGCCAACCCAACCTATACGTATAAAGGGGGGGGGGGGGGGGGGGTTACTACTTGGGACCGCCGAACCCCCTCAAAGCGTGCTCATCACCGTCATGATCGTTCTTGAAGATGCCAATGCTGGTGGTGCTGACGATGGTGATGGTGGTGGTCGATGTTGACGATGATGATGGCGAGAATAATGGAAATAGCGAGCACTCCCCGTATATAATTCGGGTAGGGGGCGGGGGTGGGGACCGGGGAAAGGGAGTTGGCGATACTTCAGGGGACCGAAAGAAGCCCCTCCCCAGTGGAAGCTAATAGCGCAAAGCTCTGCCCCCGGAACCCTCCATGACCCTCTTTTTACCCTACCTGTACTCCATGCCCTTGAACCCCAACTGCCCTCACGATGTACCTGGTAGGATTAAGCACTACGTACGTACAGCGGTAGTACTCTGGTCGGAAATAGAAGGGGCGTTTAAAATATTGATACAGGTATTGAGACAAGACGGGCCGTACGTATCCTTCGAGAGTGGTATATTAAATACCTCGGCCGAGAGGGCTGTGAACTTCTTTCTCAAATGGCGATGTCGGACGCCGCGGTGTGGCCGTGGCGGGTCCGAGCGAGTAGAGGTTATAGCATCGCCTTTGTTTTGAACGTTTTTTTATTTTTCACCCGCCTGCCCTTGCAGTTACGTCACATTGTCTCTATTCAAATCGTCCACGCCTCGCAGAGATCATGATCTATCTATCTACAGATTGATGATCTAGTTCCTTATCTGCCGTAGTGAGATTGTGCAGGATCTGTGTACAGTACATATCCAACCCTGGAAACATGCGCTGGGTCATGCAGATTATACGTACGTACGGGGTCCCACCCGACAACCTATAGTAAACCATACAAGGTCGGGAATAGATCTGCCTCGAAAGATGAGACATGTTCTGATACCGGCGGCACTTTCTGTGACAAAAAGTATAACTGACCGACCGCGCTCCTTAGCCCAATATCGTAGGAATACCAACATACCTGGTAGCGTTTTTTGCTAATATTGAGAGAATCCATCGGGTTTTCCTATTTTTTTTGTTGTCGTGCTTTTTCTCAAAGTTGAGTTTTTTCGGTGACCCACTAATGACTTACTAATGGTGTAGAGCCCCTCAGCTGAAAAGGAGTTCTCGGAAAAAGTAGGGGCTACCTCTACCGCAGCACGCGTCAGTCAGATGTAGATCATGATCTGTAGATATTCTGTAGATGATCTGTCCGAGGTGTAGAATGGTCTGTTCGTGCAAGGGCGCCTCTCGCGATCCGTCCTCGATCACCGAAGCCCGAGGAGAGTAGATGCCAACTAAAAACCGAAGTCAAGACAGAAGGAAGGAAGGAAGGAAGGAAGGGGGGGGGGGAAACGAAATACCCAAAAGTTTCCCCCTCTTTTTTTCCTTTCCCGTGTGTGCAGTAAGTAGACTTTCCACGAAAAAAAAAATGCTATATAACCAAGAATCAGGGTTGTACCACTCATGGCATAAGTATTAAGACCCACTGGTCTTCATGTTGAGGTCTAAACGGTCCTTATATTTCCGTCCAGAATGATATACTATATCTGAGTAAATTAGACACACCTCGGATACGTCAGATCCGTATGAGATTGTCGACATTTTTTTGTGGGTGTTGGCGGTGTTGGTGGTGGTGGTGGTGATGGCGGTGGTGATGGTTGTGGTTGTGGTTGGAAGCAGACGTAGTAGTAATAGTTTTCATCTTGACCTTTTCCGCCATGGTTTGGTGTTGTTGGTTTAGGTGTGTTTGTTGGTGGTGGTGGTGGTGGTGGTGGTGGTGGTGGTGGTAGTGGTGGTTGGAAGTGAACGCGGTACTTTTCGTTGTTTTCAGTTCCGCTGTGGTCTGGTGTGGTGGGTGTTAAACCAACCACATAAACGACAGCGGAATCGAAAACAACGAAACGTACCGCGTCTACTTCCAACAACCTTTGCCGGTATTGTTGTCGCTGGTGGTCGCAAGTAGACACGGTACTGTTCCTTGTTTTCGATTCCGCTTTGGTGTGGTGTGGTTGGTTTGGTATGGTCCGACCATACCAAACCACCCGCACCAGACCACAGAGGAATAGAAAACAACGAAAAGTACAGCGTCTACTTCCAACCATCAGCAACATTACCATACCAAACCAACCGCCCCCAGACCACGGCGGAATCGAAAACAACGAAAAGTACCGCGTCTACTTCCAACCACCAGCAACAACAGCAACAACAACAACAACAACAACAACGACGACAACAACAACAACAACAACAACAACAACAACAACGACAACAGCAAATACCACCCATCCATCCACCCACCCACCCCCCACCACCACAATCACGACGACGACCACCATCGAACAACAAACACTCATTTCATGTTTTTTGTTTCCGTGATTCCCGTTTCCTCCAACCCCGCAGGCGGCGGAGACACGCCGAGGCGCCACCACCACACCCGCCACCACCCCCAGCACGGAGCGGAGGGCGTCGGTACCGAGGGCATCGTCCGTGTCCTTGGATGTCAGCCTGGACCGGTCGGTAATGCCGGAACCCGTCGGTCCTGTGGTGGTGTGGGGCACGGTGTTGGCGGCCCTTCTTGGCGTAGTCGCAGTGGCGGCAAGGATACCCCTGGTACTGGGGGCCGTCGGGTGAGTTGGGCATCTCTTTTTTTTTCCGATAAGGAATTGTTTAGTTGAGGGAGGAGCGTCATTAGACCCCTTGGGTAGAGGGCTCTGAGGGTCGCGGTTTTTGTGGTTGTCTGCTCTTGTTTTTTTGATTTTTTTTCAGTTTGTGTTGCTTTTATCTTGGTATACGTCGGCCTGCTGCTTTTTTTCCCTTCCCTCCTCTCCCTCTCTCCCTCCCTCCCTCTCTCTCTCCCTCCCACCCTCCTCCCTCCTCCCCCCTCACATAGTCCACCTCACTCTTACCCTCCCCGTCCCGGCGTTGTAAGGATGCGAGGGTTTATAGTCATACGACTACGATCATGCATCCATGCATGATATCGAGTACACCCCCGCGCGCGCGCCCATCCACCCCACCCCACTCCCTTCTCCCTCCACCCCCAGCACTCTGCCACCTGTCACCTCTCCGCCCAACCCCTACTCCCCCGTCCCCCGGCACTGTAGGGATACAAGGGTCTGTAAGTCATACGACTACGGCCATACATGACAATTAATACACCTTCCTCCCCCCCCCCCCCCCCACCACCGCCCTTCTCAGGAGCACGATGACCCAAACGGTGGAGCCAGCCTACAAGCACAGCCGACTGCCAGCCGTGGTCGGCGATCTCCGCTATAAGTCACGCCTTTGCGCCGGCTCCTTGCGAGCGTGGGCCTCGCGGCGCTCGGAGGCATGGGGGCGGGCGTTCGGCCCGGACGAGGAGCCGCTACCGGCCGAGGACTGGTCGGTGTGCACGCTGCTGGAGAGGAACAGGGAGGGCGGCGGCGTCCTGCGGTACCGGTTCGGCCTGCAGGTGAGGTGGTGGGGAGGGGAAAGGGATGGGGGAGGGGGGGTGGGGGGGGGGGTGGGAGTAGCAGAGCGGGCGGGCGGGTGTGCTCGATAGGAGAGATGCACTCGATCTCATGCATGGCCGTAGTCGTATGACCGTAGACCCTCGCATCCCTACAATGCCAGGACGGAGCATGTGGGGTTTTTACCGACCGGGCAGACATTGCTTGC
This sequence comes from Nereocystis luetkeana, assembly GCA_031213475.1. Classification (NCBI taxonomy): domain Eukaryota; class Phaeophyceae; order Laminariales; family Laminariaceae; genus Nereocystis; species Nereocystis luetkeana. The sequence continues at coordinate 5,504,499 of JARUPZ010000010.1, read as the reverse complement.
ACCAAGTGCGAAGCACCGTGAGGTGTTGGGCGAGTCGCTTGAAGGGTGAGCTGCGTCCGACCAAGGTGGTAGTGGGGGGGGAAGGGGTGGGAAGAGGGGGGGGAGGGTGTCGAGGTGGTCCCGATTGAGGTGGAGGTGACGTTTTTGGTCTTGGTCGTGGGTACATGTGGTGTTGCTGAAGGAGGCGGTGATGGTGGTTGGTGGTTGGCGTCGGTGGTGATAGCTGGTGCCGACGGCGCTTGGCTGAGGTTTTGGGTCATGTGTCGTGTCGACCAGTATCCGTTGCATCATGGTAGGGGGTTGTGGGGGCGGCGGTGGTAACGTCAAGCTGCAGAAATGGCGCCCTCCATTGTACCCTCCTGGCGCGAGCATGAATCCGTATTTTTTGTTGTGTAGTTGGGTGATTGATTAGCCGGCCGGCTGGTGGGATGGTTTGTTGGTGGATTATCGGTGGATCGATAGGTCGGTTGGTGTTTGATCGGTTGGTGGTTTCTTGGTGGGTTGGTGGTGCATTCTTGGTGGTCTGATTGCTGTACGGCAAATGACTCATGCCGAATGACACGACGCCATACACCGCTTTGTCGCTACCCCTCACGTGATGTGTGTGTCGTGCGTCATCCATCATGGAATGCGGGTAGCAAGGTTGTATGATGATGTGCCATATGTGCCGGTGTGCCGACCGACGCGCACTCGGAAATCACGTGCCGTGTAGTGCTTTTCTCCACGAGGGTGCTAATGGGGCGCAAAATAGCCATTTTTGTGTAATAACCGACTGAATATCTGATCGGATCGGTCTCGATTCTGGCCTCGGTTCCATTCTCGGTTCCGTGCTCGGTTCCGGTCGCGGTTATTTCGCCCCAATAACCGGTTAACCGAGGCAATATTCGGTCGGCTATCAGATACCAGACCGAGCCCACAAGAGACAAGAGGCTTGGGTGCCCAGCTCTGCTGGTGGCTTGCTTGGTTGTTTGGTTGATTGGTTGGTTGGTTGGTTACTGCCTGGTGATCGTTTCGAATGGCGCAGGCAACTGCGCCCGACCGGAGCGACCTGTGGGATGTGTTGTCGCTCTTCGCTGTCTTGTCTCGCCCCCTGTCTTGGCTTGTCGTTTGTCTCGCCTTGCCTTGCCTTGGCCTGCCTTGCCCTGCCCTGCCCTGCCTTGGCTTGCCTCGTCACATCATATCATACAATGTGATATCGCACTTTGTCGTGTCCTTTTTCGGCTTGCGCAAACGCTTGCCCCTTCTCGGCGTGCCACTCCCACACCATCTCACAGAGTTTCTCAAGTCGGAGTAAATCCCCCAACCCCTCCCCTTCCCCCCGCCCTCCTTCCACGCACACCCCCTCTGTCTCCCTTCTTCCCCTCTCCGCTCCCGCTTCCGAACTTCTGCGGCAGGGCTCCCCTAACGTGGTTCTCCCCCTGGAGCTCGGGCAGGAGCTAACGCTGTGCGGCCTAGACGCGACCAATCAGGTGACTGACCGAAGCGATAGTGTGCCTGTCCAATCCCTGGCAAGGGCGTGTTCTGGCTTGCACAACGCCTCTCTTCCCTCTCTCTCTTCCTTCTTTGATCTGTCTCCCTCTCTCTCTGTCTCTGTCTGTCTCCCTCTCCGTGGTGCTCTCCCTCGCTCGCGCGTGCACTCCTTCACGCCCCCCCCCCCCCCCCTCGCTCAACCGCCTTACCCCTCCCCCTACCGCGTCCCCTCGTACTTTCTATCAGGTTGTGCACGGCAACTACGTGCCTCTAACCTCGAGGAAGCAACGGGGCTACTTCGACATCGTGGTCAAGCGCGGCACGGGAGGAGAGCTCGACGACGGCCTTGGCAGCACACGCGGCGACAGAGAGTTCTCGCGCTTCCTCGACAAGTTGCCGCTAGGTTAGTACGCTATTCGTTAAGTTGTTTTGGATATCGTACATTTATCGAGAAAAAGTTCCGATAAATCGACAAGTCGATCTTTCGCGATATCAGGCTTCCTCTAGAGGGAGCGCCCTTCTTGAGGGGCAGGGGCATGCTTCTCGTGTTATCGCGGGGTACCAGAGTAAATAGGACCTGCGGTAGACACAAAAAGGTATACCAGAAATATTTTCCTGTTATTAATATCAACATTTGGTCCTATTTGCTATGGCCCCCCGTAATAGGGGGAAGAAAGAAGGTCTCCCAGTTGTGTAGACGGTAATCCCCCAGTTGTGCAGACGGTAAAATGATTGCTTTGTACCACCAACAGCCAAAGGAAAAGAACGGCCACCAAGTGGAAAGGCGGACCCGCCAAAAAGGATGGCAATCCACGAATGGGGGAGGGGCTGTGAATGACGCGGCTGCTTATAGGGAAAACGCTTGTCGTCGTAACTCCTGAAACGGTCCTGAACCGTAACCCTCCGCTATCGTGGGTTAGTAGTGCAAAAAATAGTGTTGGTTTATCGTGTCGATTTTTTTATTTTATTTTTTATATTATCAAAAGTTCGAATTTCGATTTTAAGCAGGCTTCCTCGACAAATTGCCGCTAGCGGGATGACGCTAGGTTTTGCGCGTGGTACATTGGTGATGGTTATCGAATCGAAACTTCCGATACATCCCGAAATAGTCGGAACTTTTTAGATTATGTCGAAATATCAAACTTCGGTATCGTATCGGGCTTCCTCGACAACTCTGCTTGCCGCTTGATATTTACATTGATTGTTGGTTATCGTGCCGAATTTTACAACGGAATCGAACCATCGAAAGATTGATACCGGTGCATCATGGTGTCGAACGCGTTTTTGTGCCCTCCATCCCGTGGCATCCCCGTATTTGCCACGCTGATATTGAATGACGAATGCTTTCGAAATACGTACCAGGGTATCGAATATCAAACGCCTACCGGGTATCGTTTTATCTTCGCTTTTTTCGTCGGTGTCGTATTAAACTAATAATAGATGGTCGTTCGATATCCGATACCTATGACGGGGGACCATAGTTAATGGGACCAAAGTTTGTTTGTAAAAATGGTTAATATAGGTTATTACAAGGCGCTTCGCTCAGGAAGGAAAAAAGTACGTCAAATTATGCGAAGCGAACAGAGGTCCACGATTGAGTTTAGTTATTTCAAGGGTCGTAATTGCAAACCGGCGGCTTGATAATGCCAAAAGTCCCGCCGCCATGCTTCAGGAAAAAACAGCTCCGACAACAGCTTGGATGCCACATATACGCTTCGCGTCGCGGATGTCGTACGTACGTACATACCCCAGGTAGGGTACTACTGCCTGTACTTATTTTCTTCTTTCGATATGCTCTATGTCTGTACTGTATGTACGAAGAAAGCGAAAGCACAGCACGGCACAGCAGCAAAAACAATGAAAATGAAACCGAAAACTCGGAAAGGAAAAAAAATCCCCGTCCCCTCTCGCGTAATATTTGTTCTGCCTGGTTGGAACACCTTACACCCGGTCGAAAAGAAGAAAAGAAACAAATGCACAGAAGAGCTTCTCTCTCAGCCTCGTACGCCGCCCGCCCCTCTCGCGACCACCTCGCTACCGATTCGGTCCGGGTAAAGCTTTTATCACTCTCTGCCACAATCAGCCCCGTCGCCCGCCTCGCGTGAAGCCCGGTGCTCACCGTGGCCGTCGTTCGCCAGCTCGACAACGTTGGTGTTCAAACTGCACACCTCCTTCTTTCAACTTTAGCGTGGCCGCAAAAATAAGCACCGCTTGAATATTATCTTGCCCTCCCGAACGACCTTCATGACTCGTACATACTCTATCAACGATCATAAATCGAAGCCAGACGAAGCCCGTTCATGCATCCCTCGTGTCTCGAGGCACACGCGACGCCTAGGCACGAAAGCGCCGACCGCGCTCCTTGCAACCCCCCCTCGCTCCGCGGGCGGCCTACGCCGCCCGCTACGCTCGCTCAGGAAGGGAAAAAGTACATGAAATTATGCGAAGCGAACAGAGGTCCACGATTGAGTTTAGTGTTTTCTAGGATCGTAATTGCAAAACGGCGACTTGATAATGCCAAGAGTCCCGCCGCCATGCTTCAGGAAAAAACAGCTCCGACGTTAGCTTGGATGTCACATATACGCTTCGCGTCGCGGATGTCGTACGTACGTACATACACCCCAGGTAGGGTACTACTGTCTGTACTTATTTTCTTCTCTCGATATGCTCTATGTCTGTACTGTATGTACCAAGAATGCGAAAGCACAGCACGGCACAGCAGCAAAAACAATGAAAATGAAACCGAAAACTCGGAAAACAAAAAAAATCCCCGTGCCCTCTCATGTAATATTTGTTCTGCCTGATTGGAACACCTTACACCCGGTCGAAAAGAAGAAAATAATAAAACGCATTCTCTCTCAGCCTCGTACGCCGCCCACCCCTCTCGCGACCACCTCGCTACCGATTCGGTCGGGGTAACGCTTTTATCACTCTCTGCCACAATCAGCCCCGTCGCCCGCCCCGCGTGAAGCCAGGTGCTCACCGTGGCCGTCATTCGCCAGCTCGATAACGTTGGTATTCAAACTGCACACCTCCTTCTTTCAACTTCAGCGTGGCCGCAAAAATAAGCACCGCTTGAATATTTTCTTGCCCTCCCGAACGACCTTTATAAACTCGTACATACTCTATCAACAATCATAAGTCGAAGCCAGACGAAGCCCGTTCATGCATCCCTCGTGTCTCGAGACACACGCGACGCCTAGGCACGAAAGCGGCGACCGCGCTCCTTGCAACCCCCCCTGTACCCGCCAGCACCCGCTGGCACTCGCGAGGGTGCCGGGTCCTCCCGCGATGCCGTGGTCGGGGAACACGCACGCACACGAAACGAAAAAAGAAAAAAGGAAGAAAGGACCGAGAAAACAACGAACTGCTGGAAAGGTCCGGCAAGTAATGAAAGGAGGCGGTTTGGAAGTGGGAGCTCTGAGAGGCCAGGGATGCACCAACCGAGCACGCTCAGGGGTTGTGATCTAAGTATGTAGTTCTATATGCCAGATTAGCCAGTATTATATACCTGGCATCGTACATGAGCTGTATCAGGGGTATGATACCGCACCACAGACGATTAGCAACCTCCCCCCCGCCCCCCCCTTCGCGCTTGGTGCAAGCAGCGTATGCCTGGTCGGTGAAAACCCGACGCACTCCGTCCCGGCATTGTAGGTATGCGAGGGTCTATGGCCATACGACTACGGCCATGCATAGTATCGAGTACCCCCCCCCCCCCCGCCGCCCATCCCTCCCCCAACACCTTCCCCAACTTACCATACAACGCCCTGGTCGTATTCGGACGGTCCTCCCTCTCCCCCCCGTCCCTTTCCCCGTTTCCTTGCGCGCGCACCAGGCGACGAGATTGCCGTGAGGCCGGGGAGAGAGGGTCTGGTGTATGGCGGTCCTTACTCCCCCATCACGGACCTCGTGCTGATCGCCACGGGACTCGGCGTGGTGCCCATGATACAGATGGTCAAGGAGCTGCTCCCGTCCAAGGACTCGTCGGTGTCCGCCGCTTCAGGTAAGGCGGGGGTGGGGGAGGGAGGGAGGAAAATGCTGGTGGAGTAATTTGACAGCGAAGGCAAAAATTGGTTGGAAATCAACAATTTTTGAACTGCACTCTCGTTTTTTAGTGCAAGTGGATTGGAACTAGTGTGGGTATAAAAGGGTTAAAAGTTATAAAATACGTGCTGATGTTGGAATTGGAAATAAACGGGCAACATGAAACGTGAGGCTGTTTCCTGTGCTGTTCTGTTTTTTTTTTTTTTTGAGCTTCCAGATTTCGGTGCGATCGCGCTTTTAGCTTTGAACCTCGCAAAACGAAACAGTCTCCCTGTGCGGAGAAAATCGGATTTATTGTGCGTCCTAAGATTCGAGCAACCGCCGAGACCAACTCTGCTGCTGTTGTTGTTGTGGTCTGCCGTCGCTAAAAGACGCACTGGGTGCGCTGCACTGCGCGTAGGACCCAAGCGTCCGAGCCAACGCTGACTGCCTTTGGTCCGGCGGCGAAGAGACGTGCCTAGTGCGCTAGAGTCAATCATTTTTTTTTTTTCTTATTTTGTGTTTCACAATGTAACTGACTGCTGCTGATGCTGCTGCAGTCTACGAGTTCGTATCCACGGAGAGTTGCGCGCCGAGTGCGCTTCTCTAGACCTCTAGGCCCCAGCCCGCGCCAGCCGACTGTAGTACTGAGAGACGCGCCGACCGCGCGTCAGGCGCGACGCAACATCGCTACACACCTGTGTCACCATCCAACTATTCGATCGTCCTGCTGCTTGCAGTCGTGGATAACATCTTGAGTTTAGAGACCATACCTTTTTTCGTTTTGAAAATCTGATAGCCCAAGTCGTCGGATTCTGGGCCAAAACCTGACGGCTTGGGCCGTCGGATCTCCAATCGAAAAAATACGATCAGATTTTGCTAATTCGGACTACTTAAGCAGAGGCCCAAAATCTGAAGACTTGGGGCCGTCGGATCTCCAATCGAAAAATTACGGTCAGATTTTGCTAATTCGGACTGCTTAAGCAGATGCTTTCATATTCGGGTTCGAAAAATACAAGTCTGAAGTTCGAAACCGAACCGCATACCTGGTAGCAAACAGCCTCAAGGTAAACATTTAAATGCAGGGGCACTCAAAATCAGGAAAAACTGGAAAATGGGGTGGAAGACAACGCTGGAAATGGTGATTTAAAATGAAAACGAAACTAGAAATGAATACTCGTAGTGGTATCAAATTGAAATTGAAATATGCATTGAACCTTTTAAACTGCAGGAAAGCGGTTGTTGATGCAGTCGATGCCAATGTACTGGTCGCCTTTTTTCATGCCGCCGTTTTTTGTTTTTTTTGCATATTTACCGTTCCTTTTTCACTCATTTTTTGCTATTTTTTCCTATGGGTACCCACCAGGTATGTATACCTCGTGTACATTTCTCCTGATTCAATATTCGTTTCTGGTGTTGCTTTCTTGCTTGTTTTTCCTCTTTTTATTCCGCGGCGGAAGTCCTCTGGCTGAACGAAAAGGCGGAAGACTTCGCGCTGTACGGAGAACTGGAGGAGGCTTTTTTCCGCAACCACCGCAAACTGGACGTCAGCTGCATCGTTGAGCGGGACCTCTTCGGGCACCAGCTGGGCGCCAACGCTAACGTGCGAGAGGCCGCGCCTGACTTTAAGATCGGCACACTCGCGGCTGTTGCAGGTGAAGAGGACGGGGGGGGGAGACGGGGGAGGGGGGGGGAAGAGGACGTTGGGTGTACATAAGTCATGCACGGCCGTAGTGGAGTAGCTATAGACCCCTCGCATTCCTACAATGCCGGGACGGAGCACGTCGGATTTTCACCGATCTGGTAGACCTTGCTTGTCGCAGCACGCGGGAAGAAGCGGAACGCGAGGTTTTTGGCGAGTTGTGTGAAGGGTGGGAGGTGGGGGGGGGGGAGGATGGCGAAGGAGTCGGGGAGGAGAGAGAGGAGTTGCTCTTCTTCTTGTCTTTTTTTTTTTTCTGGTTGTTCCATGTATTGTTTCTATCCTGGGTTCACGATTTGTTTTGTTATTAATATGTTATTTATTTATTTTTAACCTGGTTACGTCAGCGCCTGAGTTGACGATCGGTGCCCTCGCGGCTGTGGCAAATGGGGAAGGGGGGGGGGCGGGGGGGGGGGAGGGGGTACTCGATATCATGCATGGCCATTGTCGTATGCTACTCAGTATTCAGTTTTTTTGTTTTCCTGTTTGTTCCTTATACCGGTATATTTTACTGCGTACGCAAGCTCTGCCCCGTTTGTTTTGTTTCTCTGTTGCAGTTTCGTTGAAAAAAAATACGTATAATTATCGATGTCCGCGACTGACCTCAAGGCTGGACCCTAGCTACTGTGGCAGGTTTGGGGGGGGGGGGGGGGGTCCTCGATATCATGCATGGGGAGGGGAGAGGGGGTGCTCTGCTGCTGCAGGCTTTCCTGTTCCAAGTATTTTTTTACCACGGGTTCGCAGTATCTCCCTGGTTAGTTTTGTTTTGTTCTTCGTCCGTGTTTCATTGTTTCAGGAGAATTGGTCACGTAGGATTGTCGACGTCGGCACCTGGCTTCAAAATCACCCCCCTCGCGGCTGTAGCAGATGTGGGGAATGCTCGCGGGGTGTTTGCTGTGCGTTCTGTTTCCCGGTCTGTCTCATTGCGGTAGCAGTGTTGGGGGTGAGCGACCAACGAACCGGCCAACTAGCGAGCCCTAAAACCGTCCGCGTGGAATGCCGATTTTGTATTCTTGCTGCCCTTGCCGTTGCGCGATATTTTTTTTTATGTTTTTCATCCCGCGCTAAACTTGTTCGGACATGACATGCTGTGTATGCTTCGTTTGCCCCCGGTATTGCACCTGTTGTTGTAGGGCTGCAAACATGTGGATACGATCGAAATCCCACGTCGATGCAACGTCGCGTCTTTTAGCTGAGATGCCGTTCGTTACGTCCTTCGTTTTGTTCGTCTGTGTTTTTGTTTTCGTCTGGGATGTTGCTGCTGCTGCTGCTTGCCGCAGTGTTCTGCGTTTTGTTTTGGGCCGGCGTCACGTGTTTTTTTTTTTTTTACCTCCACCCCCCCCCCCCCCCCCGAAAAATAAATATATAGGAGCCCCCAAATGTTGGAGGTGTCTCTAATAGGATTGGGAACGGGGCTCCGTCGCGAAAGAGATGTGCGGTCAATAGTCAAAGCCCTAAGTCAAGCAGCAACTGAGTGCGCCCACCCTCCCCCCTCCTGCTCCTCCTGCCCCTTCCCCTACTTCACCTCCTGTTCCTGCCGCGTCTACTTCCAACCCCCACAGGCCCGGAGTTTTTCACCCGCAAAGTGACGGACTACCTCGTGCACAGGGGCTACCCAGAAGAAGTTATAATCACGCTTTGAAGTCGCTAGCTGCAAGACCAAGACTATCCCCCCCCCCCCCCCCCCTGCTCCGCGTCCATCCCACCTCGCCCCTCCTGTTGAGGTTGTGTTGGCGTTTTTTGGATTTTTTGTTTCCGCAATTCTCGGAGAAAATTACCGCGTCAAGTCGTGACCATTTTTTGTTTCCGGAACTTTCCGAGCAAATTATCGCCCCGCGCTTGTGTGTCTCTCCCGCCCGTACTTTTGCACTCGGCGATGGGGATAAGATCTTGCGGTGGATTATGTAGCTAGATGTTATCGTGGTGCTGCTGTGTCGAGGAGCGAAAAGGGGAGGAGGAAGAGGGGGGGAGGGAGTTCCAGATGATCGCGGCTTTTTCACCCGTTTACCGCTGCAAAAAAAATCCAACTTTAATTCTAAGTGAATTTTCCCAAAAATGTGGGTACAGTTCCGAAGGGTGTATTAAGAGTTAACAGACCGCCACTCGTGTAGCGCTATCAAAAACAGTACCAGGTACAGATTTGCGGCGAAAACAAGAAGGAGCTGTGTGATACAAGAGGCACGAAAAGCAGAAGCGGGCAGGCAGTGAATTGACGCCAGTCTCTCTCTACAGTAGGTGCCTTGGCGCTTTTGCCACTGATGTGTTGCTCTGCTGTGGTTCTTTTGCCGCAAAGAGGGGGGTGCCCTACCAAAAGCGCCCGTTCGGTGAGGCGTGACTGTTTGATGTCCGCGATTTTTTCTGGCATGTCTGGTGATGCGGCTCGTATTTTCTTGAGAGCTTCCGGTTTTTGTTTTGCAAAAAGTGTGCCGTATCAACACGCTTAAGATAACACAACCTCCTGGGATGGTTTTCCGGACCGATTTTCTCCAAGACACATGAAAACGAAGTGGCGAGGGAAATATCTCGCATGTACGCATCGATTGGAGTTTGTACGCTCCCCGTTGACAAGAAGTCGGCTTGGAAATTTACCCCAGGAGTCGTGTTACATCCTGCTTGTTATACCGTAATCGCTTCCGCGAGGGGAGGGGGGGGCGGGGAGGGCGGCGGGGGGTAGAGGAATGTTTTTGCTTTTTTTTCATTAAGTACAACGCGCCGCTTGCAGGTTGTCCGGGCCGTTTGGGATCCTGGTCGAGTTTTTCTGCACAGTTTTTGTTTGTCACAAGCAAGAGGAGACGGACAGGGGGGGGGGGCAGGGGATGGATGCGCGGAAAGTGTGGCCAACTTGCGAGGCAACGGCCATGTACCGTCCAACGACTGTTGTCCGACGGCTATTGTACGGCGACAGCTGTTGTGCAGCAGTGGGGATTAAAACCGCTCTCCCCCCCTCCATGCCCCTATCGCTGGAAATAGTGCCCCGAAAAAAGAGTGGAGCAGACGGCTATTCGCCCGCGATGTCTTGGGTTGAGCAAGCGAGCGCACTGCATTCACGCGCCCTCTTCCTCATCCACGGAGGCAGAATTTGGGGGGGGTGAAAGGGGGGCGGTGGGGGGGGGTGCTCCCGGCAGTTGTCTCGGTTTCTGCGGCTTGGTTCGTGTCTTCGCGCTGACGTTTTCTACTGTACGTTCCTTTAGTGTGTGCTTGTCTTCTGTAGTCCTGCTCTGGGTTGCCAATGACCGGACTCCGTCATTGGGAATCGACGCTGCTGCTTCGTTGGCCATGCTGTCTTGTTTAACATCAGCGTTAGAGAATCGTCCATATCATAGTATTCGAGGTTGTAGCGAGCCGTATCGGCTGTGGATGGCGCTGTCTCGAATATCTTTGAAGATTCGTCCGTTATCGTGGCGCTATATAGGGTGTGCACAGCGCCCTCTTTCAAATTTCGAGGCTCGTCCGTGTCGTCTTGAGCTTTAGTGGGGGTGTCGATGGTGGCAGGTGCATCAGGCTGTGAAGAGCCTGCTCTCTTGATCTCGCCGCGGATCCAGCGAATTTTTATTCGGTTTACGAAAGGCTCGCCTGGTGAGCGGCAAGCAAGTATGGTTGATGGTGGAAAAGCGGTAGTAAGCAGCATGGGGTTTTGGTGGGAGACCGGCGCGGTGAGGGTCGAGGAGAGGAGGCGTGATGTTGACGAGTGAGTGTGGCTTGGGGGCTGTCAATTGTTTTAGCCGTCTATTTTTTCTGCTTGCTGTAGGTCTGGGTATAGAGCTCAGCCATGTGTGGTTTTCCCCTGTTGTTCTTCTTCCCACTCTGAATCCAAGTTGTTGCCCCCAAAAACGTGGCCGCGGTTGTTGACAAAGATCCATGGACGTCCAACCCCGGTCACATGTTGGCTAAGCTTAGCTTAGTTTTGCTGTCTAAGGATTGTAAGGCTTTTTGATGAGGAGGGGGGGCGAGGGGGGCGTGATGAATTGGGCAGAAGTCCGATTTCAGAGTGACCGTGGTTCAGCACCTGGTTTTGGCGCTGGGCTTGAGCCGCCAGGACCAAGTCAGTAGCCACGACAGACAGTTTTACGGTATTAATAGTATGTACCGGTAAAAGCCTCATGGTAGTGGATGGAGTGGTAGACGATTCGGGGGGGGGGGGATATACGAGTTTCAGCGACGCCAGAGCAACTCATTTTTTGTGGTGGTTCGGCTTGCATACAACGTCGGGACTGTTTCTCCACGGGAAAGCAACTACCAGGTATGATAAGCCTTACAGTTCCCAGGCTCTAACCGATGGGGCTCTACCACTCGCTGTAGCTGGTCTAGAGCCCTTGAATAGCTTATTTAATACCGGTACCAGGTAGTGCAGTATCATATGATGTTTCTGGCTCAAGTCTTACCGCGATTGAAACGCGAATCTCAATTATTTTATTCTGGCACAACTACGTATGTACCAGCGTTGATGTTTGCATGAGGAGCATGATCCCAGGTGAAAGTTAGTTTTCACTGCCCGGTACTATGGTAGAGGCTGTTTTTTCAACTGTTTTTCTCGCAACAAAACGAAGTGCCGGGATTGAATGGCGCAGTCTCGACCTACTCACGCAAAACCTTGACGTGCAGTAGGTCCACCCACAGCTACCAGGCGCAATACTTAGTAGCTCTTCTTCGCCCCACGCCCTATTGTAGTAGAGCCCTATACACAAGAAGACCTACAGCACCTGCCGCAGAAAGGCCGTTCTCTGCGAGGCATTATCAGTTTCGGCAAATGCAAACCTGTCTGTCTGTCTGTCTGTCTGTCTGTCTGTCTGTCTGTCTGTCTGTCTGTCTGTCTGTCTGTCTGTCCGCAAGGCTCATATTTTTGAACACTTTCCAATGGCCGATATATAAGCTTGTTACAGATGATATTCGTAGGACGTATTCGGCCTTTACGGCCCTTATATACTGAAACATTCCATTCCACCTGGCAAATTTAGCCATATAATACATCCACGACATCGTACCATGGTACCATACCGCAAACGTACCATACCATATACTGTGTGGTTTCCCGTACCATACCGTCAACACATACCAAACCACATACCGTGGTTTTCCCATATTCCCATATACCATACCACCAAATTAGCCCATATCCCATACCGCGTAAGGCAGTCAGAGTTGGGGAGACGTCTATACACCAGATGAGGTGCCTGCTGCTGTAGTGTCGTGTTGTTGTGCAAGGGTGGCGATGAATCCAGAGTATGTACGTCGAGCACTGCAGTTCGCCAGACCGAAGAAAGGCAGTCAGAGTTGGCTCAGACGCTTGGGCCCTACGCTCAGTGCAGCGCATTGGCCGCTGGTGTGCACAAAATAGATTAGAACATTATGTACGAGTACTACTTTCCTGCTGTATCCGTCTCGAATGGCCAAGAAAGTGTATCCGTCTCGAATGGCCAATATATGTTTTTTTTCAGGTTGGGGAGGATACCGTAGGACGCCGCCGGCAAGCTCTTGCCCCCTAGAATATGCATCCATCCACCTCATTTCTTCGAGCCCGTCATCTACAATAGTTGACCTTGACCGCCACCGAGCGGGTTGGCCGTGGGTTGAGTCTCTGTCGAGATCGAGCATCTATCGTCGCACAGATAATAACCCGGCAGTTGAAACTACATGTCAATCTGTCAAATGTGTAACAACCCACAACATGTTTTTCATTGATATTGGCCAACAAAGCGTCGTCAGCTCTCGGACCGCTTGTTGGGGATCTAAAAAAATTCGCGATCTGGGGCCGCAGAGTTCACTGGGCGGATCGTCATCGTGTGAGCGCTTATTACACACGCCAGCTGATCTTTATTAGTATTCATAATAGTGCTTGGGTTGGGGGGGCATTGGAGTCAAGGCCTGTGTGCCGGGTTGTGCTGTGCAGTGTGTGGTGGTGTTTGTTGTGCTAAGTGTGCTCGATATATTCGGGGAAATATTGTGGTCGATCATTTCCATCAGTTACTACGAGAGGCTGTCGGTTGAGTCACGCGTGCTAGATCGGCGTGCCACACCACGCTGTTGAGATTGCTGGTGTTGAAGGGTGATAACTGCGAGTTCATACTACGCCGAGAAGAGGGTTGTACTTGGGTTGGGGGGTTGGATCGTATGGCGGTGCTTTATGTGCGTTGTTGCAGCAGAGCTGGGGCTGCTCCTCTGCTACATGCTGCGGCACACAAAGCTGTGTTGTGTGCTGTATGTTGTACGGCGTGCCACACTATGAAAATGAATGCCCAGAAAACCTTTACTACCCAATACTCATTATGCGAGTATGCTGTACGTGCTTGGTCGGAAAAGTTCCGACCATGTATTTTGTGTAAACCATATTTCACGCTGGTCGTTACATATTTTGGCATTGTATAGACTCGATTGGTATTTTTTTCTCTATAATCGTTTCCCAAATAAAGTACATATCATATTCAATTCGTATGATAGTACGACCACGAGTATAGTGATGATTACTTTTTGCTTAGTAACCGTCGTGCGTACAAGCGCAATAATACCTGGCACATGTCAAGAAACCCCGTGGCAGACCACTGCTTGCTGTGTGCCACAGTAGATCTATCACTTTCGTCATTCCCACACTCTTCAAGTATAATATTACGGGGGACCATACGAGGACCTTTAACAATCTGGGAGAAGGGATCTTTAGGTTGGTAGGCTGTTCGGATGTTTTGGTTCCTGTTGGGAACAAGGCACGGGCGAAGACCCAACCCAACCCCTGACTCTAACCCTAACCCTAACCCTGACCCCAAACCGCAGCCGAAACGGGCCAAAACTCGCCATAAACGAGGCTACGCCGAGTTTGCATCGAACCAGGAAAATTCGCAGATGCGGGGGACGATTCCGAAGTGCAGACCACGCTACACATTTTCCGAGTAAAAAACATCCCTAAAGATCCCTTCTCCCAGACTGCTAAACCTACTCGACCATACATAGTAAATAGGACCTACGGTAAACACAAAAACCTATGTACGGAGTATTTACCTATTTTTACCAACAATAATCGGTCCTATTTACTACGGTCCCCCGTAATAGTAGGCTGTGAAAGAGTCTGGTGCATCACTACTTACTACTATTAAAATAGCAGCACGAAAAAGTCTAATTCGCATCAACTTCAAGAAGAAAAGTAATTCGCGTTTACTGTCCGACCCTGTGTGGTACAGAAATGTATGCAGTATGTTCTGTCTCTAATCGTCCGGCGATCACTTTGTTACCGTCGTCGTGTATTTTGTCTCCCCGATTTCAGAAAATAAATACCTGCTCAATACTCAATATAACATTTCTTGCAAGCTGTGCCTACTGATCCACCACCGCCTGGACTCCACATAACGTTATAATAGCATGCTTCGTAAAAGGAGGGTGTCTTTCCGTACGTAGGGGCGGGCAGGCTTCCGGCTTCCATTGTCGCTCGGAACCGGAGCCGTGAGCCGTGGGTTTTTCTTAGAGGCGAGGGGAGACATTCAGCGATATTATACAGATATCGACAGACGAGCTTTCCCATGAACACTACCGCCGTATGGAACAGGCAAACCACAACCTATTGATGGCTGTTGGGGGGTGGGGCGTCCTGCTCCCACCGTGCTGTCGTACTGCTGTGCTGGCATACCACTCTGTCCCGTAATATAGTAATCATATTTAACAAATGAGGCGCGAGGGCGCGAAGCGCGTGCCTTTTGTTCTTGTTTTCCAAGGAAAAAAAGCAGACGTTCAGTCTGAGCCAAACCTCGCCTGCTGGGGTGCCGTCTGTGCTGGTGCCTACTGGTCTCTCTCCACACTCGCATCAACTTCAACTGCGACTTCGCAAAAAAGAAAACAAGCAAACTGAGAACAGCGCTCGGAAGCATTTCATCGAGGGCAATAACAATTCACTTGGTATCTACAGGATCTGTATTCTCGAATGCTTCCTCTTGTTCGTCCACTCGTCCGGACTTTGCACAATCTAATCAACTATAATTGGGGTTCGAAAAATGCGTTTTCCCCCCCACATTGAAACTAAGCTGCCCTCCCCCCACCCCAGAATAGCCGCGTCTATTTTTGGCTTCCATTTACATATTATATCAGATAAAATATGTGCAGTAGTGAGCGAACCTGAGTGTCTACTCGTAAATACTATGGATACGAACATTGCACACATTATTAGCGTATATGTGTGCAGTCTCAACGCCTGTGAGAAGCCGAGGTTCTGCAGTAGACGTGCTGGAGTCGTGTTTAGCGAACGCTCGAATCGAGGCTCATAACCTGTTGCTGGTGATGCATGTATGCGGCCGACCAAAGCATAGCGTAGTAGTCGATCCACCCCAGGTGGTGGTGCTGCAGCGATCGTAGGCGATGATGCTTCGGCAGCCCCAGCCGATGATGGCCAGACAGCCTGGGTTGAGCGTGATCATCCGGCCCGCCCCATAGGCCGCAGGCGATGAGGCTCCGGCGATCTCAGGCAATGAGGCTACGGCGATGTTGTAGGTGTCGATGTGCTTGGTTCGCTTTTCTGAACTCAAACTTAAAACGAACTCCACCATAAAATAGGTATGTAAGACAAGGTAGAGGCGCCTTCTAAGTGAGTACACGCGGGTAAGGGGCAGAGAGGGTTGTTGGAGAGTGGCGGTACTTGGTACCAAGTATATATTTTGGCAGCAATCGCGATTTGAAGGAGGAAAAATTTAAAAATTGAATAACAACATGAACACACACACGGTGAACACAAGATACCACCAGGTCCTGATAGTACACAGCAGAAAGCCTATCAGAGAGCCTTGCTTTGGCGAGCCTATAACAGAGCCAATCCAACACGGCCAGCCAAACGGCAACACTACACAGCACCTTTGCCGCCTGGTGCTCTCCCTGGTGCGTCGGATAGTGCTTGCTTGCTGCTTCTGTTGCTGTTGCTGTCGTGGCATGGTTTGTTCTCTTTCGGTGCCGTGGAAAATTTAAAAATTGAGTACATTGCCCAGCACATGCCAAAGAAAGGTGGCTGTAGAGAGGGACGCCCCACCACCATTAAATAACGTACCGGAAAAAAACTTAGCGCCACCGAAAAAAGAAAATTCTTAGAATGTTATGTACTTTCATAATAACCGAAAAAAATAATTAATTTTAACTTGATTTTAGTATATAACGCATTATTACAGAGTCTATCGACGATTTCCCCAATATTTATTTCTCCGATCCGGCAAGCTACAGATATTCCGGGCATTCTTAGAAGACTTCAACTTTTTTTCCCTCTTTGATCAAAAATTTGTCGAAATAAAACATGCTCTGAATAAAACTTTTTCCGGTCAATTTTCCGAAAAAAGAAGACTGACGTCATCATCCACGGCCACTTTTCCAAGTTTTTGTTTTTCCCGAAAAGTGACGTCACGATTCCGGATTATGACAAATAAATGTCGACCAAGGATTTTCCACCAATCAGAATTTCCAACCAAAAAAATTGACCAGTCAGAAAACTGCGGGCACGAAATCCCTTTCTCTAGTATATACGACCAACAGCCAGAGCCTGTATGTACCCTCTCCGGAGTGAAGGTGGGATCCCTTTGGTTGGATGCATTGGGTATCATATTGATTGATATCCGGTTGACTATACTCTGTGGCATCGCAAGCATAAAACGCTCCGGTTTTTCTTTAAAGTCGCAGTGTTTCTGGTGATATCGATATTCCAGTCAACCCTCAGTACCCTCTGAAGCTACAACAGATAGAGACATGCGTTCACCTTGTCAGCGCTCGAATAATTGGCAAGTGACCCTCATTCCCGGACGACAGGGATGATCGAGAAGTCCTCACCCCCGACCCTATATTTGAACTGGAGATCCACAGAGTCCCGAGTCGCTACTACAGTAGATCTTGCTCGACTATATTAGCTATTGGTGCTGCGTAGGGATGGACTGTGAATATCGAGGCTCAGAACCTATGCTTTCCTACTTGCTCTGGAGACCCACGCTTCCGAGCCACACGAGACTGTGCATCACTCGATGGCATTCGCTACTCGTACTGCGCCGTGGTGCACTGCGCGTATCGAGGCTCATATAGGGGAGAAGACAAGATACGAAATATCTCCTGGGGGATGACCCCCACCCCAGCCAGGCCTTGAGAGAAGAGTGAGCTCAACGGCAGTCGGTTTTTGGTGGCCCTTTTTTTTACATGAAAACCCCTCAATCAAGCTCTTACGCATTCCCAATACGCTTGTTTGCACCGTGCTTCTTCTGTCGATTAAACATGCCGTCAATAAACATTTTCGTATTTTATTCTGTCGACGAGTACGTCAGGCACAAATACGCCAACGCGTAACTTGTGCCGAACTGCCAGCCTGTGTCCCGCCTGATGGAAAGCAACGGGTACGTAGTGTACCCGATCAAAGGCTGGAGACTCACTGAAACGCAGAAAGGGAAATCCAAGAAGAGTTGTCCTCCTCGAGAACTAAAAAACAAACACGGACACAGAATAACTAATAAGAGGCCTGGCCTAGCTACGTAGCGTTTTTCTGCATTTGCTGGCATTTCAAGGCACCCCCCGGTGCAACCCTGCGTACAAGGCAACGGTGGCTATATGACCTACGGAGGTGTCGGCGTGAACCTGTCCATATACTTATGCCACAGGGTGGGTAGGGGGGAACCTCAACATCGATGCGACAATCGCAAAACAAGCTGCGGTTGAAGTATCTGTAATGACAGCATACAGTGTCCCTATACCGGTCGCCCCGGTGGTTCAAGTGGTTAACCTCGAATTCTACTTGTTTGAGTCCTGGGTTCAAGCCCCAGGTGGGTCGGACTTTGACTTTATTTGCAAAAATAAAAATAAAAAAGGATTCAATTGTTGAGAGCGCCTTGCAGCGTGGGTAGGCACAATTCGATGCGAGTCGACGAGGGAAGAAAAGGCTGAAATCTTCTCGCGATAAAAATGAAGGCACGTGCCGTAGCGGGAAGGGGGGAGAAGAGCCTGCTATGTGACCCCGGATCTGAGTTACGAGTTGGAAGGAGAGAGAGAAGAAGATGTGCGAAGATAATGAATGGGATGAGCAAAAAAAAAAAAAAAAAAAAAACAGCAGCTGCAGAGCTGGCGCGACGGAGTAAGATGAAACGACACGTACTGCTGTGCCGGTACTACTGTAGTTATCGAGAAGGAGGACCGGGAGGGGGCGGGGGGGTCGATGGGAAAAGGGGAATATGAAAAAGATTTTTCAAGACCTAAAAGACGACCTGTTGCACATGGTGGCCATTGCCTACCAGGTATCACGTACACCGTTCCTCGGTACTACAAGTATTAGTAGACATGCCCACGATCTGTGCAACAAGGCTTGCACGTAACATAGAACAGCTACTGGTGTTAGTACACATACTGCACACATTACGCGTTGGAGCAGAACGCACATGCATGCTAAGTACCAGGTATCGTGTGCAATTCGTCGGTGCTTTTGTTCTCGGATGGTATGGCATTTAGGCCGGTTCTGGCCACGGGAACAAGAAGTTTCCCCCACGCAGTAGTTGTGTGGAGACTAGAGGGTAAACGATACAACAATACTTCCGGCCAGCGATCGACCCGGACACCAACAAACACTCAAAAATACAAAAACAAGGTACACCAGCGGCGCGAAAGCGTTTGACGAGCATACATCGCACACCACGCGGACAAAAAAAACTCTACTCGTACAGCACACGGAAGCACAGGACAAACAAAAAGAAACAAGACACGTGCGCGCGCACGTACACCCCACACGCGCACGCACGCACGCACGCCCCAAACCCACCGCAAAAAACACACACAGCACGGAACAAAACGCACGGCTGAGTACTGACCCCAACCAGCACCGACGCAGTCGGAAAAAACAAGAAACAAACCTCCACAGCTTTCTGTGCAGCTTTCTGTGCAGTTTTCCGCGCAGATTTCTTGAAGCCCCCGTCCCACCGCAATATATGCCACGGATACCAGACGAAACACTGACAGGGCACCTTCATGAAAAATATATACTGCATAGTAACAAAGCACACGCCGACAGCAGAAACTAGGAAAGCGCAGCGCAGGGCATCCAGTACGTACTCTGAGCGATCAGGGTGTCATAGGTCAACAAAACAACATGACCAACAAACAACCAAAAGGTCCTGACCACGTAACGCCAGAAGGACGAATCAACATAATCTAAAACGCAAACTGCGACCGACGAACGACAACCGACGAACGGTAAAAGACGAACGAATACCGACGAACGACTACCGACTAAGTTATTTTCCAGCTCTGGCCTCTTGCGACGCGCAGAATCTCTCTCTCTCTATCTGCTCGCCCAGACGAGTCTGAAGCCCGGAAACAACTCGAAAACAAGACGTAACCTGGTCTACTGCTGGTCTACCTTCCCTTGGAAGCTGATGGGATGGGGGGGCCTTCTTACAGCCCCCCTCTCCCCCCTCTTGCCCCCGCCTTTTCGTCTTCTCCGCGAGACCGCGAAAAATGAAAATCCGAAAATACCTAATTATTCCCCCCCTCCCCCCAGTGCTCCGTTTCCAAAGGGATGCGTGGTCAATGGTCAAATGACTGAAGCAAGCAACAAAATGAATACCCCCTCCCCCCCCCCCCCCCCCCAAGAATTGCCTACACCGGAAATTAAATTAACTCATTGGAGCTGTCGTCCATATGCAAGTCCGCCTCAAAAGCGGTTCTTAGTAGGATGCAGCCCACCCTTCATGCGACTCGCCGGACACCTCACGGCACTTCGCGCTTGGTGCAAGCAATGTCTGCCTGGTCGGTGAAAACCCGATATGCTCCGTCCCGGCATTGTAGGGATGCGAGGGTCGATGGTCATACGACTACGCCCATGCATGAGATCGAGTACATCTCTCCTATCAAGTACACCCCCCCCCCTCCCTCTCCACATTTTTTCTCGCCCATTCTATCACGCCCCTGGTGGCCCCTTCTCGTCCTAACTTCGGGCGCGGATCTTCAAATGTATCAAAAGTGCGCGGAAACGAACGCCAAAGTATATGCACAAAACCAGTTCCCCCAAGTTTTTTTTTATATGTATAGTCTAGAGCCGGCGCGCGGGGTTGGTTGGTACACAACCCCGCTCAGCCGAAAAACGGACCTGGACTAATCTGCGGCCAACACGCGGTCAACCGTCTGTCAATCTGCCGTCAATTCTCGGTCGACCTGCGGTCAACCCGCATTCAACCCGCGGTCAACCTGCGATCAACCTTCGGTTAATCAGCGGTCAATCTACGTTCATGGCGTCACTGTCGACGACGCGAATGCCACCTTCGTGCTTTCCCTCGCCGTCGCCTGGCCTTCCGTCGGAATGCCACCTGCACCCAAAACTCTTGAAACTTCCCACCGCAAGGTGACGAGACCTCGAAGACGCCGCCGCTCCGCCCCCGGCCCCACCCCCCGACCTCGCCCCGCCTCCGCCGACACTTTCCGCCCCCCGACCCCCCCCCCCGGCGGCGGCGGCGGCGGCGACACCCTCCCCTTTGTGTGCGCTGCCGTTGCGGACGTCATCGCTGTCGTGGCGGTGGTATCCTCGACCTTCATCGTCGCGGTTCTCTTTGTCCTTCGCGCGGTCTTCTTGGTCGTCTTGATCGTCGTTACCCCCACCGCCGTCGCCGGCGTTGTCCTCGTCGTCGGAAAACAAACAAAACTCTTTCAGGGGCGACCGCGGCGGTCGGTTGCCGCTGCCCTCGCCGGGGAAGTCCTCGATGTCCTCGCCTAGGGACGTCACGACGTAGCGCTCCTCCCACTCCCGGAGGTTGTAGTAGGGCGACAGACACTCGTTAATCGCGGCCTGCTCCAAAGAGGCGCGGGGGGGGGCGGAGGGTAGGGGGGGGGGAGGGGTGTACTCATTGTCATGCATGGCCGTACTCGAATGACCGTCGGCCCTTGCATCCCTACAATGCCGGGACGGAGCACGTCGGGTTTTCACCGACCAGGAGGGGAGGGGGGGGGGGGGGGGGGGGTACTTGATATCATGCATGGCCGTAGTCGTTCGACCATAGGCCCGCACATCCACACAATGCCGGGACGGAGCACGTCAGGCGTTCACAGACCTGGCAGACATTGCTTGCACCAAGTGCGAAGCGCCGTGAGATGTTTGGCGAGTCGCATGAAGGGCGAGCTGAATCCTACTAGGAACCGCTTGTGAGGCGGATGTGCATATGGATGAAAGCGCCAATGAGTTGATTTATTTTCCGGTGAGGACGCTTCCAGAGATAGCAATGTGGGTACTACAGGTATGTAACTGCCTCGTGGGTGCCGTACCATAAACACTACCAGGTACCTGGTACCTGGTATGGGATGCGATAATTTCCCCTGAGCGGAGTAAAAGCTCTCCACCCCGCACAAAAATCATCTAACTTGATCGCGAGCTGTGAACGACCGCGAAAAAACAAAAAAAAACGGCACCCTGGTTGTCTAGCTCACGTAGTAAGCGGCATGTTTCACAGTGTCGTTGCCAACCGACGCCAACCCAACTAAGGACGTGCCCCATCTGCCACAAAAAAAATGTAACAGTCAGACCGAAAACCATAAGGGACCTTGGATAGGACGAAAAAAAACATTCATGCTGCAAAAGGTCCCGAATATGCCGCAATGGGTCCCAATACCCCTTTTAGATACCGTACCATGAAACGGGGCCTATTTCATAACGCATGCCTGCTACACACCGCGTAACAACACAACAACCACAGCATACATAAAGCTTTCGACAGCGGGAGGAAGTTGTTTGGCAGCACATTCACATCCCGTGAGGTGGGGGGCGAGCGTTCGCGCGGGGGGACAACGCAAAACTCTCAAAAAGCTGCTCTTCAACAGGCAAAGATAACACACCCAGTCGGAGGAAGAACTTCCGGCCCGAATTGTTTCCAAACCCACGAGAGCATACACAAAAATTTAGGCTACAGCAGCAGCTTTGGAAAGGTCTCCTCGAGGTATTTCCGTAAAAAACACGCATCGCTCAGCGCTTGCACTCTTGCTTGATCTTAACACTCTCCCGGCTGTCGCGATAAAATCAGATTGGGCGTTCGCTCCAGGGGGTGTGTTACCCTGATCACCCCGTGCTATGATACGGTACTAGCAGTGGCAAACGGCTGGCCGCACCAAGCGCTACCGCAAGCTATCGTCCCATGTGTGCCTCGCCTTTGGGGCATCTCCCTGCGCAGCCCCAACATGGCGCAGAGGTTGCGCCGCGTGATTCTCATGATCGGTACGATTGGGCACTCGTAGCTTCTTCGGTGGGGGGCGGCAAGGCTCTCGCCCCGATACGCTCCACAAGTGAACCCAGCGCGACAGGGCTGCCTTTCGAAGGCGCGCGCAGCCTAACGGAAGCTGCCCAAAGGCTAGCGCGGTAGCCTCTCTGGAAAGACCGAAAGGGTGGGCCATATGTGGCGCTGCCGGTGTGCTACATTATATTTTATACATTATATTTTATATGTTTCCCTCCCATTTACTGTCTTCGCTCAGTCCTTCTCTCTCTCTATATATATATAGAACTACATACTTAGATCACAACCCCTGAGCGTGCTCGGTTGGTGCATCCCTGGCCTCTCAGAGCTCCCACTTCCAAACCGCCTCCTTTCATTACTTGCCGGACCTTTCCAGCAGTTCTTTGTTTTCTCGGTCCTTTCTTCCTTTTTTCTTTTTTCGTTTCGTGTGCGTGTTCTCCGAGCACGGCATCGCGGGAGGACCCGGCACCGTCGCGGGTGTCAGCGGGTGCTGGCGGGTACAGGGGGGGTTGCAAGGAGCGCGGTCGCCGCTTTCGTGCCTAGGCGTCGCGTGTGCCTCGAGACACGAGGGACGCATGAACGGGCTTCGTCTGGCTTCGATTTATGATTGTTGATAGAGTATGTACGAGTTATGAAGGTCGTTCGGGAGGGCAAGATGATATTCAAGCGGTGCTTATTTTTGCGACCACGCTAAAGTTGAAAGAGGGAGGTGTGCAGTTTGAACACCAACGTTGTCGAGCTGGCGAACGACGGCCACGGAGAGCACCGGGCTTCACGCGAGGCGGGCGACGGGGCTGATTGTGGCAGAGAGTGATAAAAGTTTTACCCGGACCGAATCGGTAGCGAGGTGGTCGCGAGAGGGGCGGGCGGCGTACGAGGCTGAGAGAGCTCTTCTGTGCGATTTTTTTTTTTTCTTCTTTTCCACCGGGTGTAAGATGTTCCAATCAGGCAGAACAAATATTACACGAGAGGGGACGGGGATTTTTATCCTTTCCGAGTTTTCGGTTTCATTTTCATTGTTTTTGCTGCTGTGCCGTGCTGTGCTTTCGCTTTCTTCGTACATACAGTACGTACAGACATAGAGCATATCGAAAGAAGAAAACAAGTACAGGCAGTAGTACCCTACCTGGGGTGTATGTACGTACGTACGACATCCGCGACGCGAAGCGTATATGTGGCATCCAAGCTGATGTCGGAGCTGTTTTTTCCTGAAGCTTGGCGGCGGGGCTCTTGGCAATATCAAGTCGCCGGTTTGCAATTACGATCCCTGAAAAAACTAAACTCGATCGTGGACCTCTGTTCGCTTCGCATAAGTTGATGTACTTTTTTCCTTCCTGAGCGAGCGTAGCGGGCGACGTAGGCCGCCCGCGGAGCGAAGCACCTTGTATATATATATATATATTTCTCTCTCCCTATTCATAGTCGTGAGTTAACTCCGGGGTCACATAGCACGCTCTCCTCCTCACTCCCCATCGACTTCAGCCCTTTCTTCTCTCGTTGAATCGCGTCGCATCGCGCCTGCCGACGCAAGGCACTCTCTGCGGTTTACTTGTTTTCATACCTACGAGCGGCCGGGCTACTTCGCGTAATCTACTGCGGGAGAACAGAGTGATCAGAACCAAATATTCTCAGAAAAACAAATACTGGATATACAAAGGTTTTTGTGTTTATGATGGCTCCTGGTTACTATGGCCCTCCGTAGCACCTCTCTTTCTATCTCGATACGATACCAGTGCACGAGCAGCTAGCTTGACGCTTCGTATGCTACCTCCCGTTCTAGTAGACACAAAGTCGGTTATGTCTGTGCTCGCAAGTTGTCACGCGGTTATTTATAAAAGCAAGATTTTTCAGTCCTGGCCAACAGGAAGGAAGTGAAAAACCGTCGCGAAAATTCCGTCCGGACACGTTGTTAGACCTATTGACTTCATATTTCGTCCCCCCGAATTAAATATATATATACCTGGTATATTTTTTTCTGACAAAAATCCCAAACCGCTAGTTCGTTTTCCGTTCCCTTGGTTTTTACTCTCTTCGTATTCGACGACACGGAAACTGACTCATGATAATACTATATTTCTTCTTTTTTGTCGCAACGACTTTCTCCGGATTATACATTTTACGTACGAGGGCGTAATTTTCAAGGTGTTTGCACGTACCTCCTTACGATTGGTCAGAGAGGTAACTAACTCATGGTCCGCAGCTCGGGACCGTGGTCCGCAAATAGTCCGCACGCCGAAAATAAATAGAATCGTCTCTCAGGCGCGTTTCTGGCCCATTTCTGGTCCGGTTTGCCACCAGGTGGGGGCCACGGGTTGTGGTTAGTCGTGGTGGTAGGGGTTGCGTTGGGTCACACGCCCGTGCCTCGTTTAGGCTTAGGGTTAGAGTCAGGGGTTGGGTTGGGTCTTCCCCCGTACCTTGATCCCAACAGGAACCAAAACACTTGAACAGCCTACCAACCTAAAGATCCCTTCTCCCAGATTGTTAAAGGTCCTCCGCCCGTGCCTTCCCAACAGGAAGCGCTGCCTATTCCGTAAACGTGTGGGATATGGGAACAGCCCGACCACACTGGAATATGTATCCTGAGGCGTTGCAAATGAGGGGTGGTCACCCCTTTGATCGTGAATCTTCACGGAGGTTGTTTGTGCTTGGTGCCTGAAGTCGACCTTCCGACCCGAAACCTAACCTTATGAGTAAGTTTAGCAATCAGGGAGCAGGGGTCTTTAGGGAAGGTTTTTACTTGAAAATTGCGTGGCGCGGTCTGCACTTCGGAATCGTCGTCCGCAATTGAGAAATTTCCTGGTTCGATGCAAACGCGGCGCAGCCTAAGACTCTAACCTGACTCGGCCGGCTTGGATGCTGTGTGTTGGAGAGACTTTTAACCCTTTTAGGGCTGCAGTCCCATTCAGGGGACAAACTACTTAGAATTTGAGTGGTTTGTCCCCGAAACGGGACTGCAGTTCTAAAAGGGCTAAGACCGGCTCGGGATGCTGTGGGTGGGAAATACTCTAGGTTCATTATGCCGCATCTGAAAACCCTTAGCCAATCAGAGTGCCTGCATAGCTACCTTAGGAACTTAGGAAGATTCGCGATCAACCCTTGACCGCTACTGTTGCAAATAGACCTCATACGTCTCAGCACCAGCAGCAGTACCCGGTAGTGCTAACCGTCGATGAACGACTCGTACTGCTGAAAAGCATGTATCGTCGTACTCGATCACACAAACGAATGTCCGCAGCTACTATTTCGGAGGACCATAGTAAATAGGACCAAATGTTGTTAGTAGACATAAAGAAATATACAGGTTTTGTATGTACCGTAGGTTCTATTTAATATGGCCCCCCGTAATACGAGTACATTATAGCGTACATGTGAATACTACGGTAGTTTTACTGCTGTTTTCCTTCTTGTTTCAAATTCTCCGGCGAAGTGGTGAAAATAAAGCTTAACCCCGTTAGAACCGCAGTCCCGTTTCGGGGACAAACCAGTCAAATTCTAAGTAATTTGTCCCCGAAACGGGACTGCGGTCCTAAAAGGGTTAAAAGCCCACCACAGTCCCACGTTTATTTCTACCCGTTGTCGCGTAAGTGTACCCGCAGTATATATATCAGTCGATAGCTCGAGCAATGTTTACACCACCTCGGCCCTTCATGTAAGGATCGTTTGAATTCAATATCGATGTATAAACCGTGCTAATATTTAGGGACTACTAAGTGTTAATCGTATCATCTCGTATCATAGATTGTGGCCAAATTACTTTGTATCTCCCCAGCATGAGGGAGCAGCAGTGCGTACGGGCACTAGGTGTGCAGGACGTCATAAGAAAGGCGTAAAAGCGCAAGCGAAAATAACGACACCAAAACACGACAACAGCGAGCAAATAGTCCCTTTTTTCAAGTGAAAAAAAAACGTCAGCTACGACACCGATTGTTCGAAACTCTTCTTGGCAATCTCTGGGAGGCTGGAGGCTGGGAGGGTCGCGTGTATTTCATAAAATTATTACAAGTACGTCAGCGCTCGATCGAGCTCGACGGGCCGACTGCTGAGTAGTTGATACTCAGCGTTGCAAGCTTACTTGAAAAGAGCGTGTGGAAAGACACCAGGAGACCGCAGGACGGCCTTCCTGGCAGAAAGACGCAATCTCAAGGACGCAAACACCCCTACCCATAAGTATCACACTAGGGTGGTAAGATAACACACCCCCTCGGACAAATTTTCAAGCTAGTTCTCTCGAAATCGGGGAAGATGTAAACGGCCAACAGATACGACTCTGTAGATAGGTGCGTCTGTGTATGGAGAGACGTCGACGGTATCTTCCCAAATCCACTCCTGTTTCGTTTTGTTGCCCCCCCCTTGTTACGGAGTAAATCGGCTTGGAAAATCGTCCCCCGAGGGTGTGATATTCATCACTCGGGGTGTGATATATTATCACACGTGTTAAAACGGAAATCTGTCCGCGCTATACACTCCTGTACGAGTATTTATCTATCATATCATGAGCAGGTAGATACCGGGGTCGAGCGATCGAGTGAGCAGTGCGTCGGAAGCCAGCATCGTCCACTTATTGACTGCGTAACTGCTGCTGCACAAAGCACGGCGGTATTCATACGTGAGAATGATATCCAGACCTTGAAACAGCGGCAGAGTGCACGCATTCGTGAGCAGCGAGCGAATAGATAGTGAACTCCAGGATCGTACGTGACGTATTATCACACCCGATGCTGCTTTTATTACGAGGAAGTCAACATCGTGGATGTACAAGGTATTCGTTATTATTAGCAGTATTAACAACAGAGAACGAGGACTGGTATTTAATACTGGTAGTCGACTGTAACAGTAATACCAGGTGTACCAGGGTACCAGGTATACACACGTGAGCAGTATGCACCATGACACCGGTATTTGCTACTCGTAGATCTACAGCAGTACGAGTATATGTTGATGGGTGTCTGTACTTCCACCTCGTTCGCACCAGCAGGAATTTCGTAATCGTATTTCGTACCACATTTACCACAGAGCTCCGCAGCACTACGACTGCTGCTGCGTGTTGCATGTTAGTACTTGTAGCTCTGCCGACAGAAGCAGGCGACAGCAGCACACGTACATACAGCAGTAGTAATAGACTGCCGGCAGCTGGTCAAAGTATGCATGTTCGTATTACATGATGTGATCTCTGAGATCTGATGTGTCGAGTGTCGAGGCCTGCTGTTTCTTCTGTGCTCGTCGAGTACTAGATTAGTATTCGTAAAAACAAACATTTTCAAATAGAGCTCCCGAGGATTCGCTGCGTGCCATATGCCCACGAGTATAACCTGAACGGCACGATCTGTGAAAGAAGCACAACAGCAAACCTCGCACCGGAGTGATCTCAAGCCCCAGGCGCCGTTCCAGACGCTGCTCGAGCCCCGCAATGTTGAACCCGAACGGGGGCAGCTCCGTTGCCTCATCAAGGACAGCAAGGTGCTCGGCTAAGCCCAGCTCCGCAGCCGTGGCGATTCGCTTGTTCTTTAACCGAACGGTGCCGGCACCGCCGGCACCCGTGTCCACCGTAAACCCTTTCCGAATCGTGCGTGCAGTGAGCGCGCGGTCTGCCATTGTACCCCTGCGCGTAGAGGGCGCTGATGGGTGTTTCCACTTTTACTGAGCTTCTCTTGTGGCCTTGCACGCCTGACCAGCAAGAAATTAGGCCGCGTTTTTAGTTCCGTTTCGTTCGTAACGTTTTTTTCTTTTTGAGATCATGAATCGTGAATCTTGAATCGTGACCAGATCATGGCATCATCGGTCGTCGTGTCTGTGTGTCGTGTGTCGTATGTCATCCGTGACCGGTCGTGAGATTCGGCCAAGGTGTGACGATGTGTAACGGTTTTACTGTTTCGTTGTGAGATCTGTAACTTCTGGTGCACGACGTACTACGAACTACTTGTACGACGAACGGTAAAAAAATAGAGCGAAGGATACCATGGGGGTTCAGAAGATATACCGAAGTCCAACCTACAGCAGTGCGTACCACTATCGTATAACGATCGACACAAACCGTACAATGACCGCCGCCTACCGACTTATCACCGTGCTCTTGTAGGTATGTACCAATCCATTACCATCGCAGGCTGTTATAACAGCAGTAGATGTAGCGTTGTACTTGGTACAAATACAGCAGCAGCAACAAACAGTTACCTGGTATTCAGTTACTACTTCTACTACTACTATACTACTACGACTACTACTTTACCCTTGTAGTTAGTTTTTTAAACTTACTGGTAGCTTTTTACAACGCCGATCCAGCAACAGCGTGATACAACGACGATCCAGCAAGACCTGGTACGAAGTAGAAGCGCGGAGCCCGTCGTGTAGGATTCATTTATTTGCTGTACACAATGCACAGAGCAAGCAGGTCTCACAGCTGCTGAGTTGCATTCAGCACAACAACCAGGCGAACCTCCGCTAACCATATTATTCCAAACGCGATGTGGTAGCCCCCCCTGCAGGCGAGAAAAGGATACGCTGCACACCCCCTTGCACGGCGCACCCCTGCACTGCATACCCGTGCAGGTGCGCGCAAGGAGGAAGCCATCATTTCGGCAATATCTTCGGCGTTGACAGATTAAAATGGGGCAACTACGTTCCGATCTTTGGCTATGTGTGGATACTTCTGTCTACTTTGTCTGACGTACGGGCGACGCGAACCTAACCCTGGAGGCTCCCGCTTGGGAAAACGTCAATTGCAAAGTATCTCGTATGATACTGAGTACTCTCAACAAAGAGAGCGCTAGCTTGCAAGGTCTCTCCGGGGTCCGCAATTAACCGGGCGACCATACAACGATCACATTTGTCGGCGTAAATGCGTCCGTTTTACTCCACATCCAGCGAGCATTGCCGTCAGTTTTTTGCCTCATAAATAGAAGAAGCGAATCGCTAAGGGCTGTACGGACGAGCTAAAACGGCGACACCACTCAGTGCCGATCACGCAGCCGAAGCCAGGCAGTGTTGTAGTGTTGATATACATCATGCAATTAGGTGGGTGCTTCGTTTGCTGGTGGTGATGAGCGGGGGAGAGGTGTTGCCATTTATTTTCTGACGCAATTTTCCGGAGCAACATTTCCGAAATCGTATATTTTCGCGCTCCCAACAACGGTCGCGGAAGCCCTTCCCCCCACGTTTGTGATGGACTTCGAAGCCACCGCCGTCGCCACGCACACCATAAAAACGTCCGATGACTCCGATGCCTTCGACGCGTCCAGCGTCCTCGGAGATGCGGCGTCGGGCGACATGATTTTGAGGCCTGTTGCTACCGTTTTTCACCGTTGTTTAGCACGATTTTCGTGGAAAGTGCGGCGGCGTGATATCAGCGTCTATTTATCGGGTAAACCACAGAGCTTTCTCCACGCGACCGTCTCTTCGGCGGCGGGAATCAACGCAACAGAGGGGATAGTTAGGTCCTGGTCCACCAAGACGTAAAGGTGGGTGACGAGATCGCGCCGTATCGAAAGGAGTACAAGATTGTTCAAGCGTAATGTGTATACAAGGAAAGCCATAACCAGCGAGTTGTCTGGAATGCGTCTGCATTGTCATATCATATCCGCCGTTCGATCGAAACCTGAGACGATTTTGTGAATCCCCTTAACCCATTTAGGGCCCCAGTCCCGTTTTGGGGACAAACTACATACAATTTGAGTATTTTGACCCCACATATGGGAGTGCCGTGTTCAAAGGGTTAACCCGCGTACCATTTGTGGCGTTGCTTCTTGTTGGGTCCGTACCACCAGTTCGAGAAGCCTTATTATTTTGTGATATGACAAGCTGTCCGCTTCAAAGCAACAGGGGAAGTCTCGACTGCGTAGCGCCGAAGCAAACGCGAGCAAGTAGCTCCATCGCACGTGGTAACATACGGTAGTTGTGCGATAATTATGTGTCGCTGTTTTGCGGTAAAGGGGGCAGAACCCACTGTGTACCGCGTCCAGGACATTGGTGTAGTTTATCGGTAGCGTCACAGAAGGCACACCTTAAATCGGGCACAGCAGCTGCTGTTTGTATACCGGTATGTGGTTACGTGTTGTATCCCTTACGACTACCTGACCTGCCGCCGTGCCGTCGAAGAGCAGAAGGGAGATTCAAATCGTATCCTTGTGTCACGGGCTCATCCATCCGAGTCGCTCTGTTCATGAAATACAACGCGCAGCTCTCTTCGAGCGAAAAGGAGAAAATTGTGCCTAAACAACGTCACCAGCTTAGTCGTCGACATGTTCGGCAGCGGAGGGGCCGGAGCAGGAAGCCTAGTGCCGTGGGGTTCGCGGAAGACTTACGGGACTCGTGGATGATATTTCCCGACGATATCAAAGGTGTCAGAGGCAGCACTCAGTCGCGGGAGAATCGGACCACCGCGAGGAGAAACCAGCTACAATCAAATCGTGAAGCGCACAACTGCCGAATGTGTTGGCGCTGCGTTGAAAGCGTTAGCGCAGGCCATGTGCCAGAACAACAGCGATTGATGAGCGAGGCGGGAAGCTGAAGCACCTCCTTCGGCGGGTGTACGTTCGAGCACACATGTTTGCAGGCTGTAGTACTTGCCAACCGCCGCGAGAACACAGGATGAGTTGACAGCGGCCGGCGAAACCATGGTGCCCACGACGTCGTCCTGGTTATTGCTGCCAATGGGTGTTGCCGTTTGAGCGACCCTTGCCTGGTCTACGACGAGCGATGTTGTGTTTCGTGGAAGTCGCTAGATGTTGCCGTATGAGAGACCACTGCCTCTGCTGTATACCATGCTGATGGTGCTCTCCAAGTAAGGCGCCTGAGTGGGGCCTCAAAAGGATTAATACCCGCATGTTTCCGTTTTTGATACGCCGTGCGTTCCAAGAGTCCAGCCGACGATTTTAGCAAGCACGTATGACCCTGAATGGGAGCTTAGATTAAGGAGACCAGCAGATTATCGTATAAAAAAACTAATGCGTTTGAAGAAGCTCATACGAGGGTACCAGCATCGGTGGGCGTTGTCGCGGTCGTCGACCAAGTCAAGTCAATCATATGTACTAAGCACGTCAACAAAGGAGGGATGGCACTTGTTTTTGACGGGAACGGGTATTACCGCGACAATTTTCAACGTCACGCCCTGTGGTCACATTACGAACTACTTGAGCGCGGGTCGCTGGCACGAGAAAAAAAAAAAGTATCTTAGGGCGCGCCTGAACGTGGAGGCCTAGCCTCCGTCGGGTTCTGGCGGTCGCTCCCTCCGCCGTCGCCGCTGACCGTCATCACGACTGAACTACTCACATGTCATGGCATTAATTATTCTCTTCCGTACCTCTATCGCTGTCACCATCTGCTTGCCCCTTGCGCCCCCCTCACCCCCGGTCGCATCTCATCTCCTTCTCTTGTGCAACTGGTCCCTCCACCCTGTTCTGCTTGTCGCGATCAGTCAGTACCAACTTCCGTTTATGTACACGGTTGATTATTCCCCCCCCCCCCCCCCCTGCAGCGAAAACGCTGAAACTGCGATTTGGTGTAGGGGACCTGGACCTGCCAGAAAAAAGAAAGAGGTATACCAGTAGCCGGGACGAGGAGGAAGTAGATGAACAGATGTGCCCGTCTAGTAAAGCAATAGAGAGTAGCACTCACATAGTATGATATTGTGGAGTGTACAAGGAAGAACGGGCTGTATTGGAAGGGGAGGAAAGGGAAATAGACGAATGTGACATCGAGGAGTTTGGTACACTAGATAGCAGCGAGAAAACGATCGCTAGAAGATAGATGGTAACCACAGGCGGCCAAACAGAAAGGGGATAGGATTAGCAAAAAAAAACTATAAATTTTACGGAAACAACCTAGTGAGCTCCCAAATGTGGAAGGTGTCTCTATTTGGAGTAGGAACGGTGCTCCGTCTCGAAAGGGATGCGTCGTCAATGGTCAAAAGACTAAGGCAAGCAACAAATGAGTACGCCAGCACGCCCGCCCCCCCTTCAGTTCTTTCGGTTGGCCGCGCTGAACCATTCTCGTACCATTTCTCCAAGACTCCTCTGTCGCAGTCCCACCAACAGTCTATTGTACTTCTCGCGGGCGAAGCTTTAGACCTTCTTGGGGCCCGGAAAAAAACGAGCAAAACAATGAGAGGTGTAGCCGTGTCAACCATCGAGGAGAACCGCGCTAGAATGCGAGTACATATCGGCATGCTGCCTGCGCGCAAGTCGCATCGCTCCTATGTTATATTCGCTTCGGACGCATCCCCATACCCCAGCAGCCCGAGTAGTCCGGGCTGCTTCACGTGGTCGGTGTTTTTCATATCGCCACACTTTGTTATTCACTTCTCTGAAGCCCTAATAGGCCCCAGTAGAGCTTGTCGAAAGAATATTGCCTCGGCCAAGCGCGGTGTTGGCGCCTGCACGCTTCGGAAGTAGCTTCGGAAGTAGCTCAACCACGACTTGCCCTTTATGATCAGCGCTGCCTTTACGAAGGTATGCCTGCGCTTGCGGGTCGGCACGAGTGTTAAAAGTCCAGCAAGGTCGACTTGTCCAAGGAACATCTCGGGAGGGGGCTTCACGAAAACTACCTCCCCGGAGAACTTCATCCGCCCGTAGATCCCTGTCTGCGGTGAAGGGCTCCCCGCCTTCCGCATGGCGGGGATCTCCGAGTCGCTTCAGGGTGCGAGGTATCGCGTGAAAAAGCAGCTTGGTCCAGGCTTACCTGCGCTCTAGCTCGAGTACACACCCTTGCGTGGCGCGTGTTGCGTGTGCATGTCCACTGCGTTACAGCAGGGATACGTTGATCCCACGCACGCCCTGATGCCCAACACTTTACCACTCAAGCCCACGGACTCCGACGCCGGGAGGGATCGACAGAAACCCGTTGACCCCGCTGGAAGACGGGCGGTAGCTCCCGCCGCTGAGAGGATCCAGGCTTTGGCTAAGACTCTAGTATATGTTCTCTTTAGACGGTAGTCCGATTCCGGCGGAGATGCTGTCTGGGGCAGCTGGTTAAGGGCAGCCACGTGCGCGGCGCGGCGTGACGGACACGGTTTTCCAGCTTTACTTGGTAGTTGTTGAAGGGTTTGTAGAGCTTCGTAGCTTCGGAGTCCTTGCGTCTTTCCTATAGTAGCTACTGTAGGACTTGTGGGAGTTTGTAGTCCTTGCGTCGTCCGCCGCGAGCATGCCAATTTCCGGGCGAGGATAGGGCGGTGACCTCCTCTGTGCCGAGACCCCACTCCAGTCACGATTCAGGGACGAGTCCCACTCTCTCTTCTCTCGGGATCCACCATGTGTCGCGAATCGCTCGCAGGTTCCTTCCGAGCCGATTGATGACTCCGGATTCAGGTAACCCCGTCTTCACTGGTTCGAAAGAAAAGGGTCAGTCTGGACTGGCAGGACATTCGGAAAAATCTCCATCTCTTCTTCCAGTGGAGGCGGACATCCACCTCGCTTCTGCCGATGGCAACCCCAACCCTCCTGCCTTCTGCCGACACACGCGTTTGCGCCTGCTGGTGGGGGCTCAGGGTCTGCCGATCGCCCGGGCATCCCTCCTCAAAGAGCGCCAGTGACTCGATGACCCCCGGTAGCTCGAGGATGTGCTCATGATGTTGTTGTTCTCATACTGAGTCAACGCTGAATACCGAGTCCGTGATCACATGACGGGGTCCAACAACTCTGAAGTGGAAGAATAACTTCGGAGACCAAAAATAGCAATGAAAAACAAAAAGAGACGTAATAACTGAGGCAAACCGTACACCTGAGAAAAACAAATGAAGTGAAATCAGCGAATGTATGTACGTATTACCGTAGATACATACGTTGTACGAGGCGTAACAGAAACTGAAGGGACCTAATAAAAGCCCAGAAAAAAGAGACGATATGAAAAAAACGACTTCGAAAGCAGGGCAAGGAGAAGAAAAACGGTAGAAGAAAGGGAAAACATACTCAAGATACTACGTAAACTTGCAAGCTCGCAAGCAGCGCAGGGGGGGCGCAGAACCGAAAAGCACAACGCACAAAAATAATAGCAACAAGAAGACCAAGGGAGAAAACCAGCGAAAGAGAGAAGGAGCAAGACAGTAAAAACGGCAAACGAAAAGTAAGAAAAAGTACAAAAAACGAAGGCAGGCACTGGGGTCATATAGAAAGGCAAGAGAGTCCGGGCGGCACTGCGCTAACTACTTGGGCCCAAGGGAAGGGACGCATCATGGCGATGAAGACCACACCCAGACGTCGGTCTTTTGGCATGGCCGCCACCCCCCCCCGCTCTCCCCTCCCCTGCCCCGTGCGCGCGCAATGGCGTCAACGGTCGGTGCCGCGATTGCAACCGCCCTGTGTCGATCTGTCGTCGTCCTCCTCTCCTCGGAACGCCACTCTGCATAAAGGCCTCCACCCTGCCTCCGACCCGTCGGAACCATCCACCGGCCTTCTGCGCTGCCTCGCGCTACCCTTCGGTCTTGATGTCGAACGCCTCAAAATCCTCTTCGAGATCCCTCACCCAGTCCCACTCCTATCCTCCGGAGTACCCCTTGCCCCCCCCCTACCCTCTGCAGGCCGTTATGGTTATGTTTCTTCAGTAGCACTCCATACTGAGCGATTCCTAGGCAGACTGATGTACTCGTAGTCGCTACAGAACCGTTATCACGACAACAGGCTGATGTCGCCTCTTTCTCAATCACCCTCGACCATCTCCCCAAGCATCACCCTCATCGGCTGGCATCCCTCTCCCATACGTGCCACTACGTCCCTCGACCAATATCCTTTCGTCGGCGTAACCGTCGCATCAATCCTTTCAGAGTTGTTTTTGGCACGAGCGTTGGCGCGGGGTAGGGTGCGGTCTTTGCGCTTCCGTTTCCGCCAGCCGAGGCACCAGAGGAGCATCTTGTGGTGGGCCTGTCTGTCTGTCGTAGTTATGCTTGTTCGGGCTCCACGTGATACACCCGTAGAGTAGGGTCTCGATTACCTCGACTTTCAGCATCCGCACCTTCAGGCGCAAGCGCAAGCCTAGGCGGTACACATTATACCGCCCGAAGCACACCCGCGCCGCCCTCTGGAGTCGACGCGTTACCTCGACGCTGGACTCCCATTTTGAGTTGATAGCCCCGCCCAAGTACACAGGCTCGACCGTTTGTTCGTAGCCGACTGCAGTGACGGTGAGTGGCATCTTCCCCACGTCTTTCGTTTGCAAGCACAATTCCCCGCCTTGGCCCCACGAGACCGTCAGCCTGAACGCCACCTACGCAGTCACGATCACCGTCGTCATTCCGTCCAAGTTCTTGGTGATCGTGGTGCAATGTCCATGGGGGCCGATTGCTCCCCGTGTTCGGCCATCCCGCATGTTCTCTTGCGTGCTTGGAGCGAAGTCTGTACCCCGCATCCAGGACGCGCTCGAGGTACACCTTTTGATTATCTGCCCAAGAATTTCGGTTGCAACAAAGGCGTGTGCGTGCTTGTCGGGCTTGCCTGCCAGGCAACGCGCCAGACAACCCGCGCCTTCGTCCCTTCCTGTCTTCGACCGCGCGCTCAACGGTATACTCTCCGGTATCGATAGGGACAACCCACCACCGTCATCTCTCCCTCATCCGCGACTCAGATATCGACACTTGCCAGGAGCGAAGGAAATCCCATCCTTTAAAACGTGACACGTTTGGAGGTGCTACAGTGCCACGGTCTTGGCGGGGTCGGCAGCGATGCCGGTTCCGTCAATTCTCGCGCCGGAGGAAGGGTATGGCGCTGGCCGTGCGTGCTGTGATATGTGGCAGTCAGGGGACACCAGGGGCACATCAGACCCTCATGAGCCCGATGGTTACATCGCCCGAGTAGGCAAAGGCTTTAACTTCTTCCCCCTCGAACTCCGCACGAAAAGGCTCCAAATTCGGTCGCGATGATACTAGAACATCGTCCGTCCGACGGGGGCTCCTTGCTACACCTCTCTTAGAGCAAGCAATCGTCCGGTACCCCCCCTCTTCCGAGTGCACCCGAAATAACACGTTAGCTGGTCTCTCACCGTATGTAGCGCTTACCATGTTAGCACTTTGAGCGCCGGCTCGCAGGTGGCCACCTCCGCAAGTACAGTCGCCCTTTTGACCGTGTGGAACGCGTTGGAGAAGTCGGCGTGGGAAGGAGCCAGTTGCCCGTCTTCGTCTCCTTGTTCAGGCTCAGCGACGCCAGACTGCCTCACTTCGTGGCTAACCTCCTCCAACCACGGTCGGCCCTGTCACATTGCCCCTCCGGTATGGACCGGTCGGCTCTTTCCCCCCAGCGGGTGAGGCTAGACTGCAAAAAAAATGCAATAAGCACCGATGGGAACGCGTCAGGGATGCGGGAGATTCTCCACCAGAAGGCTGTCATGCCCTTGCCAAAACTCCTCTCGCCCTATCTTCGTGTGTGGGTGTTGGATTGCATGTATGTGCACGAGGCGTTTACCGTCATTTCCGGACGCCAAGAGAGCATTGCAGGAGCTGATGGAGCTGATCATGTGCACGAATACCTGCAAGGCGTACTCGTCGTATTTGCGCCATGGGGGAGCACTTCCTTTCTCCCCTTCGGTGGCAGTTCCTAGGACTACCGCCGCCGCCGCCGCGTGGATCTCGGCGAGGTCTTCGGGAGGGGATTTGGTCACCAGAGCGCGTGCTGCGACTCTGCTAAGAGGGTGCACGCTGCGACGTGAACCCCGCCCGCCGAGCGACACGGTGGCGGCGCACGGCCGCGCTAGCCCCCCCGGAAGCTTCTTCTTGGGCGGCACTTTTTTACCTCGCGTCTCCTCGCCTGGTGTACACAATCAGCCACGAGAGCAAGAGGGCTGCTGCTGTAGAGTCTTTGTCGCCGCTCTCGATTAACGTGAACCTCTGCCGCCTCTTGAATGCGGCCGAGTGCCGCAGATCCGGCAGAAAATGCCACAGTATAGTAATCGCCCGCTGGGGTGAGTTCGGCGTCGCCAGGTTCCGCTTCGGCCGATCCAAGGCGTGGTTGAAGATGTCTAGCACGTGGGTAAATGCTCAGACGCACGTGTGCAACTACCCAGCTGATCCGGTTGGCTGGACGTTCTTGCCGGTTGTGAAGTTTTGGTGCAGATCGTCTAGGGAAACAGCATCGAGTGGTGGCCCCAAGCCCGGGCTGTTCTGGCCCCATTCGCGCCGAAGCCTCCGGGCCTCGCAGGCCGGCGTTTGCTTTGCAATACAATCATCCTCAACATCGTCATCGTCATCATCACCTATACGGTATAGTCGCATCCGATTTTCGCGGCGATGGAATCGTGAGCATATCATAGAACGCAAGATGACTCACCCCAAGATATTAATTTCCGACCCGAGTTTATCGAAAACCAGCGGGGGGGGGGGGGGGGGGGCACAGATGCACGTGCAACGAACATGGTGGTTTTTTGGGAAGATCTCGTCGAGACCTGTCCATACAGACAGAGAGGCATCGCTCTCCCCCCGTCATCGAGAGAACCAGTTCGGAGGTTCGTCTTTGGGTGTGTCTCGTCATGATGAGTGTTTACATTCTACGGTTTAACGCTTCAGACAGATAGTATCATGAGCGGGCCACAGGTGGCCGGGGTCCCCCCCTTGCACAGCAGTGCGGGCGTCTAAAACTAATCTCGTGTGGGTATCTGATACTGAACAATGTGGCACACCATTAGGCGTACCGAGTGGAGAGGACGTAGATAGCACAATTCGATGCGAGTCGACGAGGGAAGAAAAGGCTGAAATCTTCTCGCGATAAAAAGGAAGGCACGTACCGTAGCGGGAAGGGGGGAGAAGAGCCTGCTATGTGACCCCGGATCTGAGTTACGAGTTGGAAGGAGAGAGAGAAGAAGATGCGCGAAGATAATAAATGGGATGAGAAAAAAAAAGGGAAAAAAAAAAAATACCTTGTTTGTGGGGTTTGCTATAGTAAATTGTTGCATAGCCCCACATGGGCACAAGGGGGGGGGGTCTCGGCCACCTGTGGTACTGTTGTGCAGCTGTTGCGGTTCTACGTGTGCCTTCAGGGTAACATCATTCATGGATTTTTTAATGCTGTGTACTGCTGTGGTCGTTGTGCGTATTGAAAATTCGTAAAAGGCGCTCCTACAAGCATACATACGAAACATAAGTCGGTCTCTGTGTGGAGAGTGGAGACACAGACAATGTGGGGGTAATAAAATCCTTGTGGAGGTTGTGAACAACGTAGCATACCGTTAGACGTGCCGATTTTAGAGGCGATATCGGCACATTGTACTATAGGATTTGTGCATTGCTGTGGAGACATTGTAGCAAACCCTAACAATGGCGCATGTTGTTCAATGCCCCCGCGAGTTTTTTTTTACGCGCACAACAATAGAAGAAGTGTGCAAGGCGGGGGGCGGCCACCTTTCTGGAGTGGCATTTATTCTTCTGCTTTCAGGCTGACAGATACAGCAGAGAGAGAAAGGGATTTCATGCCCGCAGTTTTCTGGTTGGTCAATTTTTATGGGTGGAAATTTTGATTGGTGGAAAATCCTTGGTCGACATTTGTCGTCATGCGGATTCGTGACGTCACTTTTCTGAAAAATAAAAACTTGGAAAAGTGGCCGTGGATGATGACGTCAGTCTTCTTTTTTCCAAAAATTGAATACGGAAAGTTTTATTCGGAGCATATTTTATTTCGACAATTTTTGTTATCAAAGAGGGAAAAGTAGAAGAATGCACGAAATATCTGGAGTTTGGCAGATCGGAGAAAGAAATATCGTGGATAGACTTCTGTAATAACGTGTTCTATACTAAAATCAAGTTAAAAATAATTATATTTTTCGGTTATCATGAAAGTACATAACATTCTAAGAATTTTCTTTTTTCGGTAGCGCGTAAGTTTTTTTCCGGCAAGATTTTGATTTATAGTGGTGGGTAATATATTTTTTCTGTTTTTTTCCACGGAAAATCGACTGTATACAGCAACTTTAGGCCGTATTTACTCTAGTATTAACATTCTATGTAAACCGGACTGACTTCGAGATCGCAAGCAGAGGGAAACCAGCGTCACGATTTTTATGTGGACGGCTTTTTTATGTTGTAGCAGTTGTATATACGCACTGCTGTCCACTACTATTACGGGGGACCATAGTTAACAGGATCTATGGTATACATAAAAACCAATATGTTTAACCATTTTTACTAACAATATTTGGTCCTGTTAACTATGGCCCCCCGTAATAACACCATGTTATACCTGGTACGAAGTACCAGGTATTAATACTACTACTACTACTGCTGTCCATTCGGAGTCGCCGGGCATTCCTGCGACGAAGGATCTTCTGGAAAAATGCACGGGTTCGATATACGAGTACGAGTACGAGGTAAAAAATACACGGCCCGCTTCGGTATATACGAGGAAGATGTATAGAACATACACGCAGTGGTATTAATAGCATCTACTACACAGTAGATTGTCTATAGAACTACATACTTAGATCACAACCCCTGAGCGTGCTCGGTTGGTGCATCCCTGGCCTCTCAGAGCTCCCACTTCCAAACCGCCTCCTTTCATTACTTGCCGGACCTTTCCAGCAGTTCTTTGTTTTCTCGGTCCTTTCTTCCTTTTTTCTTTTTTCGTTTCGTGTGCGTGCGTGTTCTCCGACCACGGCATCGCGGGAGGACCCGGCACCGTCGCGAGTGCCAGCGGGTGCTGGCGGGTAGAGGGGGGGTTGCAAGGAGCGCGGTCGCCGCTTTCGTGCCTAGGCGTCGCGTGTGCCTCGAGACACGAGGGATGCATGAACGGGCTTCGTCTGGCTTCGATTTATGATTGTTGATAGAGTATGTACGAATTTATAAAGGTCGTTCGGGAGGGCAAGAGAATATTCAAGCTGTGCTTATTTTTGCGACCATGCTGAAGTTGAAAGAGGGAGGTGTGCAGTTTGAACACCAACGTTATCGAGCTGGTGAACGACGGCCACGGTGAGCACCGGGCTTCACGCGGGGCGGGCGACGGGGCTGATTGTGGCAGAGAGTGATAAAAGCTTTACCCGGACCGAATCGGTAGCGAGGTGGTCGCGAGAGGGGCGGGCGGCGTACGAGGCTGAGAGAGAAGAAGCTCTTCTGTGCGATTTTTTCCAGTAGGCATTGATTTGTTTATTTTCTTCTTTTTGACCGGTGTGGTGGAAAGCGAGTTTAGAAGCCTTAAATTCGAGTAGCGTTTGTTATGTAACATTTTTAGTCTACATTCCCTACAATGGCGTCGTCAGCAGGACGTTAGATTCTGAAGAGCGAGGTCCGTGGTTCGATCCTCGCCTTCACCCCCCGCAAGAAAAAAAAAAGGAAAAAAAAGGATCATCTCATATTATGATTATTATTTCTCTTGCCATCCGACAATGTGCAGAATGATCTTCAACATGGATCACTCATAACTTTCCCGAAAGAAGAAAACCTCGGAAACAAAAGGAAACCCATGCACCGAAAGTCTATTATTATTATTTCTCTTGCCATCCGACAATGTGCAGCATCTCATATTCAAGAACCTGTAAAACTCACTCACTTAGAAAACACCCAGGAAGGAACGATGAGAGCAATGCGATCATTGCATACTGAGTCCGGTACCGAAAAATAGGAGGTAAAACTTGGATACTCAGAGTCTCATCGGGGTTCCTGACTTACTCGCAAGGAGAGATAAGTCAGGCTTAGTGAGGGAGACTGTGTTTGGAAAAAAGCGAGTTTAGAAGCCTTAAATTCGAGTAGCGTTTGTTACGTAACATTTTTAGTCTACATCCCCTACACCGGGTGTAAGGTGTTCCAATCAGGCAGAAAAATATAAGGAGGGGACGGGGATTTTTTTCCATTCCGAGTTCTCGGTTTCATTTTCATTGTTTTTGCTGCTGTGCCGTGCTGTGCTTTCGCTTTCTTCGTACATACAGTTGTTGTTGTTGTTGTTGTTGTTGTTGTTGTTGTTGTTGTTGTTGTTGTTGTTGTTGTTGTTGTTCTCACAATAACTCACAATTCAATGCAGTCCGTGGTCGCAGGACAGGCTCCAATAACTCTGGAGTGGAAGAAATACCTCAAGTAAAAAACAGAGGCAAAAACAAAAAACAAGCATACGCACTCCACCAATGCGGACACCAGGGAAGCAAAAAGGAGACTATTAATAGCAGACAAAAACCTAAAAAAGAAGATGAAGCTGAGCAAAAAAAACAAAACAAAACAAAAACAGACGCAGATAGCAAAACGCAAAAAAAGGCAAAACGGACCATACTAACAAAGACACAAAGAGGTACAAACGGGAATGAAATAAAAATGAAAAAAAAGAAGGGACAAAAAATCGATAATCACGGGCGGGGGGGAAAGAAAATACCAAAGGCAGGCACTGGAGCATACAGACACGCAAAGTTGCCCAGATGGCACCATGCTAGTTACTTGGGTCCCAAAGAAGGGAGTGCATCATGACGATGATGGCCATAACCAGGCTTCAGTCTGTTGGGCAGACCGCCTCCCCCCCCCCCCCCCGCCATTCCCCCTCGTCCCCCTTTCGCCCCCCCCCTCTTCCCTGCCATTCTGCACACTCGCGTTGGCGTCAACGGCTGTGGTCGTTGTTGCAGCTATTCTATGCCGTTCTGCCGATGCCTCCTTCTCATCTGTATGCCATTTCCGCATGAAGGCCTCCGCCCCTTCCTCGACCCGTCGGAACCATCTGCCGGCTTTCTGTGCTGCCTCGCGCCACCCTTCGAGCTTGATGCCGAACTCCTTGAGATCCTCCTCAAGGTACCTCATCCAGTCCCACTCCTGTCCTCCGGAGTAACCCTTACCCCCAACCATCTCCCCAAACATCACCCTCTTCGGCAGACGCTCCTCTCCCATGCGTGTCACAAAGCCCGCAAACAAGAGCCTACGTCTGCGTACCGTCGTCTCAACGCTTTCAGATTTTGTCCTGAGAAGCGCGCTAGCATAGGATAGAATGTGGTCTTCGCGCTTTCGTTTTCGCCACCCGATGCATCGGAGGAGCATCTTGTGGTGGACCTCCCGTAGCCTACCGTAATCAGTCTTGCTCGGGCTCCAAGTAACGCAACCGTAGAGCAACGTTTCGATCACCTCGGCTCTCAGCATTCGCACCTTCAGGCGTAGGCGCACACCCGGACGGTCATAATTTTCCATCTTATACCGTCCGAAGCATGCCCATGCCCTCTGGAGTCGACGCGTTACCTCGACACTTCTGCCCGTCCAATCTGCGCTGATAGCCCCGCCCAGATACACAAAATCGGTCGTTTGTTTGTACACTTGGCCGGCGGCGGTGACGGTGAACGGCACGTTCCCCCCATCTTTCGTTTGCAGACACATTATCTCCGTCTTGGCCTCCGAGACCGTCAGGCCGAAAGCGGCACATGCAGACACGATCACCGTCATCATCCTCTCCAGGCCGTTGGGTGATCTCGATACTATGCCTGCATCGTCAGCATAGAGCATAGCCCACAGTGTCTGGACCTCTTTATCATTCCCGTGTCCGTCGGCGTGCCCGACCCGTGCCTTCCCCCTCTTCTTTTTCTTCTTCTCCTGCTTTTGTTGGAGTTGCACCAAGCTGTCCGTGATGGCTTTATCAGCAGCGAAACGTTTCTCCGCCACACGCAGCACCGCTGTAAAAAACATGTTGAACAACAATGGCGCGAGCACACACCCTTGCCGTAGGCCCTGTTGCACGTCGAACATATCTGAGCACTCGCCGTCATCCAGCCACGCGCATGCTCGCATGCCGTCGTGGAATTGGCGGATAACGGTGAGCATTCTAGGTGGCACCCCAAAGCGAGCCAAGACAGCCCACAGGAGGGTTCGGTCGACGGAGTCATAGGCTTTGGTGAGGTCGACAAAGCACATGAACAGTGGAGTGTCCTTCTTCCTTGCCAATTCCTGCAAGCGTCGCACCACGAACATCATGTCGACCGTCGATCGTTCTGGCCTAAAGCCACACTGCTCCTCTGGCAGGATGCCTTCCCGTTCGCAATAGGCGCTGAGTCGGCGCGCGATGACTTTGGGGAGTACTTTGCCGGCATGCGCGACAAGGGAAATGCCACGATAGATACCACACTCCGTCCTGTCTTTCTTCTTGTGCAGCACCTTCATCGTTGCATCCTTCCATTGCTGCGGCACGACCCCTCCCCTCCACACAGCGACGATAATCTCGTAGAAGCTTCCCAAGGTGTCCGAGTCTCCCTCGTCGGCCAGGACCTTCAGAAGTTCAGCTGGGAGACCATCAGGCCCAACCGCCTTGCGGTTCGCCATCGCCCTGATCGCGTCTTCCACCTCGTATCTAGACGGGACGTCGTCCAGCGGACTGCACGAGGGCCAGACCTTGAGTTCATCGACGATAGTCGGGTCGAGGGTCGATGACTTGGTGTTTAGCAGCTTATGGAACCACCTTACCCATCGTTCCCGGATGAGGCCTATGCCTCGTAGTAATCTACCTTCCTCGCCCCTGATGTACTGCGAATGGAAAGTCCTCTTTCCTTCCACATTCATCCCCATAAGGTACAGACATAGAGCATATCGAAAGAAGAAAATACGTACAGACAGTATTACGGGGGACCATAGTTAATAGGACCAAATATTGTGAGTAAAAATGGTTAAATATACAGGTTTTTATGTACACGATAGGTCCTATTAACTATGGCCCCCCGTAATAGTCATATTACGGGGGACCATAGTTAACAGGACCTATGGTTTACATAAAGAACTATATGTTTAACCATTTTTACGAACAATATTTGGTCCTGTTAACTGTGGCCCCCCGTAATAGTACCCTACCTGGGGTGTATGTACGTACGTACGACATCCGCGACGCGAAGCGTATATGTCGCATCCAAGCTGACGTCGGAGCTGTTTTTTCCTGAAGCATGGCGGCGGGACTCTTGGCATTATCAAGTCGCCGGTTTGCAATTACGATCCTTGAAAACACTAAACTCAATCGTGGACCTCTGTTCGCTTCGCATAATTTGATGTACTTTTTTCCTTCCTGAGCGAGCGTAGCGGGCGGCGTAGGCCGCCCGCGGAGCGAAGCGCCTTGTACATACATACATAGAGCACACAGTATACGTACACAACCAGCCCCCGCCGTTGTTCACCTGTCCGAGTGTTCGCAGCAGCTGCAGACACATACCTGGTACATTATTACAGTTACAATACGAGGAGCTCTGAGTATCTTCTTTTAGCCTACAGTAGTAAGTACTCGTACTCTGTGCGTCCTGCGCCGTGACGTACTGACGCACGATATTAAAAGTTGTTCTCCTCTTCTTCCGGAGCTCGACGACGTGCACACTCCAGACTCGTACCTGTGGCAGTCAGTCTTAG
This sequence comes from Nereocystis luetkeana, assembly GCA_031213475.1. Taxonomy (NCBI): domain Eukaryota; class Phaeophyceae; order Laminariales; family Laminariaceae; genus Nereocystis; species Nereocystis luetkeana. The sequence continues at coordinate 5,459,879 of JARUPZ010000010.1, read as the reverse complement.
ATTCCGTTCTTTACTTCCGACACCTCTCTTCTACGAGAAAGTCTTTGCCATATTTCGGGGGACCATACCTGGTAGTGAATACCAGGTAGGACCTAAAAACCTTCATAATATTTACCAGTACATATTTTCATTAACAATATTTGGTCGTACTTACTATATGGCCCCCCGTATTAGTATATAAGTAAAGCCTCAACGGGACGTGCATTAAAGAAGCAAATACACCACCCTTCATCATCATGATCAGCAAGCGGTCGCAGCAGAGAATACATGCCCCACCCACTCGTAGACTATACATTCTTTATCATATACCTGGTACCTGGTACCTGGTACGTACAACATCGGCTGCTCCCCGGCCGGGGTGGAGCTCCGGCCTGCGGCTTCCCCAACGCGTGCTAGAGCTCCCAGTGGAGCGCGGCCTTGACCTTGCTTGCGCGTCTAACTAGCGTTCGAGCATGGTCGAGCCGGCGGTGATGGCCAGCGATATGGCGGAAATTTTTCTCGCGGATTTTTTCCACGCGGCAGTATTGCCTGCGGTAGCCGTGTCGTATCACCGTCGCGGAAAGCGTGGAACTCGTAGCGAACGGAGAAGAGAGGCTAGGATCCACGTGAGTAAGCACCCCATTCGACGTCATCTAGGAGATGATGGGCGTCGAGGCGCGTTGGGATTGCTGCCCCCAGCACGTCGGAACCTCGGCACGAACCGGGCCGGGCGAAAAAACACGGAACGGAAGAAACCCACCGCCTGGGAAAAGCGGAGGGTAGAGGAGAAAAAACATGCTGCACGGAAGAAGAGGAGGCAAGGTCGGAAAGGTCGCAGAGAAGCTCGAAGGTTACGCTCAGATGCTAGGGCTAGGTACAGAGCTGGGGAACTCGTCGTGGGTACGTTCAATGTTCGCACACTCGCCTTCAACGGCAAAAATGGCATCGGCCACAGCGAGGTCATCATGAAGGTATGCCAGGAACTAGGATGCGATGTCGTAGGTCTCCAAGAGACTAGGCGAGACGGGCATAGCACGTTCACAGCAGCTGGATACACGATTTTTTGCTCTGGAGCAGACGGCAGCAAATACGAGAGGAAGGGCACCCATGGTGTAGGACTAGCTGTCAGGGAGTCTATTGTGGCAGGTGTGGGCAAGGATGGTCTCGAGGTGGAGTGCGTTAGTGCCAGACTGATGAAAGTTCGCATTCAACTTGAGGGCAAATCAAATGCTGTTTCTTTTGTTGTCGGCTATGCGCCGATACTGGATGCACCCGTTCGCGAGAAAGATCACTTCTGGAACGAACTGAACAAAGTCGTCTCGGGGGTCCCAAGTGGGGATCACCTACTTGTACTCTTGGATGCAAATGCTCGCACCGGCAAGCGAGAGAGCGGATGTGCCGGCAGTAAGGTGATGGGTAAATACGGGCGCGATGAATTGAACAATAACGGAGAGCGACTACTCCTCCTCGCAGATGACAACAGGCTTGCGCTCCTCAACACGTTCTTTGCCACACCTACTCGCGGAGTGTCGTACACTTTCCAATCTCCAAACTCCGGGAAGGGTCAGTGTAGGCTAGACTACATCCTTACTCGGCAAGTTGATCGACGCCTGGTCCGCAACATGACAGTACGGAAACCCCCAGAGGATCGGCATGAATCTGACCACAACCTCGTGGTCTGCAATATTCGCCTCTTGGGTCGGTTCGCGCCGAATCGGAGGGTAAAAGCAGGCAGCGGAAAACGAGCTATTAATCTACAACGGTTGATGGCAGACCCCGGTCTCCGAGCGGACCTCAATAGGGAGATAACCAAACTTACCCCCCCACCGCCTGGTACAATTGGGAGTGTCGATGATAAGGCAACTGCTCTAGTGGAGACCGTGCTGTCGACAGCTGCTAAACTAGCACCTCATACCAGTCGAAAACAAGGGCCGCTGGGCTGGTGTACGCCCGAAGAGGTAAAAGCAGAGGTGCACTCACGATGGCAGGAGAAGGAAAATGCGAGGACGCAACTACGTGCTAACCCGGAAGACAAAAATCAGCGAAAAGCTGTGAAGATTGCCACTAAACAGCTCAAACGTGCGAGGACGGACGGAGTGCAGAAGTTCTTCGAGGACTACGTCCGTCAACTCGAAAGGCGTATCCAAGAAGGTGATCAGTTTGGGTTCTACAAGCACCTTAAGGGGATGAATGTGGAAGGAAAGAGGACTTTCCATTCGCAGTACATCAGGGACGAGGAAGGTAGATTACTACGAGACATAGGCCTCATCCGGGAACGATGGGTAAGGTGGTTCCATAAGCTGCTAAACACAAGGTCATCGACCGTCGACCCGACTATCGTCGATGAGCTCAAGGTCTGGCCCTCGTGCAGTCCGCTGGACGACGTCCCGTCTAGATACGAGGTGGAAGACGCGATCAGGGCGATGGCGAACCGCAAGGCGGTTGGGCCTGATGGTCTCCCAGCTGAACTTCTGAAGGTCCTGGCCGACGAGGGAGACTCGGACACCTTGGGAAGCTTCTACGAGATTATCGTCGCTGTGTGGAGGGGAGGGGTCGTGCCGCAGCAATGGAAGGATGCAACGATTAAGGTGCTGCACAAGAAGAAAGACAGGACGGAGTGTGGTAACTATCGTGGCATTTCCCTAGTCGCGCATGCCGGCAAAGTGCTCCTCAAAGTCATCGCGCGCCGACTCAGCGACTATTGCGAACGGGAAGGCATCCTGCCGGAGGAGCAGTGTGGCTTTAGGCCCGAACGATCGACGGTCGACATGATGTTCGTGGTGCGACGCTTGCAGGAATTGGCAAGGAAGAAGGACACTCCGCTCTTCATGTGCTTTGTCGACCTCACCAAAGCCTATGACTCCGTCGACCGAACCCTCCTGTGGGCTGTCTTGGCTCGCTTTGGGGTGCCACCTAGAATGCTCACCGTTATCCGCCAATTCCACGACGGCATGCGAGCATGCGTGCGGCTGGATGACGGCGAGTGCTCAGATACGTTCGACGTGAAACAGGGCCTACGGCAAGGGTGTGTGCTCGCACCATTGTTGTTCAACATGTTTTTTACAGCGGTGCTGCGTGTGGCGGAGAAACGTTTCGCTGCTGATAAAGCCATCACGGACAGCTTGGTGCAACTCCAACAAAAGCAGGAGAAGAAGAAAAAGAAGAGGGGGAAGGCACGGGTCGGGCACGCCGACGGACAGGGGAATGATAAAGAGGCCCAGACACTGTGGGCTATGCTCTATGCCGACGATGCAGGCATAGTATCGAGATCACCCAACGGCCTGGAGAGGATGATGACGGTGATCGTGTCTGCATGTGCCGCTTTCGGCCTGACGGTCTCGGAGGCCAAGACGGAGATAGTGTGTCTGCAAACGAAAGATGGGGGGAACGTGCCGTTCACCGTCACCGCCGCCGGCCAAGTGTACAAACAAACGACCGAGTTTGTGTATCTGGGCGGGGCTATCAGCGCAGATTGGACGGGCAGAAGTGTCGAGGTAACGCGTCGACTCCAGAGGGCATGGGCATGCTTCGGACGGTATAAGATGGAAATTTATGACCGCCCGGGTGTGCGCCTACGCCTGAAGGTGCGAATGCTGAGAGCCGAGGTGATCGAAACGTTGCTCTACGGTTGCGTTACTTGGAGCCCGAGCAAGACTGATTACGGTAGGCTACGGGAGGTCCACCACAAGATGCTCCTCCGATGCATCGGGTGGCGAAAACGAAAGCGCGAAGACCACATTCTATCCTATGCTAGCGCGCTTCTCAGGACAACATCTGAAAGCGTTGAGACGACGGTACGCAGACGTAGGCTCTTGTTTGCGGGCTTTGTGACACGAATGGGAGAGGAGCGTCTGCCGAAGAGGGTGATGTTTGGGGAGATGGTTGGGGGTAAGGGTTACTCCGGAGGACAGGAGTGGGACTGGATGAGGTACCTTGAGGAGGACCTCAAGGAGTTCGGCATCAAGCTCGAAGGGTGGCGCGAGGCAGCACAGAAAGCCGGCAGATGGTTCCGACGGGTCGAGGAAGGGGCGGAGGCCTTCATGCGGAAATGGCATACAGATGAGAAGGAGGCATCGGCAGAACGGCATAGAATAGCTGCAACCACGACCACAGCCGTTGACGCCAACGCGAGTGTGCAGAATGGCAGGGAAGAGGGGGGGGGCGAAAGGGGGACGAGGGGGAATGGCGGGGGGGGGGAGGGGAGGCGGTCTGCCCAACAGACTGAAGCCTGGTTATGGCCATCATCGTCATGATGCATTCCTTTCTGTGGGACCCAAGTAACTAGCATGGTGCCATCTGGGCAACTTTGCGTGTCTGTATGCTCCAGTGCCTGCCTTTGGTATTTTCTTTCCCCCCCGCCCGTGATTATCGCTTTTTTGTCCCTTTCATTTTTCTTTCATTCCCGTTTGTACCTCTTTGTGTCTTTGTTAGTATGGTCCGTTTTGCCTTTTTTTTGCGTTTTGCTATCTGCTTCTGTTTTAGTTTTGTTTTTGTTTTTCTTTTGCTTAGCTTCATCTTCTTTTTTTTTTTAGGTTTTTGTCTGCTATTAATAGTCTCCTTTTTGCTTCCCTGGTGTCCGCAGTGGTGGAGTGCGTATGCTTGTTTTTTGTTTTTTGCCTCTGTTTTTACTTGAGGTATTTCTTCCACTCCAGAGTTATTGGAGCCTGTCCTGCGACCACGGACTGCATTGAATTGTGAGTTAATGTGAGAACAACAACAACAACAAGTACTATTGTTTGTTGTTGTTGTTGTTCTCACATTAACTCTCTGACGAATGAGTCCGTGGTCACACAAAGGTGCTGGAGCCCTAGGAAGATCCGAAAAAAACGAAAAAAATCGAGAATTCGGCTGCCTCAAAATACACGAGACGAAGAAAGCGCACCCGAACTAAAATCAATGTGCAAACTGAACTAACATGGCCGCGGGTATATATCCTCTCAACTATAACATAGAGTACCCCCGTTCCCACCTCTAACCAACTCGTGGCTGCTGACTACAGTGGATGCTGTCTGAAGTGCTGCCTGCACCGTACGAAACGCACCCGCCCGTGACTATCGCTTTTTTGTCCCTTCTTTTTTTCATTTTTCTTTCATTCCCGTTTGTACCTCTTTGTGTCTTTGTTAGTATGGTCCGTTTTGCCTTTTTTGCGTTTTGCTATCTGCTTACTGTTTTTGTTTTGTATTGGTATTGTTTTTTGCTTCGCTTCATCTTCTTTTTTAGGTTTTGTCTGCTATTAATAGTCTCCTTTTTGCTTCCCTGGTGTCCGCAGTGGTGGAGTGCGTAAGCTTGTTTTTTGTTTTTGCCTCTGTTTTACTTGAGGTATTTCTTCCACTCCAGAGTTATTGGAGCCTGTCCTGCGACCACGGAATGCATTGTATTGTGAGTTAATGTGAGAACAACAACAACAACAACAACCTGGTACGTCATAAGCGCCAAAGATAAGACGAGACAGCGGCATCAGCAGTATCTGGTACCAGGTACTGGTATAAAATAGTGTACGCCGTGACTGTGTTATCCCCAAAGAAACAACTATGGATCATGTTTGTTTGTCTCGGGGTGTGCGTCAACGTCTCAACTCTCTCGTGCCAGGTACGGAGTGCTTTTTAGTTACAGGCCCAGAGATATTATGGGTTTGATCTCGCCAACGGGCGCTTCGGCAGCACAGCGGCCCTCATGGTATTGCCCACGTTTGTTTGTCCATCGTACGTTGTAGTGATGTGTTTTTTTCTTGTGTGCTTTAGTCTTCGACGTTCGTTGTTCGCTGGGCCCCGACTTGGTATCGTCGAAGTTGCAACGGCTGTTGTTGCTTCCTTCATACCAGGTACCTGGTACGTGTTTGTCTCTTGCTACGTACCTGGTACCGTATATCATACCTCTTTGTCCGGAAATATTACGACCGTTTTGATATTTATATTTATATAAAAAGGTTTCTTATATTTACGAACGACTGCCTGTAGACTTTCAAGCTGGAAGTACGGAACATGACATATGTGTGGGTGATACCAGACTGGCCCGACTCGTTTCCAAAGCCACTCAGCGAGTTTCCGCGCGTCTATGCTAGCGACTTAGGCTCTGTCACTCCCGGCATGCAGTGTGCACGTGCATCGGCGTATCGTCGTATCGTCGTGGACACATTTTATCGTCGGCAATTTTACACCTCACGGCTCACGGGACAGCTTTGCTTATTGTCCCGCATCCACGGATTTCAATGATAAAATTAAGGCGTTTCGATGTCGACGTTCATGGAATTGTCCGTTTAGGAGGTTTTACGAGCTACATAGTAGGGAGCTGCCCTCCGCCGGGGGCTTCCTTGGAACGCTTCAGACAGCAGGTGAAGTGGGAGTTGGTTGCACTGCTGAGTAGGGATGAACGCGCAGGAGATTTTCCTGTCGCGGGCTGGTGTAAGAAGTATATTCCCTGACTGACTCCATCCAGTCCGTTGCTCTCGTATATGGGATTGGGAGTCCTACGCATTGCTGTGCGTGCTGCTGCTGCTGCCCCACCGTTGTGTCTACCTTTGTTTGGAGTGACCGTTTGCATCCTCTGCGTCAGCTGCGGGTGGGCCCTGAAACCTGGCTGCCCCATCCCGAGCCGAGTGGTCGGTGAGCCGGCGAGTCGGGATAACGAAGGGCGTAGAGCAGGGGGCGCTCCGAAACGATCGGGCTTGCTCGCTGTATTCCTTTCGTGTTTCGAGGGACAAGATAATGCAAACAACCAACAGACGATTGGACCGATTGTTGAGCTGCCGGGGCGTCGTTTGCTTGTTCTCAGCACACAGATAAGAGATCACTGCTCGGTTTGCCTGTTGCGCTGGTTTTTGCGATGGATACAAGACCCTTCGTCCTTAGAAGCAAGCCCACAGAACCTTCGTGTACACGTCAATCAAGCAACACGTGCCGGCATGTTTGGAAGGTTGAAAGGTTTTATTGCTTTCGAGTTGTTGCTGTTTGCGGCTCCTCCTGGTGCAGCCCACCTGGTGCGTTTTTTTTTTTTTCTTGCCTTTTTTCGTATTCAAGATAAAATAGTGTGGGTTGGTTATCTGCCGTCTGTACCTGGTATGACAGGACACTGAAAATGCAGGTAGTCTGCCCCACCCCGCCATACACCAGTCGCACCTCCCGTCCCGATTTTTCTTCTTTTTCGTTTTCGACGCCACCAGCCAGCACAGCAGTCACACGCAGCCGTGAGTGCGTCTGCTTTAGCTCGGGTTTCAGACCCTATATATATATCCTGCACCCTTCTTCCAGGCCGTGTTTCATTTCGGACCGTGCCCTTTCACTGGCTGCCGTTTCTGCTGCTTCTCTGCTCCTGCCGCTGCTGCTACTCCCCGTGCCTGCTCCTGCCCGTCGTGCGTACTTTTTTTCGTTTTCAACGCGGTTGGCGGTTTGTTTGTTTGTTTGTGTTCAAAAACTTCGTTTGTGTCGTGACTGCAACACAAACGAAACAACTCTCGTGCATACACACAGCAGTACGAACACGCAAATAAAAACGGCCGTATGGTGCAACATGTACCTGGTACCGGGTATATGCCCACAAATGTGCTCCGGGCCTGGTTCGTACCAGTACACAGCAGGAGTACTTCTTACGCAGTACGTATGTATCCCCGTACAGCACCAGCGGCGGCAGCACAGGGTATACGGGTATATATATACAACAACTATTGTTCATAAATATAAGGAACGTTTTAGTTAATAATAGTAAACGAAATGTGGTTACATTTACGGACATATATAGTGGCATGATACGTGCCGGTATCAACAGTACGTCAAAACGACATAAAAAACTTTTTACTTGAGGTTCAGCAGAGCACAGAGCACACAGCGTACCATCATTCCAGAAATCAACTGCCGACGGAGATGTCAGCCTGCACCCACGGTTTTGCGGGCAACCTACTCTTACCTGGATACCTGAGTTTAGTGCGTTGCAATTTTTACCCCCGAGGGAACTATTAAAGCAGTGGGAATGTGTGAACAACGACAGCAGCAGTGTTGATCGTACCAGCAGTATTACTCGTGTGTTGGGTACGAGTAAAGAGCATTGTTGAGTTGGCACAGAAGTGGGTGCGATCGTTTTTTAGCGCTCGATTTTACCAGGACGGGAAGGTTGTGCCAAAGCCGAATATTAAACCTTGTACGTAGGACTGCAGTGCCGTTTCGGGGAGAAACGACTGGTTTTTGTCCCCAAAACGGGGCTGCAGTTCTAAAAGGGTCAAGCGGCGTTTTCGGAAAGATTTGGTCTAGAGAGTCCCGAAAATTATATGATTTTTTTCGAGTTTAGTTATCAATAGCACCCTTTTACATAACAACCGCCGTTGTTGTCGAGAAAACGAGCACTGAGAATCGACCGCGCTCTCCTGTGCGCGAACTCAACGCTCTTCACCGTGTGTGACTGAAACGGTTTTCAGCCGCTATGATAGCCCGTATTACGGAGAAGGGGACCACCTCCTGGACCCTGAATACCTCCCCCCACTGCTGTTGGCGTGAAGGCTTGGAAGTTGATGGAAGCCGTTCACTTGACGTCTGCTCGTCTGCGCGACCCGCAACGACTACGTACCAGTGCGACGTTGAGGTTGTGTAATTTTCGGTACGAACTTGGTGTTTATTCATCACGTCGTAGAGACAACACCAATCTGATTGGCCAATTCTTAGCGCGTACGTACAAAACTCGCATTCCGCCGCTTGCCCCCGCGGCTGACGCTCATCACTGGCGCGTTCTATGATACTGGTCTCAGGAAATATGTCTGACAGCTTTACCCAACATACGGCACACGGCACTCCTCACGTCTGAAAGAGGTCACGTTTATCTCCAGTACCTTCATCTGATCGGCCAACGATTTCGCAAAAGACATAACTCGCATTGCCCGCTTCGCTGAAGCTCGCCATGGAATCTTGCTAAGATTCGTACATGCTTAATACCGGTATATGTTTACACGCTGCGCTTGATTCTAGTTTCTGCCGCTGCGGTTGCTCCTGTTGCTGTTCCTGCTGTTGCTTGTGTTATGGTGTCATATTTATTTGTTGCAACAAAATGTACAGGAGCCTGCACAACGAAAAAAAAACTCCGTCAGGCCGGCAGTCAAGCGAGCAGGGGAGGAGCGGGACAACCGACCCAAGATAGGTATTGCTCGGACGTGGAAGGCGTCGCCTTTTGAGGAGTGGACGACTTGCTGGGGCATCTATATTATCAACAGCAGCAGTACAACTCTCTCGCTCCTTTGAGACTACGGGGGCAGGAGGGGGACGGAGGGTTGGGCGGCGGTTTGGCTTGGCTTGGCGTTGCTTGGCTTGGCTTGGTTTGACTCGGCTTGGCTTGGCGAGGCTTGGCGGAGCTTGGCGGAGCTTGGCGAGGCTTGGCGAGGCTTGGGCGAGGTTGGACGAGGCTTGGCGAGGCTTGGTGAGACTTGGCGTGACTGGCCGAGAGACTTGAGGCGACTTGAAAGACCATGGCGTCTTTAGACGGCACCCCCAGCCCGTCGAACTTCACCGGCAATTTTACCACCCCCGCGCCCACGCCGGCCCCGAAAATCGGGGAGGGCGCTCAGCCGAACGTCACCACCAACAGCTGGAGAGATGTGCAGGTGCGAACTCTTGGAATTGTTGGCATGTTGCCGAAGGGTTTGGTTGGGTTGCTGGGTTATGCGTGACGCCATCCGTCCATGCTGATGCGCCTGGAGTGCGGGAGGGTGGGGGAGGGCGAGGGGGGGGGGAGTGGGTCGCGTACAAATATGTTGGTCGCCTTAGTCATTTCATCATGGACCACGCATCGCTTCCGAGACGGAGGGGGGGGGGTGACGCGGCTGAGGGGTTGGGTCATTCGTCACGTCACGTCTATGCTGGTGTGCCTGGGGTAGGAGGGAGGGAGAGGGGCGGAGGCTCTGTCTGCGACCTCCGTCACCATACGCTCGTAAGGTTATTGTAGTAAGTACGGGTATTTATTTATGGCGAAACACACGAACTTCAGTCCTCCGTATAATTCTAAGCATGAAATATTTCAAGTTTGTTTGTCCCGAAAACGAGGATGCAGTTATGAACAGCAGGTGAGGAAACAAAAACAATGTTTTGGTCTTTTGGTCCCCCCTTCTGTCAGCCGTCGGACGATGTACGGTACATATTACGGGGGACCTTGAGTAAATAGGACCAAATATTGTCATGAAAAATGGGGAAATATGGGTTTTTGTTGTTGCCGTAGGTCGTATTACTATGTTCCCCCGTACTATTATTCATAATAGGATGTTTTAAGGTTTCATTCCAGGTACTGGTATTATATAGACGAGTGTTGGGTTGTGATAGTGTGTGTTGCCACTAGTGTGTATTACCAGGTATGTGTGTGTTGTTTCATGTTTTTACCGCCTAAATTACGTCTCATTTGACGTAGGTAGGTTTCCCTCTACTAATTTGCGTACAGTTTTTTTTTTTTTTTCGATTTCGTCTTCTTTGTTTTTGTTTTCTCTTTGATTGTTTCCCTTCGTTTATCTATTTCATAGAATGTGTATGTCGTGCCTGTCGTACTAGTATGATGGCATGGCATTGCATTGCCCACTGCTGTGCTTGTACTGCATACCAGGTACCTGGTACGTGGCAACGAGTATCTCTGTGGCGTAGCTTCGTGACCACAGAACTTGTATCTCTTCTAGGATTGAAGAATCGGCACGGACACTGGTTGTGGGGGATGTCAACGGGTAGAAAGAACGGTTTCATGTGAAGACACACAGTAGTTCAGTAGACTATTCTTGTAGTCTATCAAGAAGTCTTGACACACACTCTAACCTGATATGAATCACCCAGTACTTGTCCCTTTGTAAGTCGCCATACCTAGACCCGAAAAGGCTCACCAGGTACACCACTATTCTCGAGTGGGAACGGTCTATTAATAGTCCCTGTGGTCACAATAAAGGCTAATCCTCCAATAGTTCTCTTATTGGACAGTGGCCACAAGAAAGGTACAAGCTTGCAAATAGTTTCGAGGGGGGCTAACATGCGCCAGGTAAAGTTTCTCAGACTCTGTGAAATTCCCGTATGCTCGAGTACACTGCTACGAATGCTGATAGGACCCACTTTATGTGCGGGTGTTGCCTTTTTGCCCTATTAAGGGTCGTTCTTATCGGAGAGCTTTTTTCCATAATTTCGAAAAAAAATTCGCGGCAATTTTTCTGTCTTCCATATTTTCCTGATTTTTCCCCCCAAAAGTGTGAAATTTAACGAACTTGATTTTTTTGCTTGCTGCAGAATTTCACGAAATCCACAAACAGGAAACAGGGGAAATTCAACAGACCCACTGCATTGTGGATTGTTTCGGTCGCTGTTTCAGACTCGTTTTCTTCTTTCAATTTGGGATAGTGACCAGGACAATCCGCACAGTAGTAGGGGGTCTGTTGAATTTTCCGCACTGTTCGGTTTGTGGTTATATCTGGCTAAAAGGTAACACTCGTATTCATGTCGTCGGTCCTGTCGGCATAGCATAGCAGCGTACTCGAGCACACGGGAATTTACGAATTTACAGAGTCTGGGCAACTTCACCTGGCGCGTGTTTTCCCCTCTCGATAATTTTTGAAGGCTGGTCTTTCTGGTGGCGACACCGACTCTATCCCCCCCCCCGTCTATTAATAGGTTTATTTTAGGTTAGCCTTTCATGTGACCACATGGACTACAGTAGGAGTAGGAACGGTGCTCCGTCTCGAAAGGGATGCGTGGTCAATGGTCAAATGATTAAGGCAAGCAACAAATGAGTACCCCCCCCCCCCCCCATTTAGAGAACTGTCGGAGCCTAGCCTTCCTCGTGATTTCGCTTCCTAGATTGTTATTGGGGGCTACGTAACCGTGTGGTCTACAGAACGTGAGAAGAATAGCGCACAGCTATTAATAGTACAGCAACCATGAAGGCAACCACAACAGCCACAATCACGATCACACCAGAACAACTGAACAGCCACAGCAACCCCCAAAACCACTACCACAGCCACACGCACAACAACAACCATAATAACCCGCCACACACCGCACCACCACACCACAGTAGTAGTCGACGATCCCAATAACCACAACTACCCACATCGACACAACCCGGCATGCTAGAGTAGTGCTCTGTGCCCGCACAGAGACCTTTTAGAAACCTTCCCGAGCACAGCGACCCAGAGACGGCAGACAGGGTAGCAGTGTACCAGACCGACTACGAATAGTAGATAGACGTTGTCTGTGCTACACGTTCCACTAACTGCTGCGGATGGCTGCCTGGAGGGTGCTGTTTGTTTTGTTTTTTCATGTGCTTCGGTCTGCCTGTTCTTTCCTTTGGTTCTGTGCCTCGAACTCTCTTTATTTCTATTTGGTGGTGTTCTTTCTTGTCATTTTCCTCGTTTTGTACAGCTAGTCTGTCGCATCTTTTGCGGGGGCGCGACAGTGCTGTTTTGGTTTTGGTTTTCGAATTGTTTTCATTTGGTTTCTTTTATTTTTCTCGTTTGTAGAAATGTCTGTGTCGTGTCTTCTGTTTTTTTTTTTGTTTTTTTTTTTCTTGCTTATCCCATTCATTATCTTCGCACATCGTCCTCTCTCTCCTTCCACCTCGTAACTCAGATCCGGGGTCACATAGCAGGCTCTTCTACCCCCTTCCCGCTACGGTACGTGCCTTCGTTTTTATCGCGAGAAGATTTCAGCCTTTTCTTCCCTCGTCGACTCGCATCGAATTGTGCCAACCCACGCTGCAAGGCGCTCTCAACAATTGAATCCTTTTTTATTTTTATTTTTGCAAATAAAGTCAAATGTCCGACCCACCTGGGGCTCGAACCCAGGACTCAAAACACACGTAGAATCCGAGGTTAACCACTTGAACCACCGGGGCGACCGGCTCCAGCATGATGACATGGTATTGCGTTCTCTGCTCGTCTTACTACCTCGTACTTCGCAACGAAGCAATATCTTTTGTCGCGTAGTTTACTGACCACAGAGCCTGTAAATATACCTCTCTAGGATTGAAAAATAGGCATGTACACTGGTTGTGTGTGCTTCACACTAAACCGTTCTTTCTACCCGTCGACATCCAGCACAACCAGTGTCCGTGCCGATTCTTCAATCCTATTAATAGAAGAGATACAAGTTCTGTGGAGAGCTACGCCACAGAATACTACGTTGCCACGTATGCAGTAAGCACAGCAGTGGGCAATGCAATGCCATGTTATCATACTAGATACGACAGGCACGACATACACACATTCTATGAAATAGAGAAACGAAAGGAAACAATCGAAGAGTTGTGCTGGATGTCGACGGGTAGAAAAAACGGTTTTAACCCTTGTAGTACTGTTGGGGCTGCAGTCCCGTTTTGGGGATGAACCACTCAAAGTCTAAGTAGTGTGTCACCAAAACGGGATTGCAGTCCTAATAGGGAAGAACACACAGATACAGCACACATCAACCACATTGAGTTTTGCAAAGATAGCGACCAGAACAATCGTTGATGACGTTAGCATTGTCAACCGTCTCCAAGCAGCTTGAAATGTGAGGGCCCAGAACCAGTCTAGCCCGTGCCATGTGCATGTTCTTCACATAAGCCCTTTTAGTACCGCAGTCCTTATAAGGTTAAACCGTTCTTTCTACCCGTCGACATCCAGCACAACCAGTGTCCGTGCCGATTCTTCAATCCTAGTGAGATGAGAGATGCGTCCAAGTTACCAGTATGTGGTGACAAAACTACGCCACCGAGATACTACATTGTTATGTACCTGGTATGCAGTAAGCACAACAGCAGCAGTAGACCATGCAATGCCATGTCGTCATACAGGATATTGCAGGCACTACATACATATTCTATGAAAGGGACAAAACAGACAACAAAAGCAAACGAAGAAAATGTGGAAAACAATTCGGCCGAGAAAAAGGGAAAAATAAAGAAGAAAGAAAAACTGATGTCGTGCCTTCCCGCAGGGGGATGTGGCAGACAACTTGAGAAGAACAAGCTAAATAATTCATACGTACGACTCCTTGCGTCCAACCATTGTGACTTTGGACACCAACTTTGTATCATGCCCTTCATCACCCAGGCCGTTGCTGCTTGCTGTAATTCGTCGCTTTTTATCGTCGATTTTCCCCCGTGAAGCCCATGAGGGTTATATTTCAAACCTGTTAGGACTCCAGTCCCGTTTTGGGGGCAAACCACTCGGATTCTAACCACGTTGCCCCCAAAACGGGACTGCGGTCCTGCAAGGTTTAAAAGAACCCTCATCAGGCAAAATTGCAGTCCCGTTTTGGGGGGCAAACTACTGGCGCTGTACATAGAATTTGACGTGTTTGTCCCCAACAACGGAACTGCTGCACGGTCGCCCCGGTGGTTCAAGTGGTTAACCTCGAATTCTACTTGTTTGAGTCCTGGGTTCGAGCCCTAGGAGGGTCGGACTTTGACTTTATTTGCAAAAATAAAAAAGGGATTCAATTGTTGAGAGCGCCTTGCAGCGTGGGTAGGCACAATTCGATGCGAGTCGACGAGGGAAGAAGAAGGCTGAAATCTTCTCGCGATAAAAATGAAGGCACGTACCGTAGCGGGAAGGGGGGAGAAGAGCCTGCTATGTGACCCCGGATCTGAGTTACGAGTTGGAAGGAGAGAGAGAAGAAGATGTGCGAAGATAATGAATGGGATGGAAAAAAAAAAAAAAAAAAAAAAAAAAAAAAAACACTCTTCTCTTTTTGTTTCGTTTTTTTCTTTCGTTTTTTTCTTTCTTGCGCTGATTCTCCCGTGATTTGCATTTTATTTCTTTCTCTTCCTTTTCTGATTGATAAGCCGTACTGAAGGAGTCGTGTGGCGTGGTTGGATGACGAACGTGCTCTGCTCGTTTCGTATTGTCTGGCGCCAAGGGGCTGGGCACAGTTGACGAACGCAGGGCGGAGACGGCAGTCTGGGTAGCAAGGTACCAGGCGGATTAGCAGGGAGAACCTGGCTATACTACTCGTACCACAAACTGCTGCCGCCACCGGAGGGTGCTTTGGGCTTTGGTCTGTCTGTTATTTCCCCCTTTTTTTTCCTTGGTTCTTTGTCTTACTCAAGCAGTGGTGTTTTTGTTATTTTTTTCTTTTTTTTTCCCGCTCGTTCTTTTTCGAGTGTTGGCCACCTCGCCTGCGGGGGGGGGCACGACAGTTTGTTTCTTCCGTTGTTTCTCTTTGTCTTTGCTTTCATTTTTTTTCTTTTTCTCTTTCGATTTGTCTACTTTGTTGTTGTTTTTCTCTCTGATTTTTCCTTTCGTTTCTCTATTTCATAGAATGTATATGTCGTGCCTGTCGTATCTATTAATAGTGTGTGTGTGTTCTTCACATTAAACCATAATGACATGGCATTGCATTGCCCACTGCGGTGCTTACTGCATACTGGTACGTGGCAACGTAGTATCTCTGTGGCGTAGCTTTGTGACCACAGAACTTGTGTCTCTTCTAGGATTGAAGAATCGGCACGAACACTGGTTGTGCGGGATGTCGACGGGTAGAAAGAACGGTTTAATGTGAAGAACACACACACACACACACACATACACACACACAAAAAGGATTAGAGTACCTGGTGAGTACTATGACGGGGGACCGTAATAAATAGGACCTAATATTGGTTTTAAAAATACGCAAATGTTTAGGCTTTTGTCTGTACCGTACGAGGTCCTATTTACTATGGTCCCCCGTAATAGTGATTGGCGGTCATGGAGATTGCCTCCGAAAAAGCAGTGCCGATCTGTTCTTGAAGAAGAGCGGTTGATAGAAGGCAAGCTGTGATGTCTTCGGCAATTTTGACTAAAAAAGGCGACCTTCATCTGGACCTGAATCTCAACCTTCATCTCGCGGAATCCCAAGCGGTTTCGATGTTTTATACCCGTACCTCCTGTACTAGATACGTACGTCATGTATATATGGATGCGTATGGATGATCTAACTGCAACAACTCAACGTACAGCAGTACAGCAGTGAGTAGTGTTTACAGACTACCAGGTACTCGACTATCAATAGTGTATATACGAGTCGCGGTATGCATCCTCAACATATCATGGAAAAGTGTTAAGCAGTGCGGTACTGCCTGCGACCGAGCGTCACATGGCTCTATCTTGATACATGTTGCCCTTGAAAATCGTCAAGGCTATCCCCACACTATAGCCAGCATACGATTTATAGTAAGCCTAAGGCGGTCTTGACGGGCCAAAAAGTTGATATTACTACACTAACTGTAGATCATGAAACGACCCACCAGGTAGTTTTTTTGCCTGTCTATGGCTTTTACGTTCGTAGCGCTTTTCCTAGAATTGTGTTGTTGTGCAATTATTGTGTGGGGTATGGGGACACGGTGACGCGTTATAGAAGAAAGGTTTCAAGTGTTATGGTAAGGCATTATTTTAGAGGGGAGTACAAAATATCGAGATGGAGAATTGAATAGCATAGCGCGCAGAGGGGTTGCTCTGCACGCGGGTCCCAGTGACACTACTAATACGGGGGACCGTAGTTAATAAGACCTACGGAACATACAAAAACCTACCAGGTATGTATTTATCTATTTTACTATCAATATTTGGTCCTATTTACTACGGGCCCCCGTAATACGTACTTATTCGAGGTTGGCTGGTGCACTCCGCTTCCTGGCGATTTCTTCCAAGCAATAGTCCATGGAGTGAGCTCATCCTTGACTCACACACGGGGTTTGTCGCCTGGTTGGGACGCGCCTGTGAAATTTGGTGATATCATGGGTACTCGTGCGTAGTGCGTTCAATTGGCAATCAATCGTAGAACTCTTTTACGAACTGTACTGCTTGTACTCCTGCAAATGATGTGTGTCGGTGGAGTCTACCCCTCATCCTGCTGCAGGTTGCTCTGGAAATACTCGAAGAACAAAAGCAACAGTACTACGAGTAGTGCTACAGCAGTACTGCTGTGCTGGTAGGTCGCTCCGTGCATTTCTTCATCCAAAATCTGTAAGTATTGTCCAGCGATGTAACGTGTACCGTTTCGCGTGAATGTCGTTACATTTCACATTTGTACGAGCGACCGGCTGACCCCGCTGAGACCTGGCGATTCCATTCAACCAGTAATCCGCGGAGTCTGAGAAGTCATCCTTGACACGCACACGTGGTTTTTGCAAGCTGGGTGGAGCGCGGGTCGGGGCTGTGCGCCCCGTCCCGCTCCACGCCGCCTCGCCCGTAAAGTCCCGAGCGTGTGTTCGGTCGTGCCTAACAACCAATGGCGAGGTGCACAGCAGCAGGACGAGGCTGGAGCCCATGCTTTGGTCGGGATAAGGATTTCGCATCAGCTGTTTCAAGGGAAAGGGCTGGCACAAGCTTTTGCTGCTGCTACTGCTGTTTCTGCGTGTATCTTGCCAGTCGTTCACGACGACCAATCACCAGGTCCGGCCTTGTAGCCGCTGCTGCTATTTAGATCGCCCCTTGTGCGGGACGCCCGAACATACGCTCGCTCGTGCCTCGTCGCTGCCGCAGGCTCGGTCAGCTCCTTCTATCGTTTCGCAAGGGGAAAGAAAGAGCTCGAGGTGCAAGAGACACAGAGAAAACCTCCTCCCGACCAAACGACGCCCTCGCGAGTCTCGCCCTGCTGCTGTGTAGTTGTACCCCCCCAGATAGTTGTTAATAGGACGGCGGGACAAACGCTCGGGCGTCGTAGCCGCTGCTCCTGTGGGCCTCGCATCGGTCGCGATGGCTGGGGAGAGATGGCGACTGTAGAGACAGCTACGCGGTAGTTAAGGAGCCGTGAGCGTATGGTCGAAAGTTACAAGGGCCTTTTTTCGGGGCAATCAATTCCCGAGGATGGCGAGGAGCGCGGTGAATCAGCCAGGAACAGAGTTACTATTAATTTTTCAGGAACCAACAAGGGCAAAGACACCGTAAGAACGATCAAAACCACGGCGAATCGAATGACGGTGTGTGTCTGTTGTGTGTGTGTGTGTGTGTGTGTGTGTGTTTTGTTTGCCGAGTACGAACCGCGGCATATATTACCACTTGGGGGAAGTTTACCACCGGAATTGAATACTTCCGTGGTCCTACCGCGGTTCCTACTTACTTGCTAAAAAAACGGGGATCCTATGACCCTCTGTGAGCCCGGATCTTTCGGTTGGTAGGCTGTTCGGGTATTTTGGTTCCTGTTGGGATCAAGGTACGGGCGAATACCCAACCCAACCCCTTCGTGACTAACCTAACCCCAACCCTGACCCCAAACCGCAGCCATAACGGGCCAAAATTGGCCATAAACGCGGCTGCGCCGCGTTTGCATCGAACCAGGAAATTTCTCGATTCCGGACGACGATTCCGAAGTGCAGACCGCGCTAAGCATTTTTTAAGTCAAAAACACCCCTAAAGATCCTGGCTGACAGATAGATAGTAAAACCTACTATTAATATTAGTAACTAAACGGTTGGTGAAATTTAGTTTGTTCATACGTACCGCGGTTCCTACTTCGTGAACAAGCAAAAAAACAAAAGCGTCATTCGATTCGTCGTGGTTTGGTCTTCCTGATGGTATTTTCGCCAGTGTTCACTCCGCTTTTGCGACTCTGTTATGTGATTGATTCACCGCGATTTCCGCCTCCCTCGGGAATTGATTGCTCCGAACAAGACCTGAAAATTACGAATTACAAACTACTCTTATTGATATTGACGGGGGGCCCAATTAAATAGGACCTACGGTACACACACCAACCTATATACTTCGCTGTTTCTACTGACAATATTTGGTCCTATTTACTATTTATGGTCCCCCGTAAATGTTTCTCGTGGACGGACGAAATGTAACAACATGTAAATAACGGCAAGAAGAAGAGGTTGGTGCTCGGCGCTCGGTACTCGAGCAGACCATTGCCTTGCGTGGAAAATACAGAGAGTCCAATAACATATCAATAGTAGCGCAGATGAAACACATTGAATTTGTACAAGATATGCGACAGGCAGACTGATTATTCAAGTGCCGGTTGCCAGTTCAGCAGAGCCGGATTCTGTGTGTCAAATCAAAAGTCGAACAGATGGTTGATTGGCGACAGATCCATACTTGGTTCGAAACTGGGTAAAGCAATAGCAAGAGCATGGCTGAAAATCGATGGAATTAGACATCGAAACATCGATGGAAATAGAGTTGGAAAGCCGGGGACTGCGGGGTTCGAACAGTTTCCGTGACAGAGCCCAGTGGCTGTAAAGTTTACTGGGAAGTTATCAATATTCAAATATGAATGAAGAGTGAAAGATCGGCCGCCCAAACGGTGACAATTCAATCTCTCGAGAAAAAGGAAAGTATTGCAATGATGTTTTTTCAGGGCAATTCACACTTCACTCCCATCGGCGGGTAGAAAGAACGCCCCATTGGAGTAGGTTTAGCAGTCTGGGAGAAGGGACCTTTAGGGATGTGTTCTACTTGAAAAATGTGTAGCGTGGTCTGCACTTCGGAATCGTCGTCCGCATCTGAGAAATTTCCTGGTTCGATGCAAACTCGGCGTAGCCTCGTTTATGGCGAGTTTTGGCCCGTTTCGGCTGCGGATTGGGGTCAGGGTTAGGGTTAGGGTTAGAGTCAGGGGTTGGGTTGGGTCTTCGCGCGTGCCTTGATCCCAACAGGAAGTAAAACATCCGAACAGCCTACCAACCTAAAGATCTATTCTCCCAGATTGTTAAAGGTCCTCCCCCATTGTCATGAAGACAAACATATTATGTGTTGTTGTTGTGTTGTTGTTGTTGTTGTTGTTGTTGTTGTTTGTTGTTGTTGTTGTTCTCACATTAACTCTCTGACGAAGGAGTCCGTGGTCACACAAAGGTGCTGGAGCCCTAGGAAGATCCGAAAACCCACAAAAAATCGAAATTCGGCTGCCTAAAAATACACGAGACGAAGAAAGCGCACACAAGATAAAACCAATATGTAAACTGAACTATTAATAACATGGCCGCGGGTATATCCTCTCAACTATAACATAACAGAGTATCCCCGTTCCCACCACTATCCAAGTTGTGGCTGCTGACTACAGCGGCTGCTGTCTGGGATGCTGCCTGCACCGTACGAAACGCACGGTAGTCGTGAACACGAAAGAGGAACACACACCTGCCTGCTATCTGGAGTGCTGTCTGAGTGAAGACTCGCGGATATGCAGTGAAAAAGAAGCAATCGAACCTCACTACCACACGAATATCAACGATCGCCATCTCTTCCTGGGCTGTCTGACACAAAAAAGGTGCAGCACAGCAGCTATGATACCACGTCCCTGATAATTGCGTGGGTTATTCCCCATGAAGGGTATACAACTCGTTAAACCACACAAAGACCAGTGACGTTAATAACAAGTAGATACTATTCTGCCTCGTGAAAAACAATACCAGGAAAGAACAAACTATGACTGCTTCTCTCGTGATGATAGTGTGCGCGCAGGTCATGGGTCTCCGTGCACCGTCTTCCTGCCGCTCTTCATGGCCGCCTCATCTCCTTGGCCCGATCCGCCCGCTCCTTTGCACGTGCTCTCGTTGCCACTCCCTTCCAGTCGGTTCCCTTTCTCCGCCATCCTGAAAAACCGAATGCTCCTCGCACTTGCGGTTATCTCCATCACTCGTGATTGGACATTCCCACTCTACCTCGTATAATGTATTGCTGGTATATACCCGTAAGAAAAGTACTTGATACTATTTTAATGATCATATCAATATTAATAGGCGGGTAAATAGGAGGCGTGGGTGAATAGGCGCGGTGATATTCATGATGAATACGTACGTACAAGCGATAAACACCCGACCTGAACGGTTTTAGGTTTTAGGCCTCGCCACAGAAGCAGCATCATTAATCAACAGCAGCAGCAACAGCAACAGCCTCAACAACCATGAATCAATGCACTCCATCAGCAGCCGGCGTCCTGCCTCGGTGGCTTGGTAGATGGCTCGCGTGCCTACTATTAATAAGATCTATTCCGTGGGTTCGAGTCTCACCGGGTGCATACTCGTACGTATATACGTACCTGGTAAAATACTTTTTCTTCCGTAAAAAATGAGGGATGGGAAGTGCGAGAGCGTGAGTTATTATTAATAGTATTAATATCAATAGCAACTTTCGATGAAAATCGAGGGGCAATGGGAATGCTGAATGAACCCTATGCGCGATAAAAAGGAAGGGACGTACCGGGGGGGGGGAAGGGCACGACATCTGTGACCATGGCTGAGGGTGAAACCTCCTACGAGTTAACCCTTTTAGAACCGCAGTCCCATATGTGGGGACAAACCAGTCAAACTTCAAGTAGTTTTGTCCCCAAACGGGACTGCGGTTCTAAAGGGGTTAAGCTGGGAAGTAAAAAAGTGATGATAAATAAATGGTTTTAGAAAAAAAAAAACAGCGACTATTAATAGCAGCACAGGGCGGACAGACACGTATTTTTTACACTGTTGGACCTTTGATGGACGTTTGGTCGTTTTTTTGTTTTTTTGGACCTTTTGGGCTACAGTAAATCCTGGCGACCATATTAAATAGGACCTACGGTACGCACAAAAACCTGTATATTTCGTTATTTTTACTCACAATATTGGGTCCTATTTACTGTGGTCCCCCGTAATAGTACGTATCAACATGTACCAGTAGACGAGCACACGAGTATCATATCATACGTCTAAACGGTCAATCCCTCTTCGTGCTGCACTGCACGGAATCCTCGATCTTATCACGGGGGACAAATATTGTCAGTAAAAAAAGGTAAATATATACCCACCCTGGTAGGTTTTTGTGTTTGCCGTAGGTCCTATCTACTAAGGTCCCCCGTAAGTCTATTTCTAAGTGTTTCGTCCACACAGCGGAAGTGTCGGGCTGACCCTTTTTTCGGACTGCAACGCTGTTTTTGGGGGACAAACTACTCATAATTAGAGTGTTCCCCCCCCCCCCCCCCCGAAAAAAAAAACGGGCTGCAGTACAGCTGTAGTATGGGCCCGCCAACAAGAAACGCCTAATCTGGGCAAGCCTGGGGTTCTTATTGGGGCGCCATCTTCTAACAACTTTGAGCATAGACTATTATATACCAGGTGCCTGGTAGGATTTAGGGTAGAGTTCACCACCGAGCTGTTTTACTCAACCCAATTTTCTTAGAGTTCTCCAAAAAGTGGGCATTATGTTCTTATTGGGCGCTTTCTTGTTGGTGGGCCTATACTGTACTATTTACGAGGGACCATGTTCACCCTTTTAGAACCGCAGTCTCCCGTTTTGGGGACAAACCAGTCAAATTTCTAGTAGTTTGTCCCCAAAACGGGACTGCGGTTCTAAAGGGGTTAAATAGGACCTACGGTACACGCAAAAAAACTACCAGGTACATATTTCCCTATTTTTTCTAGCAAGATTTGGTCCTATTTACTCTAGTCCCCCGAACTAACAGCCCTCCTGTTAATAGTTGTATATACGCACAATTTCACGCATCGGCGCATCGCGCAGAATATATAGGAATCACGATTTTTTATCCAATAATCCACAGAAGATCCTATTTCCCTAATAGCATGTTATTGGGAGTTATGAGACTTTTTACGGGGTCTTTGCGTCTACAGGGCAGATCCAACGCAGGGACATATTCTACTGCTGTGCTACTGCTGTGCTACTGCTGTGCTACTGCTGCGCTACTGCTGTACTAGCAGTAGGTCATAGTGTGTTGTATGGTTTGAACCCGTCAACATGAGCTAGTACGGCAGTAGATCACTCAGGTCAGGAAGGTATCTATGTAATACCAGTACAGTGGCTGCCCTGAAATATTTCATTATCTCTGAAATATCTATTAGTAGCTAGATCTCGAAGTGCGGATCGATGGTCTGTCCGTTGTCTGCACGTTTTGGATCCGAAGTGCTTTACTTATGTAGAAACAGTGTGATATCATTCTTGCAGTGAGAAAAAATGGTTATTAGCAGCAGCGGTAGGAGCAGCATCGGCAGCAGCAGCGGGTAGCAGCAAGGGCGAAAGAAGCGAGTATAAAGAAATAACATGAAAACGTGCTCGTGTTTTGGACTGGACCTTCGTCGTAAAGCATACACCAGGTATCAGGTTTAACCTTCTTCTCGTCAATGGTGGGCAGGAACGGGATCGGGATTTTGGGGTTTTATAGGGTTCTGTTACGGGGGACCATAGTTAATAGGACCAAATTTTGTTAGCAAAAATTGTTAAATATATAGGTTTTTATGTAAACCATATGTCCTATTAACTATGGTCCCCCGTCATAGTGCTCAACGTTATGTCTGTTTTTTTTTTTCAATTCCCTTCTCACAACACTGGAACCACACGCGGGCCACACCAAATTCCCCGATTTCTATACTTAGTCCTACTGACTGTAGATCATGATTCATCGATGCGGTATAGGCGGCCGGAAAGTGCTCGCTATTTACTTAGAATTAGTGTGGGATATGTTTTTTTTTTTCTTTCTCTTTTCTTGTAGTTTTTCAACGGAGCGCAAATTGCGAATCCAAACGATTTTTTAGAAGAAAAAATATGTTGTTTCTCCGTTTCGTCGTGCACACGCAGGTGACGGCGATCATGAGCCTCGTGGCTGGCGCGATGCTGATGACTCTGTTCGAGTGTCTCCGGGGCAAGAGGCACCGCGCGTGGCGATCGCTTTACCGGCAACGGCATAGCCTGTGAGTTTGTTTTCTCCACAACGACGACCCTGCGATCGTTGCAATCGTGCGAGGACTTGAGACTTGAGAGAATAATGTTTCTATGTATATGATCGTACGAAGCACGACCGCGCATGACATGAGTGAGTACGTGTCTTGACCATTTTGGGGCCTCAGTCTCGTTTTGGGGACAAACTACTTCGTGTTTGAGTTGTTTGTTTCCGGAGCTGGACCGCGGTCTTGAAAGGATCAAGAGCGTTGAGTTCGTTAAACGCAGCGGTTCGATCGCTTTTCAGCTCACTCAGTGCTCGTTTTCTCAACAACGAACGGCAGCAAGGGTGCTAACTAAAGTCGGAACATTGTATTGTTCGGGAGGCTCTCAACCAGATGTTTTCCGAAAAAAATCTCCTTGAATGTTGTTCGATATTATTGGCAACCTTAACGTTCCCCTTGTGGGAAAATCGAGCGCTGAAAACTATCGTATACCCCCTGTGCGAAAGTCAGCGCTCATGACCCTTTTAACCCTTTTAGAACTGCAGTCTCATTTTGGGGACAATCCAATCAAATTTCAAGTAGTTTGTCCCCAAATCGGGACTGCGGCTCTGAAAGGGTTAAGGCTGCAGTCCCGTTTTGGGGACAAACCGCTCAAATTCTAAATAGTTTGTCCCCAAAACGGGACTGCGGTACTAAAAGGGTTATACCCTCCCCCCCGTCAGTATTGCTGTCTCTGGAAATGCCTACACCGGAAATTAAATCAACTCATTGAAGCTGTCGTCCATATGCAAGTCCGCCTCAAAAGCGGTTCTTAGTAGGATGCAGCTCACCCTTCATGCGACTCGCCAGACACCTCACGGCGCTTCGCGCCTTGGTGCAAGCAATGTCTGCCTGGTCGGTGAAAACCCGACATGCTCCGTCCCGGCATTGTAGGGATGCGAGGGTCTATGGTCATACGGCTACAGCCATGCATGAGATCGAGTACATCTCTCCTATCGAGTACACCCCCCCCCCCCCTCCCCGGTATTGGCGAGGTTTAACATGGCTGGAGGTTGGAGGTGGGGGTTCATCTGTTATTGATAGTTTTTTCCAGGTCCTGCTCTGTGCTTTTTTTCTTCGGGGGGGAGGGGGGGACCAGTTGTGTTACTTGCTATACAGGCTTGCGCTACGACTCGAGTCGGCGCTTGCCTGGTTGGGGCATGATGTTAACACCTAGACCAGGTACTGGGTACAGCAGTGTAGTTCGTGGTATATCGGAAGCGCACATCAAGTTGTTGCACAACACGCCGGCACCATGATACTCTACTCGCACGGTGTGAACAGACTGATCGCTCTCACACCCGAACAAGGTTGGTTGGTTGATTAGGCCACGTTTTTACTGCTGTGATTTTGTTCATCTCGCCAATTAATATACCAGGTACTTGGGATTATATATATATATATACCTGGTATATATCTATATGTACGAAGCATCACGTGGGCCCCTTTAACAGGGTTCTAACGGTTTGCCTCTCTCGCTATTGCCGCGGCAGACGCCACTGCGGAGATGAGCAGATCGTTGAAACCGATCGACGAAACCACGCCCCCTCTCAATAAAGTATTTCCGTGATGCTGAAACGACCGCCACCCCTCCGTACTCTCTCGTTGTGCCGCGACTATCGATCGCTGCTGTCATACCGCAAGATGACTTTTTAATTATCCCATTGCCGCTAGGGCACCCCTCCCCCCCCCCCCCCCTCTCTCTCTCTCTCTCTCTCGTGCGCCGCGGCAAACGCTTCTTCCGCAAGATGACCCATTTACGTACCCGTTTTAGGACCGCGGTCCCGTTCAGGGGACAAACTTCTTAAAAAATGAGTGGTTTGTCCTCGAAACGCCACCGAGAGTCCTGAAAGGCCTGAAATCATCCCGTTACCAACGCCCCCATCTCGTCACCCGTGTGCAACAAAGTCCGCCTCATAAGCGGTTCTTAGCAGGGTGCAGCTCACCCTTTCGTGCGACTTCCCAAACATGCCCACGGCGCTTCGCGCCTAGTGCAAGCGATGTCTGTCCGGCCTGTGGAAGCTCGACGGGTCCCGTCCCGGCATGGTAGGGAGGGATGCAAGGGTCTATGGTCTTACGACTACGGCCATATATGACGCGAGTCCACCCCACCGCCCCCCCTTTGCCTCTCTCTCTCTTGCGCCGCGGCAAACGCTTCTTCCGCAAGGTGACTCTGAATTATTCCATTGCCGACACGCCACCTCTCTGTCGTTTTATGCCCCGGCAGACGCTACCGCAAGATGAACAGTCGATTGAAACGCATCGATGTCAGGCCGTACCCCAGAGGTTTTTTGCGCTGGCTCACGTCCACTTGGCGGGTCTC
The DNA here is from genome assembly GCA_031213475.1 of Nereocystis luetkeana. Classification (NCBI taxonomy): domain Eukaryota; class Phaeophyceae; order Laminariales; family Laminariaceae; genus Nereocystis; species Nereocystis luetkeana. The sequence goes on along the minus strand of JARUPZ010000010.1, from coordinate 5,433,994 downwards.
GGATGCGGATTTTTATCATCAGGTATGCGGTAGAGTATGCGACGGTTGTTGTACTGCTGTGGTGTACGTACGTACAAACGGTGCTGCCGACTTGGCCACCGCAGAGCTGCTGTTACCGATATCCGCATGAATGAGGATGTCGACAAGTCGTTGCTATCCCAGCATATAGGGTGTGTGTTGTGTTCGCATTAAATCGTCCTTTCTACTCGTACCCAGCTTCATCAGTACGCCCAGTGTCCGTCCTGATTCCTTATCCTAGAGAGATACTGATTATGTGGTCACACACTGTGAGACAGAGGAAGACCAAAAAATGTAAAATAATCGCAAAATTCATGTGTATATATATGCAAGTGAAATGCCAGTGTACCGGTACCGGGGTACGAGAACACGACGACCCGAGCAAGAGCGGAAAAAATAAGAAAAAAGACAACGAAACAAAACTAATCCTGCAATGCAACAGAAACGACGCGAGGAGAGATCAAAAGCTGCTGCTATTATTCGAAGGAAAGAAGCATACGAGTACGTGCTCAAGGACAGACACAGCAGAAATTGCTGCACCGACGAAGCGTGGTGCCTGATTTTCTGAGCTCCTGACATGAGGAGCTCACCCGCAACGTGACTTCGAAGAAGTTTTTTCACCCGGCCTGACTATGATTTCCATGCACCAGTTCCCCTAGCACGTGTACTAAAGCAAAGTAAGCTTGTGCGTGTATACTATAAGTAACACACTACAGTATATAACCGGTAAACTGTTGGTTGCTCACTTGAGAAGCTCAATCGCTCAGAAATTAATTGCCCCAGAAGGCGAAACATGTTAACCCCCCCCGGTGGGATTGTTGCTGATGCTGATGTCGTCGTTGTTGTTGATGTCGATGGTATCAATGCGAGGCAATGTGAAGAGCGAAAAGAAAATGAAAAAACAAAACAAAATTAAGAGCAATACCGACGAAGGCAATAATGACAAGAACGGAATTGAACACGTACAGCAGCAGCATCAACACCGACACCATCGACATAAACATCAACAACAACGACGACATCAACAACAGCAGCAGCAACAACAACAACAACAACAATATCAGCAGCAATACCAGCCGCAGCAATAACGCCTACAGCCGCAGCAACACCAATACCATCGACATCAACAAGACGCCCCCAACAACAGCAACACCAGCGTCTTCGTTTGTTATTTTTTGTTTCGCCACGCACGAAAAGTCGCCCTCCGGTAGTTTTCGGTGTTGCTGTCGTTAGCGTAACTGTTGGTTTTTGCTATTACGGGGGACCGTAGTTAACAGGACCTATGGTATACATAAAAACCTACATGTTTAACCATTTTACTAACAATATTTGGTCCTGTTAACTATGGCCCCCCGTAATAGCTACCTGGTATTGTCTGTCGCTCTGCTTCGGATCGATTTGCTCCTTTTGATGTACGTTTTCATTTCTGCGAAACGACCCTGTGCTCCGCATCGAATTTGCCCTTTTGAAGATTTCGTTTTTTTTCCCCTTACGAAAAAAACGTCTCGCCTGTTTTCTCTTGGTGTGGCAGGTTGGGATGGACGGCTACGTTACTCTGCGGTTCATCAAGCTGTGCAAGCGCCTGTGCTTCTTTGCTGCCGTTTTTGGTGAGCAGAAATTTATTGTGCTCAAAAACGACACCTTCCATGTGCATGCACTTTTTTTTACATATTTGTTCATGGTTTAGTCTGTGTTAGACCTATGCCAATGGAAACGCGAAGTTCAAAAGTTTTTTTCAAATATATTGCTTTCAAAGAACAGCCGAAAAATTCCTCGTGGACCGCCGCTGTGGGAAAAAAAAGGGAAAAAGGTTTGATTTTTTATTTATTTTTTCCCAACGGCTGCAGGCGGCGCAATTTGTTTTTTCTGGTTGCAAATTATCAACACGGTGATCGAAACCAGCCCGTGCGACGATCGACGCTCAATCTCGACATAGACTCAGCCCGCGGCCAACCCGCTCGGTGTCTGGCAAGGCCAACGAATATAGATGACGGCCTCGAAGATATCAGGTGGATCCATGGTCTAGGGGGCGAGAGCTCGCCGGCGGGGTCCCCTACGGTATCCTCCCAAACCTGAACAAAAGCCTATTTTTTGCCATTCGAGACGGATGGAGTTTTTTTGTCTTCTGTTTCGTGCAAACCGGCGGTCAAATGTTTTTTATCATACGTCTGGTTAGCTCCCGCCACATGACACCGGCCATGGTGTGAAGACGGTGACTCTAGGGTGGGTCGGAGCCCCTAACGAGCGCACTCTGTTCATAATTCATGACACAATCGTTGGTTTTGTTGATCGATGTCTGTCGAGGAATCGGAATCTCGCCGCTTCGAACCAAAGATCAGCCTGAGTTTTTCTCAATTTTGGCCCAACATCGGCCCCAGATTTGTTTTTTTCGGGCTTTTCCAAAAAGTTAGGAACTTTTTTTTTTTTTCTAAACCTGCCCATAGGAAGCGTGTTGTATTTTTTTTTCGGAGGGTATCTTTGAAATTCAAACTTTTTATTAATAACTTGGCTTTTCCCATTGGCATAGGTCTTAACACCACTATATAGCAGCAGTGGCGTTTTTTTTGTGATCACGCCGCGTTTTTTTCTCTCTCCCTCCATACATACTACTGTACGTCGGGAGCCACCGCCACTATTATTACGGGGGACCGTAGTTAATAGGACCAAATATTGTCAGTAGAAACGGTTAAATATATAGGGTTTTATGTATATCACAGGTCCTATTAACTATGGTCCCCCGTACTAGCACCACTTTTGAATGGACTACTGCTGCATCGTCTGAGTTTTTCAGATATTATTGAATACCTGCTGTACATGATACCTGGTACCTCGCATCGTCAGTTTTTTTGTTTTGTTTTCTGTCCTAATTTTGTTTTCCCCATCGGTTTGTTTTTGTTGGTTTTGTTCTGGTTCTGTCCTCCGGACTTTCTTGCATGCGGGTGACAACGTCCTTGAATTTATGTATTTTCTGGTGTGGCCACTTCCAGAGACAGCTGCGTGTGTATATTTACAGTGTGGTAAAAACCTGCGTTAGGACGGCACCCCCTTTCAAGGGACAAATGACTTGAATTCAGAACTACTGTACATGTGGATGTTTGTTCAGGTGAAGTATGTGCTGTGTGTGTGCTGTGTGTATGTAGAGCACTTCAGCAGGGCAGCAGTAGAAGGGTTAAGAGATCGAAGGTGGCGTGAACGGCCGCGCTGTCGCCGCCGCCTCCTGTGTGCACCCGCTCGCCTTTTGGACTCCACCCAAACACGTGTTTTTTTTTCTTTCTCCCTCTATCTCTCCTTCTCTTGCTGACAGGTTCGGTGTTCCTACTCCCTCTCTACATCCACGGGACGAACGACGAAACCGGCGCGGCTCGGCTGTCGATGGCCAATCTTGAAGAAGCCGGCGAGACGCTGTGGGCGGGCGTGGTGTTCGCGTGGCTCTTCACCTTGTACTTCCTCTACAACTTGCGAAAAGAGTTTCTTGCGTGAGTTTACACTTACTGCTGCTGCTGGTGTAGCATCATCCCGCGGGCACGAGAGTATCGCACAGGGTGCCCATCGCACGGTGTCGCACGCCGCGGTTTGCTTGCTGTTCGAGTAGTGTTTTTTGTTTGTTTGTTTTTGTTGTTTGGTGTAAATCACCTTTCAGATACGCACGCACCAGCTTCCTGCAGTTTGCCGTGCATGCTATGCTTGTCTGTCTACTACCCGCCGCGCCCTTCTCTCTCTCTTGATGGGGAGTGCCACCTTAACCAGGAGAGCTCTCTCGAACTCGTATCCCTCCCCTAGCCGAACACGCCGTCCATATACTAAGACCACAAAAAAAAACTAATGGAACGCTGCTGCGGTGGTCGGTGACTCAACAATTTTCCTCTCTGTTGCCTTTTAAGGCTATAACTGCAGTCCTGATATGGGACCGAACCAGTCAAATTTTGAGTTGTTTGTTCCCCATAACGGGACTGCGGCACGAAATGGGTTAGTAATGTTTATACACCTCGAAGTAGGCCGGGATGTAAGAACCGTTTACCAGTATGCGTGTGACGTCAATACTAAGCGGTCTTCATGGCTACGACGAGAGTGATACAATAACAGGTACCAGGTGACTATTATGACCTCCTTCGTCTGCCTGTTTTTTTTTTCTTGGAGTTTTTCATGCCAGGTATTGATTACCGTGGTTCACGTATCATACCTTGGTATAGCTACTAACGCCTCTCTCGTCTGCCGCTCGTGTCCGTTTTTTTTTCTCTCTATTTTTTGCTCCATCTGCGTAAAACCCCCTCCCTCCCTCCTTCCCTCCCTGACCGCTGGCAGTTTCGAAAACTACCATTGTCGGGTGCCTCGCGTCAGAAAATTCCCAAAAAATGCGGGTTCTCGCTCTCCGCTGAGGTGGTATTTAGCGCTTTGTTTTTTTTTTGCTCTCGCAAGACAGGTTGTTGTTGTCTTTTGTTTTTTGGTTTTCAAATTGTTTTGTTGGTCTTCACAAGGGTTGGACTACGATATGTAATGAGCACTGCTTCTAGTTTAATCCGTATAAAAATGTTCCGTAGATCTACGTAGTTCTTGCCAGCCGGGAGTGAGTTCGACCGAATACGGATATACGTGATCGATACTCAGCCTTGCAAGCTGGTACGTACATGGTCCTCATTATTTACTGCTGTCGTACCAGTACCTTCAAGTACCTGGTACTGGTAATTTTTTGCGCGTTTTTTCGTTTCGCTTGGTTTCGTTTCGTTTCTTCGCCGTTTCCGGTGCCCCCCGTAGAAGCGCCTCCGTCTCTATCTTATTTACTCTAGGTACCTGGTATATTATGACTATTGACTCTTTTTTTTCGTTTCGTTTTCTTTTCGCTTCTTTGCCCTTTTCGGTGCAAACAAAACGAAAAAAAACGCCCCCAGGTTTTCGGACCTCCGGAATGATTGGCTGGCCGGCGGAGACGTGGCGAGGGACATGCAAACGAACTACACTGTCAGGGTAGAGCGCATCCCCCGAGCCTTCCGAAGCCCCGCGATCCTTCAGAAGTTTTTCAGCACTCTCTTTCCGGGGCAGGCAAGTCGGGTCGGTTATTGTGTGGTGTGGTATGGTATGGTATGGTATGATATGATGTTTTGTATGATACGGTATGGTATGGTTTTGTATGGTACGGTATGGTATGGTTTTGTATGGTATGGTATTGTTTGGTATTGAATGGTATGGTATGGTATGGTTTTGTATGGTATTGTATGGTACGGTATGGTATGGTACGGTGTATCGGTTTTGGTATGTTATTGTGGTACAATATTATGTGGTGTTGCACGGTGTACCATGGTACAACAATATGTTTGGTGTAGTAGGGTATTATGTCGTGTGGTGTGGTATGGCATGGTATTTTGTGGTACGTATGATGATTGTATGGCGCGGTATGGTGTACCGCAGGCAGCAGCAGGGTATAGCTATCATACAGCAGCAACATTAGTAAGTAGTGCTGTAGATACACGGGTTTGTTGTATACACGTAGATTCGAAAGCCGGTCATGCTCCCTACGCACATCACACGCAGACACGCGATTGCTGTCGTTATACGCAGAGATCCCCCAGCCCCGATCGGGTTTGCCTCTTCACGCAACGCAATGTGCAGATCCACAGCGCGACGGTCTGCCTAGGGCTGACGGACCTGAGGGCACTGAGCATGAAGCGGGCACAATGCCTGCAGTCGCTGGAAAGGTCCATCATCCGCAAAGAGGTGCGGCAGAAAATTTCAACAGATGCCTTGGGAGTAACCTAGAATCGGTTCGTTCAGAAGAGAAAACGAAGGGAGAAAAAAAAAATCCTACGGAACCGCCTACTGTTTCTGACCGTTTCTTAAGGCCTGTGGTTGATCGGGACACATTTTCGCCGCTACTGTTACGGGGGACCGAAGTATATAGGACCAAATATTTGTTGGTAAAAATAGCGAAATATATTGTTTTTTGCCTGCACCGTAGGTCCTATTTGATATGGTCCCCCGTAAACAGCGCCAGCTCTAGGACCTCAAGAAAAAACAAACAAGTTGGCTCTATGGCACTTTTCCGGTGTTTTATGGCGGCCAGCATGATAACCGCCTATGTGACACGCGAGTAGGTATTGCTATCGGCATTCGTGTCTTGACAAACTTTGGGATGTAGGCCTTGAACCAGGCCGTACCACTCTGTCCGGCCACGTACGGTAAACACATGTCTATTTTCCGACCATGCCGCTGGAAGCCACTTGTGTCTTGATTCCGCCCCCCCCCCCCCCCCCCCCCCACCCCCCACTACTCTCTTCCTTTCTTCCTCTCCTCCCCTCTCCTCCCCTCCCCCCCCCTCCCCCCCCCCCCCCCCCCGGCCTCCACCACTCCGCGCCCCCCTCTCTCTGTTTGTCCTGCTGGCCTCGCCCCTTGTCTCCCCTTGTTGGTGCATTTTCTGTTGTGTTGTGTTTTGGTTTGTTTTGTATTTCCTTTTTTTGTCGATCGCTGTTTTTTTGTTTCTGTTTTTTGTTTTTTGTTTGTTTTGTTTCGTTTCGTTTTTTCTCTTTCTCTTTGCTTCCGCAGGCTCTCAACGTCACCCCTACTGTACGGACCGGCTGCTTGACCCCCAAAGTGGATGCTATCGAATACTACGGCCAGCGTCTGGCGGAGTTGAACCAGAGGCTGCGGCCCAAGCAGGAGCATAAGCTGGAAGCCGCGAAGGTGCGGGATGGAGAACTTTTTTTCGGCCAAGCGGCGGGGGGGGGGGGGGGGGGGGGGGGGTGTATTCGATATCAGGCATGGCCGTATTATAGTCGTATGACCGTAGACCCTCGCATCTCTACAATGCCGGGACAGAGCACGTCGGGTTTTCATCGACCAGGCAGACATTGACTGCTTGCATCCCAAGCGCGGAGCGCCGTGAGGTGTTGGGCGAGTCGCATGGAGGGCGAGGTGCATCCTACTGAGAAATCGCTTTTTGGGGCGGATTTTCTTGCGTATGGATGACAGCGTCAATGAATTGATTTATTTTCCAGTGTAGCCGCTGTCAGAAGACAGTATGTAGTTGCCTTGCCATATACACACCACGTGATACGATCATGCTCCTTGCTTGTGCGGAGTGAATGAAGGTTCTCCCCGCGCAATAATGATCTAACTCGACGGCCAGCCGTGGTGACCGCCAAAAAAAAAAACGGTACCGTGGTTGTCTAGCTTACGCAGGGAGAGGCGTGTTTTACAGCGTCGTCGCCAACCAACGCCAACCCGACCTATACTGTAGATACATACCATATATATAATAGATGGGGAGGAGGAGGGGATGCCGGGGTGTACTCATTTCATGCATGGCCGTATTCACGTATTCGCATGACCGTAGACCCTCGCACCCTTACAATGCCGGAACGAAGCACGTCGGGTTTTCACCTACCAGGCAGGCGGGGTGGGGTGTTCTGGAGTTGTGGTGTTGGTGTTGGGTGTGTGTAGGTGATTTTTTTTTCTTCTTGTTGTGTTCGGGCGTGGGTTGTTGTTGTTTTTGTTTGGTGTTGGTGGCGCTTAGTGTCGCTCAGTGATGATTGTGGCTTTTTTGTTGGGGTCGGTCGTAGGTTGATGTTTGGTGTTGGAGGTGTTTGGCGGTGGTGATGATGGTGTTGGTGGTAGTGTTTGGGGACGTTGGTGTTGAAGTTGGAGCTGTTGAAGTCGTTGGCGTTGTTGGTTGTTGAGGATGATGTTGGTGGCGTCAGCGTCGGTCCCGATGTTGGTGTCGGCGTCCGTTTTTGTTGGTGATATTGGTACTACTGTAGCTAGTGTTGGTGCTCGGTGGCCGGCTGTATAGTCTACTGAAATCGTTTTGCCCCTCGGGCGACTGCCTACACCACTCCCGCGCTCCTAACCCCTTACCCTGCCCCCCTTATGTAATGGATGGGAAATACGTTTTACGAGCGCCCAAACGTTGGAGGTGTCTCTTTTAGGAGTAGGAACAGTGCTCCGTCTCGAAAGGGATGCGTGGTCAATCAATGGTCAAATGACTAAGGCAAGCAACAAATGAGTACGCCCCCCCCCCCCCCCCCGCCCGCCCCCCTCCTATGGTCTTAAAACCACGGCCATGCATGACACGAGAACACCCCCCCCCCCCCCCCCCCCCCCCCTCTCCTCTCTATCTCTTTCTTTCTCTAACACGCATGCGTGGGCAGACCGTGGAGCGCTTGAGGCGGAAGGAGCTCAGGAACATGGGAGCCAGCTTGGAAAATATGGCCCTGTACTTCGTTGATCAGCTTGATAGAGGGTGGGAGAGGGTGGGAGGGGATGGGGACGGAGGGGGGGGGGGGGGGGGGGACAGGGAGGGAAGCTGGGAGGAAGGGTTTTGCAGTTGTTGGCAAAAGGTTTTTTCGTTTGTTTGTTTGTTGGTGTTGGTGTTGTTGGGGTCTGTGATATGTCACTTGGTTTAGTGTGGTTATGGACATCAATATGGACATAATAAGACCGCTCTGCCCGTATACGTACGGTATGGACATAATTTTTGGCGATCGAGACGTAACCGCTTGACAAATTTCCATCGCGACAACAACCCTTGCACCTCGGCGAGCAGGGGGGCGGAAGACGAGGACGGCAACGCGCGCGTAAGTTGGCTCGAGCGCCGTGGGGGAGACGTGGACTACAACCTTAACTCGCACCCTCTGAGGGGGCTCGTTGAGCACCAACAGGTGGGCTTGGGAGATAGGATGGGGTCGGGTGAGATGGGATGGGATGGGCTGGGATGGGATGGGATAAGATGGGGTGGGATGGGATGAGATGGGATGGGATGGGATGGGCTGGGATGGGCTGGGATGGGATGGGATGGGATGGGATGGGATGGGATGGGATGGAATGGGATGGAATGGAAAGGGATCGGATGGGATGGGATGGGATGGGATGGAATGGGATGGGCTGGGTGGGGTGGGGTGGGGTTGGCCTTCGGCCGCCGTTGTTATTATTTCATTCACCTATGTTCGTTTGTTTATTTGTCTGGTTGTTTGATTTGTGATGGCGACAGTGCGAGGAGCTCCTGACGCGAGACGTGCGCGCGGAGGCGGCGGGCAGGCGGTGGGAGGAGCTCGGCGTCCGGGTGGCGGAGAGGGGTGATTCCTCCCCACCAATGGGTGAGCAACAGCACCAGCAGCACCAGCAGCATTTTAGAAAAAGGCTGGGGGGGGACGGGTTGGAAGGTGTCGACGGCGACGATGAAGAAGAGGAGGCCGATGAACCCCGGGGAGCCAGGATTCTGTCCCCTGTCGCCGAGGAGGTGGGTGGGGTGGTCTGGGTTGTGTGGGGGATTTATGCGTTGCGGATGGTGGCGTGGGGCGCGTTGCCGTCGGTAGGTGAGTCTGAGCGGGTAGGTTGCCGTCGGCAGGTGAGTGGGTGTGGGGGGGGGGGGTGGGTGAAGTGGAGTGGAATTCGTATGGGTTGGCGTCGGCAGGTGAATGGGTGGGTAGGTGGAGTGGGATGGGGTGGATGCGAGAGGGGGTGGGTGAGTCGACGGCGCCTTTTCACTTCCTCGCAAAGTCGTCTCGGGAGTGGTGCTGCCGAGTTTGTTGGTTGTTTTTTAGTTTACACGTTTGCCTGTTTGTTTTATTTGTTTGTTTGTTTGTTCGCTTGTTTGGCTGTGTGTGTTTTTGTGTGTTTCATGGTGTGTGTTTTTTTCCTCCTACTGGCTGCTGTAGTAGAAGATTGATTCGACCGTCAAGACATCAGACGAAAATGGCAAGGTGGCGGCACGTGTCTGCACTGGGACAGCTTACTATTGGGAGAGATGCGGAGGGGAGAAAAACGTGGAATTTGTCGAATTTTCGAAGAAAAACAAAACGTCTCGTTTACTGCCTGTCACACCCGGCATACAGTACGTCTCGCGTGGGCACCGGTAGGCATGTAGACCTGGCAGATTGTACAGCAGCGTAATTTTTGTGCTCGGTGCATGTATTCCCTCCAAGGTGTTTTACCGGCTTTGACATACATGAACATCTGCGTGGTGGCACTCTGTTCGTTAATGTAAGACACGCTTTGATTGAATATTAGTACAGAAATGGTCCTTCAACTTAGGGACAGCGATACAAAAAAAAAGGTGCTGCTGCGTTATTGGCATGACGTGACCTTTTTTTTCTGTCTCTGCTTCAAATGACGAGCACGTACACGTTAATGCCAGGTTGCCTTGGTTGGTGTGCTGCCTTAATATGAATATGTAATGATGTGTGTGTGTTCTCTGTTCTTTTGTACCCGTCGACATCCAGTACTACCAGTGTCCGTGCCGATTCTTCAATCCTATAATAGAGATGCAAGCTCTGTGGTCATAACTCACAAAACTGAGCCACAGAAGATACTACAGTATATCGGTACTAAGCATAATATATACTGTAATGCCATGTCATCGTACTGGATACGGCAGGCACGTAATGCACTTTCCACAGCTGTAGCGTGCGTTGAAAAGAGAGAAATGCAGTATGTTCGACGCTGATTTGGTTTGCTGATGCTGGTTGGTGTATTGGCATCGATCGATATCGTGACAAGGACAGTGGTTGACATATTGTACCTTACCTGGTACCTGGTACCTGGTAGGTGTTTATTATGAATAGGTGCAACAACCACAGCGATATTAATACCTGGTAACACAAGCAGGAGTTTCAGCTGTATTGGTATACTGTACCCGGTACGAATCATTGACATTTGACTGCTTTATGGACATCGTGATTTGGTATGTATGTGCTGCTCTCTTTCATTGGTGCATTTGACTGGAGCGATGGCATGGCTCGGTGTGCCCACCTTCAATTCGTGCGTTGGCTAAACATCGGGGCACTGATCGACACACGCACCCGGCGGCGATCGGCGGCACGCTGGCGATGATTGGATTGGTGTACGCGTACCGACATTGATTGCTATTCTATACTGCACTTATCGCATTTTTGCTCGGCCGATCAGAACGGAGGTCACCATTCTAGGGCGGGCAGCTTGCGGTCTGCTCGGCAAACTAGCACTGGTTCGGTAGGGGAACGCAGGAGATCCGGGTTCGGGAGGTCCTTCGGGGTGAGTGAGAGCCGGCAATAGTAACGCCTCTTGGGAGTTGAGGGGGGGGGGGGGGGGGGGGGTGTACTTATTGTCATGCATGGACGTAGTCGTGTGATCATAGACCCTCGCATATCCCTACAATACCGGGACGGAGGGGGGGGGGGGAGGGTGTACTCGTTATCATGCATGGCCGTAATCGTGTGACCATGGATCCTCGCATCCGTACAATGCCGGGACGGATCATGTCGGGTTTTCACCGACCAGGCAGACATTGCTTGCACCGCGCGCGAAGCGAAACGTGAGGTGTTCGGCGAGTCGCATAAAGGGTGAGCTGCATCCTACTATTAATAAGAACCGCTTTAAGAGGCGGAATTTCTTGCGTATGGATGACAGCACCAATGAATTGATTTAATTTCTGGTGTGGCCACTTCCAGAGACAGCAATGGGTTCACTATGTAACTGCCTCGTGGGTGCCTCACCGTATACACACTACGTGATACGATCATCTCCCTTGTGCGGAGTAAATATTCTCCCCGTACCAAAATGATCTACAGTAACTCGACCGCCAGCCGTGGTAACCACCAAAAAAAAAAAAACGGTACCCTGGTTGTCTAGCTCACGCAGTGAGAGGCGTGTTTTACAGCGTCGTCGCCAACCGACGCCAACCCAACCGATATATATATATATATACAAGGCGCTTCGCTCCGCGGGCGGCCTACGCCGCCCGCTACGCTCGCTCTGGAAGAAAAAGTACATGTCGAATTACGCGAAGCGGACAGAAGGTCGATGATTGAACATACCCTGGTATGTTTTTATGATTGTTGTATAGTTGCAAATTGGCGACTTGATAATGCCAAGAGTCACATGCCGTACGTACTGGTACGTACATACCCCAGGTAGGGCACTGACTTTCTTCTTTCGATATGCTGTATGATATGTGCCTGCACAGCATGGCACAGCACAGCAGCACTGCAAAAACTATGAAAACGAAACCGAAAAATTCGGAAAGAGAAAAAAATCCCCGTCCCCTCTCATGTAATAATTGTCTGCCCCTGGAACACCTTGCACCAACCAGTCAAAGAAGGAAAAAAACAAAAACAAAAACAAAAATGAACAGCAGAGCTTCTCTCTCAGCCCCGTACGCCGCCCGCCCCTCTCTCGACCAACTCGCCACCGATTCGATCCGTGTAAATCTTTCCTCCCTCTCTGTCACAGTGATCCCCGTTGCCCGCCCCGCGTGAAGCCTGGTGCCCACCGTGACCCTCGTTCGCCAGCTCGACGATGTCGATGGTCACAGACGGGCGTTCGTCTCTTTGTATAGTTCAGCGTGGTCGCAGAAATAAGCACCGCTTGAATGTTAGCTTGCAATCCCGAACGTCCCTTATGGACTCGAACATACTCAGTCTAATTTTTCAGACGGATGCAAAACAGAGCCCAGTCATGCTTCCCTTGTGTCTCGAGGCACACACGACGCCTAGCTACGTAAACCGCGACCGCACACTCCTTGCAACCCTCTACCCGCCAGCATCCGCCGACACCCGCGACGGCGCCGGGCTCGCCCGCGTCACCGTGCTCCGACTACACACACGCTCTCGAAACGGAAGAAGAAAAAAGGAAAAAAAAAACTGAGAGTGCAAAAGAAAATTCAACCAGCCGGTGAAAAAAAGCGAAAGAGAGCTTCCCAAACCGCTGAAAAAAACAATCTTCGACGCTTTCTTTTTCCGAGATTTTTTTTCTATTGTTCCGGGAAAAAAAAGTGTGGCACGAGAAGCAAGCACGCAAAGAAAACAAAGAACGCGAAGAAAGCAAGCATCGTAGAAGCGACAAAAAAATCGTGGGAGATTCGCTGAGAGCGTGAGGCAGGTGCTTATGATCAAGTGATTTTAGGAAAAGGGTAACTTTAAGTATGTGTATATATATTATGTACCTGGTACCAGGTATATTTACCAGGTATATAATGTAGGAGGGGTAGGGAGGGGGGGGGGGGGGAAGGAGCTCCCGTCATGTATGATGCATGGGACCCCCCCGGAGATACGACTAATAATATAACGGGGGACCATAGTATGTAGGACCAAATATTGGTGATAAAAATAGGGAAATTGTATATAGGTGCTTGTCTGTACCGTAGGTCGTATTTCAATATGCTCCCCCGTAATTAGAGGGAGCAGGAGAGTAGGGCGAGGATGTTTAATGGGGATGGAGAAAATAAAAAAATAAAAACGAAAATGTATCCCTGGTATGTTATGTGGGAGGATATACTATTTGCTTGCGTTGCCGGGTGTTGGAGGTGTACTCGGTACGATCTGAGGGCATGTTTCCTGGGTTGTTGGATCTGTACAACTGTTTGTTGCGTACAGATCTCGCGCGTGATATCTCAACGTCAGTTTAGGATCTTGATGGATCTATCTATGTACGTGGATCGCGACGCATCCGACTAGCGGTGTTTTGGCTTCCTTCCCCTTCCTTTTTCTTGACATGAGTGTGTGTGTGCGTGTTTTTTGTTGTTGAATCTCACGTACTTTCACGTGAGACTATGAATATATACCCAAAAAATGGAGATAAAACACAAACTCTTGTTGGAAATGTCTGAAAAATATAACGCTTTCTGCTTTTTCCGGGCAGGCCAATCACGACTCCCTGGCGCGAGGCGCCAGCTGGAGAAATGCCGTGTACAAGAAGGAAAGCAGCAGTGAGGCACTGGAGGCGCAACGCTTGCAGGACGCGGAGGAGCTTGTCAAGGAGCAGGGGGGAGAACTCATTCGCTTCAACGTGAGCCTACTATGGCCTACTTTGTGGCCTAGTCTAGCGTATACCCGGTACAGTTTAGTAGTTTCAGGGTGATTTTCATAATTCGGGAATTTAAAAAATCGTTTTTTTTTTTTTTTTTTTTTTCAGTTCGAGAATTTACCGCTAAAAAGCTGTAGCATCCGTGCTCAGCAAGGGCACCACTCTAAAAAAACAAGTCCTAACAATTTACAGCTAAACGTTTGTGCTGAGCGTGGAACGCCCCTCTGTATCCTATATATAGAGTGACCTTGAAGAGCCTATGCTCAACGCTGACAGCACAATGAGGGGCGAGCCTTAACCCCTTTAGAACCGCAGTCCCGTTTTGGGGACAATCCACTCTAATTTCAAGTACTTTGTCCCCAAATCGGGACTGCGGTTCTAAAGGGGTTAATATGGAGGTCCGCAGTAATCAGGACCCATCGCATACACACAAACCTATTTATTACGAAGCACATTCCTATATATTGCGAAGCACATTTTGTCCTGATTAATAGGTTCCACCGTAATATTACGGGGGACCATAGTAAATAAGACCTACAGTACACACCAAAACCTATATATTTCTCTTTTTATACTAACAATATTTGGTCCTATTTACTATGGTCCCCCGTAACAGCAAAAATGGGAGGTTTTTTTACCGTTTCAGGACCGTAGTCCCGTTTTGGGGACAAACTGCTCATAACTTGAGTGTTTAGTCCCCGAAACGAATTTTGACTGCAGTTTTGCCCTGAAAGGGCGTTACGATCAAATTTATGTCGCGTACGGCACTGTCGTAACGCGCACGATGGTAGAAACCCCTTCTTTCGGGGGATTTTCCGACGACAGCGGGGGCGTGCTGCAAACGCCGACCTATGTCCCTTGTGGAAATATCTCGACGGTATGTATCTCACCAATGCCGCCGTTATTTGTTGCGTGTGCGTGCGTGTGCTCCCCCCGCTATGTATATAACATTTTCGCAGGAGCTCCGCCTCGGAAAAATTGCCCCAGGGGGGTGTGCTCATATGATCACCCAATTACGGGGGACCACAGTTAATGGAACCTATGGTATACACGAAAACCTATACATTTAACCGTTTTTACTCTCAATATTGGGTCGTATTAACTATGGTCCCCCGTAATAGTGTGGTAGTGTTATATTATACTGTACGGTATAGCCGAATGAGCTGTGTCGTACAGATCCCGGCGAATACGGGCGAAAGAGCTGTGTCGTACAGATCCGAGACCCCGCCCGGGCAAACACGATCTACTACTGTATCATACGTGTAGAGCGGGCAGACCATAATGCTGAAAGTAATAAGGCGCGATCGAAGGTATTAACATGCGAATATGACGTTTCGACGATTTTTTCGATCTCACGGCAGCAGCTATCTATAAGTATTTTTTTCGTTTCCCCCCCCATTTTTTTCCCCCTTCTTTTCTTGTTTTTTTTTTTTTGTTTTATGGTTTATTTTCCTGTTTTTAATGTTTCCGAAAAATTGGGGATGTATGTATCTGATCCGCTCGATGTATATATAGAAGATATAGAGCTCAGGCGAGACCCCCCTGTACCGCGTAGCCGAGCCTACCTAGCCTAGCCTTGCCCAGCGCAGAGCGGAGAGTGGAGAGCGCAGAGCGGAACCGAGCGCTCTGGGTGTTGCGTGGGCGTTGCGTGGGTTTGCGTTTAGCGTGTGCGTTGTTGTGTTTGCGAGCATGAGTGATGTTTCGGTGTGCGTTTTGCCTGTGCGATTTGTGTGTGTGTGCGGGTCTATTTCCGGGTGCGAGTTTTTGCGCGTGCGGTTTGCATGTGCGTTTTGGGTGTGCATTTTTGGGTGTACGTTCTGCGTTTTGCGTAAGCGTTTTTGGGCGTGCCGTTTGTTTGCGTGTGCAATATGCGTCACAAAAAAAGAATGTTTCCGCGTGTGTCATTTCCGGGTGTTGCGCCTTTCTTTCAGCGTGTGTTTCCAGCGCGCATTTTGCGTGTGTGTCCACCCACACACCCCTCTCATACCGCTTCCCCCCCCCCCCCCCCCTTCCACGCAACTGCAACGCAATGCAACGCATCATACCGCAGCCCGCGCCTAACATTCTATCCCGCTTGCCGTCGCTCTTCTATACCGCCCCTATTTACCGTCTCGCCCCGCGCAGCTGGACCATGCGCGGCAGATGAGCAACCTCCACCAGTCCATCGGTGTCGGGGCCCTGGGAAGGTCTATCGCGGCCCCCCGCCTGTCTACCGTGGTCCACCCTGTCATCGACCGCGAGGGGGGGGACGGAGAGGGCTTCGACGGCGCCCGCCCTTATGGCAACATGAGGAGCGCCAGCTGCAGCGGCAGGCTGGCCTGGGGTAGCACGGAGGTTAGCGGCGGCGGCGGCTGCGGCGGCCGTAGCGAGAGCATCCGCGCGGAGGACACCGCGTCTTTTCTTGCTGGAAAGGGGAGTCGGTCTACGGTGGGTCCCGCGGCTGCAGCGGCTGCCGCTGCGGCGGCAGCAGCGGCGGCGGCAGCGGCGGCGGCGGCGGCGGCACCAATCACGTCAGAGGGCTCCGGAGGGGGTGGGGATGGGTGGGCGGCGACCCCCACCGGGCGTAGCGACCGCTACGACAGTCTGTACGGAGGCTGCGCCGCCGATACGCTGTCGAGCCCCGCCAACAGCCCGCGCGCGTCGATCGCGAGTTCGTTCTTCTCCGTGTCTTCCCCGCCGTACTCCGCGAAACGTGCTTCGGAAGGTTTTGTAGGCGGATTCGGCATGGGGGGGGGTGGGGGGGTTGGGGGTAGCAGACGAGGTGCGAGGCAGATGAGACACTCTTTTGCAACCGCGCCGAGCGCTCCGCATGGAAGGGATGCTGCCGCTGCCGCCGCCGCCGCTGCTTCTGCTTCCGCTGCTAGCTTCAGGGCGGGTGAGTGTAACGGGGAGGGTAGCAGTGGTGAGGATGGCGGAGGAGGAGGTGGGGGTGGGGGTGGGGGTGGAGGGGAGAAGAGGCCGTGGCCGAGGGGGGAGAGCGTCGGCGGGGCGGGGGGGGTCGGGGACAACGGCGTGCCGGAGGTGATCGCGAACATTTCTACAGGGCAGCCAAGCGCGGAGGAGGCTGTTCGACAGCGTCGTTCGACTGTGAGCAGGAGGGGGGAGGGGGGTGGGGGTGGGGCCGGGTAGTCTTTCGTATCAAGATTCGTGTTTCACGTTTTGTAGTATTTCGTTGCAAAGTGTTTTGTTTTGTTTTTTTTCCCCCCGTCAATTTTTCGTTATTGTGTGACGAACGTTTTAACTTTTTTCAACCGTATCCGCCCCCCCCCCCCCTCTCCCTCCGCCGTGTTGTCCGTCCCATGCTTTTTTTTTCTCTCTCTCTCTCATCAGTCGCTGGTCAGCCCGTTCGCACGGTCCACTCAGAAGCCCAGGGTCACCGAAGTGGACTGGCCGCGCAAGCGATCCCTCTCGACGAGCGCCACCATCAAGGGCGCCGTCGCGAGAAGCGGCGAGGCCGCGCCTTCGACGACGGCGGCCACTACGGCTACCGCTACAGCTTCCGTTGCCGGCGTGCCAGCGGTGCGGCAGCCCATCCAGCAGCTGCTGCCGATGCGTCAGCACCCCGAGCAGGTGTCGGCGACGGTCTTGGCCGCATGGCCATCTTCCGAGGACGATGGCTCCATGTCGACTGCGCGCGGCCCAGCCGCGCGCTCGAGTACGTCGACCCCGCTGTCGTCGCTACCTCCGTCACCGCAGCAGCTGCCGCCGCCGCCGCAGCCACCGTCTGACGTCGCCGACACACCGTCCGGCGTAGCAGCAGAAGTGGGCGGAGTGGAAGGGGTGGGGGGGGTGGGGACGGGGGGAGTGGGGGTGGGGGTGGGGCTGGGACTGGGACTGGCGGGAGTACCCCCCAGCGAGCTGCCGGAGGACTTGGACGAACGGTATGAGCATGACCACGGTCAGGATGGAGGAGAGGAGCAGTTGGACCGGTTCGATGAGCACCCCGGTTACCGGCGGTACCACGACGAGGAGAGTCGTGGGGATGCCCGCTACGATGAGGAGGATGATGGTGATGATACCGACGATGATGAGGATGATGACTATTTTGGCCACCAACAACGTCAGCAGGAGCAGCAGCAGCAGCAGCAGCAGCAGCAGCAGCAGCAGCGCAGTCATCGCCGCGGCGGCGGTAGCGGCGGTGGTGGCGGTAGTGGTGGGGGTGGTGGTGGTGGTGGTAGCGGGGGTGGGGGTGGCGGTAGCGGTGGCGCGGGTGTTGGTGATGGTGATGGTGGTGGTGGCACCCACTCTCGCACGGCTTCGTTCGATCGCGACCATTGTTCCAGCGACCCGCTGTCCTCAGACGACCACATGTCCTCCAGCGGGACCCGGTCCGACGTCGGCCTGGTGCCGAACAAGTGGGACTCGTCGACGGGGACTAACGCGAAGCTAGCGGCGGTCGCCGCGGGGCGAGTGGGAGGAGGCGGGGGCGGGGGTGGGGGAGTGGAGGAGGGGGGGGAGAGGAAGTCGGGGGGGGGGGAGGAGGCGTCTCCGACGAAAGCTGCGGGGTCGGAGGGGGTGCGGCGTCGAGGGGGGGGGGGGAGGCGGCAGAAGGCGTCGCTGGTGCAGTTCCCAGCTCTGGTGAGGTTTGGGTTGGGTTTAGGTTCGGGTAGAGGGTTGTTTTGGTGCGCGATGTAATATCGACCCAAAAATGCGGGTGTGTTTTATTCCCCATTTTATCGAATCGAGTACAACCCCCCCCCCCCCCCCCGTATCGCGTACCAGGTAGTGTATATGGTAAGGCACCCACGAGGCAGTTGCGCTGTAACCCCATTGCTGTCTCTGGAGTGGCCACACAGGAATTTAAATCAGTCCGTTGAAGCTGTCATCCCACGTATGCAAGGCCGCTTCACAAGCGGTTCTTAGTAGGATGCAGCTCACCCTTCATGCGAATCGGCCCAACACCTCACGTTTCGCTTCGCGCTTGGTGCAAGCAGTCAATGTCTGTCTGGTCGATGAACGCCCGACGTGCTCTCCGTCCCGGCGTTGTAGGGATGCGAGGGTCTATGGTCATACGACTACGGCCAGGCATGATATCGAGTATACCCCCCCCCCCCCCCCCCCCCCCCCCCCCTTGGTGCAACCAAGGTCTGCCTGGTCGGTGTAAACCCGACATGCTCCGTCCCGGCATTGTAGGGATGCGAGGGTCTATAGTCATACGGCTACGGCCATGCATGAGATCGAGTATATATCTCCTATCGAGTACACCCCCCCCCCCCCCCCCCCCCCTTGCTTTGCACGCCTCATTTTATCTCTCTAGTTTTCACGCCGTCGGCGATCGCCGCCAGCGTCAATGGTAGGACCGGGAGGGAGAGGAGCGGCAGGGGCGGAAGCGTCGAGGGGACGGGGGGCAGGAGGTGGTGGCAGCCCCCCCTTGCGGCGCTCTCCGGGAAGACACAGGAGTCGGCGGATGGTGGCGATCGCGGCGGCTCGGAGGAGGGCGGCGAATGAAGCTGCGGCGAGGTCGTGTTCGGCGTCGGGGTCGTCGTCTGCGAAGCCGTACATGCCGTGGGAGGAGGAGTGGGGGGACGGGGCGGCGGGCAAGGGGGGGCAGGGTTTCGACGAGACGGAGAATGTTTCTCCCTCCTCCAGTCGGTAATTTTTTTTTCATTTTTCACGTTTGTTTTTCACTCTATTTATTTATTTGTTCGTTTATTAGTGTATTCATGTATGTGTTCAATTATTTCATTCTTTCAATTCAATAATTTTGTTCAGTTGTTACTTGATGATTCATTGATTGACTCATTTGTATGTTTGGTTACTGCTATTTATTTGTGTCCATTAGTATCAACTTCTTTAGTTAGTTACATTTTTCATGTATGTATATGTTTGTTGTTTGTTTTTTTACTATTACAATATTAATAATGCACCTGTTAATTATGTTCGTCTGTTCGTTTACTCGTTCAGATGTGTATTGCTATGTTTCCTTGTTCATGCTATTTTCTATTTATTGTTTCGTACTATTAATAATTATTGTTTCACCCCATTGTCAATATTAATAGCACGCACCTGATATATATATCATGCACCTGGTGTATGTTATGTTTATTTCTTCCCCGACAATTTATGTTTTCAGATTGTATTGCGTACCTCACCCTTTTTCGTGTTTTCTTTTTTTTGTTTTTGCTTGTTCTCGGACGCGTTTCGGTGCGTGCATTAACACGTGAGGTACTTGTGGCACGTTTTTTTCGGCGCAATCTGTCGGTTTCGTGGTCCCCCTCCAGCAGGCGAACGAGGAGCGCCTGGGGGAGCACGAGGAGCCCCTGGGGGAGCTCCGTGGGCCGCATCCCGAGCGAGACCCTCCTAGAGGCCTCCGCCACCGTGCGAGAGAGCGTGTGCCAGGGGCTGCTGCACATGAACTCCGGCATGAAACGTGAGTGTGACCGCGTGCCGCGGTCACAGGTGGAGTGCGCCTGCTAATTATCCTGAGACTCCTCTCCCTCCTCGCTTGGATTAGCTTGAAAATTTATACCGGTGGCCTTTTAGGACTGACTGCCGTCCCGTTTTGGGTATCAAACCGGTCACATTATGAGCATTTCGTCTCCACATCGAGACTGAAAGGGTTGTTTATTATTATTATTGTGATGACCGGACGAGCTATTTCCCATATATATATCTTGATACGTAGGAACGGACCGAACAAAATATATCACCCGGTGTGCTCATGTGGGGCGGTGGGGAGAGGGGGGGGGAGAGGGGGGGAGAGGGGTGTAGCCATTGTCATGCATGGCCGTAGTCTCATGCCGATAGACCCTCATTTCCCTGCAATGCCGGGACGGAGGCGAGGGCGGCGGGGGGGGGGGGGGGGGGGGGGTACTCGATATCATGCATGGGTCGTGGTGGTGTGGTGTGTTATCTTATCTGAGGGGAAGCGTGTGCTTTCTTGCGTGGTACACGGTACACATCACTCGAGTATGCTACCGCTGCCACCTGTAACACTGCTGTTGTTTGACATAGTGCTGGATTTTACGAACCTGGTCCGTGTCTCCTTTTTGGTTTTTACCATTTCAAGACGTGCTTTGACTTGTTGATGCGTGCGTGAAATCGACAAGGGCGAGCGGTGAAGACCGGGAAGAAGGTGAAGAAGGGCGTGAACGAGGTAAAGGACACGGTCAGGACTACGGTCCAAGACAAGGTCAAGGACCTCAGGAGAGGGGTGGGGGAGAGCGTCAGCGAGGTGGCGGAGGCCGTTAAGGTGGGTCCATCGTGTCTTTATGTATGTGCTGTATGAGTGTGACGACATCGAACGGTACAGTACGAAGGAAATCTGGGGTTTGCGGAGCAGGATTGAATGTTGACGTACATGGAAGGCCTGTTTCGTTAGGGGATGCATAAGAGGAAGAGAGAGAGAGAGAGAGAGAGAGAGAGAGAGAGAGAGAGAGAGAGGGACAGGTCGTGTATTAGTCAAGGTGGGTCCATGTTTTGTTTTGTTTTCAAACTGAACCCCTTCAGGCCCGCGGGCACAAAACTACTTGGAGTTATAGTGGATATAGAGGCATGTTTTCCGGGTGGTTCCACGAGTTATCAAACATACCGCTGTTGACCAGGAATATAAGCTCCTTTTGATATCCATATCAGAGTCAAAATGTTGCTTATATTTCTCGATGAAAGTTGTATATCTACTGTACGTATTGATATATGTATGTGTATAGCCTGCCTTAGGTCATGGATAAGGCATATCCGTGTGTTCTGTATGTAGTACGAGCGACCGAAACAACGAACTATGACACAGACACGCTCTGGACGGAAGTAGAAGGAGCGTTTAGACTCCTTCTGCTACGACGGTTGCTGCTTCGACTTTCGACTGCACGTACAGCGGAAAGCTTATGAACGTGGACTGCAGTAGACGCAGCGGGGGGAGAGGGTGCAGCAGCACCCGGCACCTCTTCGGCTGCTGCTGGAGTTGGCTGGCACGGTCGAATAACTGGTTTAGCGTGTGGTTATTCGTGCTGTCCGTACGAGTACCTGGCGACGAGTCATACTTTTTTGCTACGAAATGAAGGCGAAAAGCTCCTTGCACTTCCGACCACAGCGGTATAACAGGAAGGAGCATGACTCGTCCACGAAATCCTCGATCTCTCTCACAGCCGATGTAGTTTATATAATATATACCATTCTGTCCCGTAGTATAAGAACCGTATTTACACCAATTGTTAAACGGACCGGTGCCTATATTTCGGGACATAGTGGTATACCAGGTATATATGATGTATGTCTGGTACCAACACTTTGCAGAAATGGTCCCCTAACCTACGTAATCCCCAAGTACGTATGACGGTAGGTCACAGTAAATAGGACCAAACATTGTGAGTAAAACTAGGTTAATATGTACCTGGCAGGTGTTTGTGTGTACCGTAGGTCCTATTCATGCCGGAAACGCGAGCTTACAGTGGGTAGGTCTAACGGGGCTTGTGTAGTTTTGGTTTGTATCCCCCTCACCAGGAATGGGAACTCCCGTTTCGGCGACGCATTACTCGACTTGGACCTACTGCAAGAGTTACACCTGGTGTTATGTTTATGTGCAGTGCAGTGATACTACATACAGCAAGCGGGTCTACCAGGTATCAGGTACCAGGTATGATTTTACGGGCGTTCACGGATCGGGTCAGTCCTCGCGGGTCGGGTCGAGTCGGGTCGAGTATGGGCGACCCGATCCGTGAGAGAACAAAGACCTCCTGAACCGACCTGACCCGACCCTGCCCTACCCGGCCCGACCCCTTGGATTTCAAGAACTGCCTGACCCGACGCGCGCGGGGGGGGGGGGGGGGGGGGTGATGACCCTTTGGAAAACCCTGCGTAATAATTTAACACTAGCTGTACCACTTTCAAGAACGAATCCCGTTCTAATTCCCTGTGTTTTTCCCCCCAAAGAGAGCTCGCGGGTCCTGTGTGTATATGTACGTGTTATTCGTATGTATGACTCCGATGTGCCCCAGATTGGGATGTCCATGATTGTGATGGCTGTGTGTTGCGTTAACCATTAGAACGTTGTTTATTCCCCCACCCCACCCCACCCCCCCCATATTTTATATAGGTTGGGTTGGCGTCGGTTGGCAACGACACTGTAAAACATGCCGCTCACTACGTGAGCTAGACAACCAGGGTACCTTCTTCTTTTTTTTTTGGCGGTTACTCACAGCTGGTTGTCGAGTTAGATCACTTGTGCGAGGTAAACAACCCTTACTCCGTGCAAGTGGGAATGATCGTATCTCGTAGTGTTCAAGGTAAGGCACCTAAAAGGCAGTTACATGGTACTCCCATTGCTGTCTCTGGAAATGCTTACACCGGAAATTAAATCAACTCATTGAAGCTGTCATCCGTATGCAAGTCCGCCTCAAAAGCGGTTCTTAGTAGGATGCAGCTCACCCTTCATGCGACTCGCCAGACACCTCACGGCGCTTCGCGCTTGGTGCAAGCAATGTCTGCCTGGTCGGTGAAAACCCGACAGGCTCCGTCCCGGCATTGTAGGGATGCGAGGGTCTATGGTCATACGACTACGGCCATGCATGAGATCGAGTACATCTCTCCTATCGAGTACACCCCCGTCCCGCCCCCCCCCGTCCCTCTCTCTCCCTTTTTCTCTTGTTTTCTCTCTCTACAAATGCCAACGAAACTCTCTCTCTCTCTACAAATGCCGGCGACGCTATTAACGCAGGTTTTGACGAAGGCTGGAGGCATGTCGGGCACGGGTTTCGTAACGTTCAAGTGTCTCGCTGGCCGAGCCTGCGCGGTGTCGACTCTCGTCACCAACCGTCCCGAAGTTTTCAACCTCACTCCTGCGCCGGAACCTCGAGACATCGTCTGGTAAGCTGGGGGAGCGGGGGCGGGGGGGGGGGGGTTGCGCAGGCGGGGGGGGCGGGGGGTGGGGAGCGTCAGTGATCATTATTGGGGGGGGGGGGAGGCACGATGCCGAGGCGGGAGGGGTGGAGGGGAAGGGAGGGGAGAGGGGTTACGCGCGCACGCACCGGCAGTGGTTCTTTTTTTGCACGGTGGCCGCACCCATTGTCGTCGGACAATTTTTGTTTCGGTAAAAGGTTGCCTGATTTCGGTCTCGTTCTTTGGCCCGCCGAGGGTTTCATGACGACCCCTTACGGTACACCTTGTACCTGGTATGGCGTTATGGTTCCGCCGGCAGGTCGGAGGAGCACTTGAGAAGCGCTCGAGACTCTCGATATATATTTTTTTCGTACCAGGCATATAGATTTTTTTTCGTTCGTTCAGAGGATTAATTTGAAGGGGGGGGAGATCGGGAGGTGGGACAGGAAAGATAGTTTCGGTCGTTGTTTGATGGCGTGTCTGGGTGTAGGGGGCTTGTGGGCGGGTAGCGCTGGGCGGAAATAAGAAATAAGGTGCATCTGGTAGCTGTTTCCTGATGTCGTCTGTTGACGAACTGACGTAAATGGCTTGTTTCGCTCCTTGAGCCTTCCATCTCCATGTACAATATGCGTACCAATTGTACCTGATAGTTAATACGTTTCCGCTCGTACTATACGTATAAACGTAGTGCGTGTAAACAGCTGCAACGCCCCTACCGTACGCGTGCCGAAGACGCACGACCCCCCGCCCCCCTCTTTCTCGTTCCAATTTCCCCCCCATCAGATCCATTTTTTTCGCTTCCCCATCCCCGCCCCCCCCTCCGCACCCGCTGCCAGAAAGAAGAAAGAGGTATACCTGTAGGATGCGTGGTCAATGGTCCAATGACTAAGGCAAGCAACAAATGAGTACGCCCCCCCCCCCCCGCACCCGCCCCTTCCTTCCCTCAACCCCACCCCAACCCCACCTTCCCATCCCATCCCACCCCACCCCATCCCATCCCATCCCTCTCGGCTCCGCCTCACCAGGAAAAACGTCACGAACCACGTGATCTACGTGCAGAACCGGAAGCGTGTGGTGAACGCAAGCCTGGCGGTGGGCATCATTTTCTGGTCGGCTTTTGTTTCCGGCATCCAGACGCTCTCCGAAGTCGAAACAATCGCCAAGGTGTGGGTGTAGCTGGGTTTAGCTGTGCGGCGTAGTTGCAGCAGTGGATTTTTCCCCCTCCCGAGAAAAATAAGATTATCTTCCGTTATGGTGTGTGCGTACGTGTGTGTTTGCGCGGCGCAATTGCGGCCGTGGAATATTCCGTGGAAAATTCCAAGAAACTTTCTTCGCGTATTTTTTCTTGGTGTCGTTCGTTTTTTTTTTTCCCCCAGAATTTTCACGAGTGTGAAATTTGTATCAAGATATATACACGAAGGCTTTCGGGGACAATTTTATTCAATTTAAACAGAGGGCAAAAATCAGAAAAGTTAAAAGTTGCACATATTGGAAATAAAAAAAAAACAGGAAGACCTGGAAGATACAAACTATAATACGCGAAACAAATCCCTCACAAATCTGGAAATTCTGGGGGAGGGGGAGGAAACGCTTTTCGATGCTAACGGAGCCAAAGTTTGCCAGTCAGTTATCGCGGGGGTCCATAGGTAATCAGAACCTCGTGTGATGGACATGAAAATCAGGTAGGCCCCTATGTTTGCGTAACTTATTTGGTTCTGATGAGTGCAGTGTGTTGTCCCGTCACACCAAGCCTACTTTCCGTGTGCTGCCGGATGAATGCTTCGCTTCAACAGCAGCACCAGTCGTCTCGGTGACCGTTTTGCTCTCCCCGAGCACAACCTCACCCATGGCCGCGGCCTTTCCAGTGCCGAGGCATATGTGCGTATTCCCTATCCGGTCACATCAGAAAAAAACGAATATACTTGGAGTCCTTTAGAGCTGCAGTCCCGTTTTGGGCACGAAGCACTCTAATTCAAAAGTAGTTTGTCCCCAAAACGCGACTGCTGTACTACAGTAAATTAGTGAATTAAGTCGACGCTGTCATCCGTAGATAAATTAGAAAGTCCGCCTCGTTGGTGGTTTTTCGTAGGATGCAGCTCACTCTCGGTGCGAGGCGCCGAGCACCTCACGGCGCTCCACGCTTGGGATGCAAGCAAGCAATGCCTGCCTGGTCGGTGAAAACCCGACGTGCTCCCGTCCCGCCATCGCAGGGATGCGAGGGTCTATGGTCTTATACGACCACGGCAACGCATGGCAGGAGTACCTCCCCCTTACCCTGTTATCACGTATACCCAGTTGCGCCTCTTGTGTACTACAATGAGATCCAATGTATCGCTTCACAACCCACCCCCAGCTTTGTACGGCACTTCGTTCAAAAGTGCTCCACCTGTTCTGTGCTTTGTGTTGTGTGTGTGTGCGTTTTTTTTTTTCTTCTTCTGTGGTGTTTGTGCCTGTGTGCAGGTACTACCCTTCGTGGAGGACGTGGCAGCGAAGAACCAGTACTTGACGTCGCTCGTCACGGCCTACATCCCCGTCATTATCCTGCTCGTCTTCATCAACACCCTGTACTTCATCCTCAAGGTGATCACGGAAAACCCTCTCTCTGGAGGCGGAGGCGAGGGGAAGGGAGGGGTCGGGAGGGAGGAAGGGAGGGAGGGAGGGAGGGGCGGGGGGCGGGGGGGGGGGTGTACTCATGTGTTGCTTGCCTTTGAGTCGTTTGGCCACTGACAAAAAAAGCACCTGCTTCGAGATCAGGCAGAAGAGGCCAGATCGGCCTGCCCCGATTTTGAACTCAACATCTACAGAGTGTTTCACGCCATTTCTCCCTCTTGGACGCTTCTGCTGTAGGACAAGAACAGGTAGGTCCGGCTTTGGGGACAAACCACTCTAAGTTTTAGCCACTTTGTCCCCGAAACGAGACCGCAATTTGCCTTAGAAGGGTTGAGGCCGGTTTCGGCCTTATCCCGAATCACAAGGCAGCATATATATATATATATATATATATATATTATAATATATATGTATTGTGACCTTGAATCGGGTTAACGCAAAAGTAGCAATAAGGCAGGTTCAACTGCCTTGTCCCGTACCTGGTAAACTTTAACGGAGGCAGCGAAGCACACAGCCGCAACGCCGATGCGATGTGAGAAAAGCGACCACGTGGAAACGAAACTCGAACGTTGTTGAGCGAAGTAGTCAAGGGGTGGGGCCCTGGGTGACTCGAGTCAGTAGCGATTATATTTGCTGTCGTCAACACCAATCAGTGTGCTGGATTGCAGCACTACGCTGGCTTCTCCTCTCTACTCTCCCCCCCCCCCCCGAAACGCTTTTAGTGGGTTTCCGTTCTCTAGTATGGCGTGTTTGTTGGGCGTACGTACCGTAAGTTAAAAAAAACTACGGGCGAATGTGCTAGCCGGGTCAATCGGTAGATTACTGCTGCCAGTACATAGGGTGCTCAGCCCTATCAATATCACTTAGCCCACTTGGGGGCTTGCGAGGGAAAAGGTTACCTTGTAGGGTGTCGATTGCGGCAACGGCAACGCCCACTGCGCGATTAGTGTCCGAGGTACAATGATTGAATCGAAACCGAAAAAAAAAACCTGGAATCGAACACCGAAGTCGAACACCGAAGTCGAAACCGAAAAATAACTTTTCGCGCTCTCTTATCGCCCACGCGCAGTTTGTGGCGCTGCACCTGGAGGGGTACAAGACCTACAGCGAGGTTGAGCGAGCGGTGATGAGCCGCTACTTCTTCTTCCACCTTGCCAATGTCTACGTCACCATCGGGGCTGGCTCCATCAAAGAGGTGCGTTTGCAGTGGTATGGAGGGCCACGAGGGTGGGGTGCTTGCTGGTTTAGCCCCCCCCCCCCCGCATGAGATCGAGTACATCTCTCCTATCGAGTACACCCCCCCCCCATAAGTGTATTTTTACGTATATAGGTTGGGTTGGCGTCGGTTGGCGACGACGCTGTAGAAAGACGCCTCTCACTGCGTGAGCTGGACAACCAGGGTACCGTTTTTTTTCTTCTTTTTTGTTTAGGCGGTTACCACGGCTAGCGGTCGAGTTAGATCATTTTCGTGCGAGGAGAGCCTTAACTCCGCACAAGGGGGATGCTCGTATCACGTAGTGTGTATATGGTAGGGCACCCACGAGACAGTTACATAGTGAACTCGTTGCTGTCTCTGGAAGTGGCCACACCGGAAGATGGATGAACTATTTGACGCTGTCATGCACATGCAAGAAAAACCCACCTTCAAGCCTCAAAGCGGTTCTTAGTAGGATGCAGCTCACCCTTCGTGCGACTCTCCCGACACCTCACAGCGCTTCGCGCTTGGTGCAAGCAATGCCTGCCTGGTCGGTGGAAGCCCGACGTGTTCCGTCCCGGCATTGTAGGGATACGAGGGTCTATGGTCATATTATTAATACTACGGGCATGCATGATATTGAGTACACCCCTTCCCCCCCCCCCCTCGCGGAAATATTCGTTTAGACTGTTTCGCAGAAACTTTGAAGACTGTCTTTTTGACGCCCCACGCGCACGCCCACCCCGACCCTGGTTCCACCCCCACCCCCACCACTCAACCCTATCCATCCCCACCCCCCACCCCCTTTCTTTGCCAGACGCGTGCTACTATAGTGCATGTCTATACACCACTATGGCCGGGAACATAGTTTCGGTTTGATATTCATATAAGAGTTCAAGTGGTGATTATATTCCCGGACAGAGGGGAATCTCCCTCCTTACCTGAAAGATTGTTCCCTGCCGGTACCTCCCTGGAATACGTACGTGATCATTTCCTATTTTTTCCGCTTTTTTCTATGTTTGTAAATATCAAGGCCAGGGCAGTGTTTTTTTTGTTTTTGCTTTTCAGTTTTCGTGGGTGGCGTATTATCAGTACTATTACGGGGGACCAAAGTAAATAGGACCAAATATTGCTAGTAAAAATAGCGAAATATATAGGTTTCTGTGTGTGCCGTAGGTCCTATTTAATATGGTCCCCCGTGACAGCAGAAACTCCTCCCGCCAGGAGCTTCAGAAAAGGGCTAAGGCCAAAAACTGATCACACCTGTTCCATCTGAGCCGAAAAAAGGTATATACTGAAACCAAGTAAAGAGCACATGCCACAAACGGTGTTTTTGGCCATGAGAAATCTCCCCAACATTTTTTTTTTGTCGTGCCCAGAAGTACTCTTGAAAAAAACAACTGAGTACTTTTGACTCATGTGACGGTACAGGGCACCACAGGCTCTACTCAGACCTTCGGGGGATCACCAGGCTTTGTTTCAATCGCCACGGTGGGCGCCCCAAGAGTACTTCCACTTCTTCTGGCACCCCCTCCCCCTCCCCCCCCCCCCGTTGACAGTTCTGAAGCCTCGGCAGTCCCCGACGAACCGCTTGCTCGGCACGAACCTACCTTGCCCTACGAGTACTGAATACTGAGCTCACCTCGACGCGGGGTGGGGGCAGACGGAAGTGTCGTCTGTGTCCCTGGTGCTGTATCACTCCTCTGCTGCCGCGGCCATACCAAACAACAGTACGCATATAGTACACATAGTACCGGCGCGCTAGCGCGAAGTGCGAGCCTTTTGTTGTTGGTCTTCCGAGGAAAAAAAACAGACATTCAGTCTGAGAGCCGAATCCCGCCTGCTGGGGTGCCGTCTGTGCCGGTGCCTACTGATCTCTCTCTCCATACTCGCACCTACTCTAACTGCGACTTCACCAAAAAAGAATGACAAGCAAACTGAGAACCGCGCTCGAATGCATTTCATCGAGGACAATAACAATGTATTACACATAGTACCTGGCACACATAACAGCCGGAGCGCATCGTACACCTCAAACGAAGAAAACAGAGAACAAGCGAAATCAGCGCAATTATGCACCAGATGCATGTGTATAGATGGGTGCGAAGACGTGCAGAGTGAAACAAGCAGTGTGTGGCCTCTGATTTGGCTCAAAACCAGACAAAAGCAGTTGAAAAGCTACCAGTCTCGGTAGACGAGGTAGGCACTCATCCTGACGTACCTTGACCTATTCCAAGCCAAAAGACAGGCAACGATGTGAGGCTGGTCAATCACAGGGCGCTCCTGGCGTGTTTTTTGTGTGTTTTGGGTGGTTTTTATTCAGCGTGTGCCTGCTTTGGGTCCGAAATAGACCGGGTCTGTTTTTTTTTTTGGCTATATATAGCCCTTCAGAAAATGTCATTCTGTATTTTGTATTTTTGCTTTTTCATTTTATCCTCCGGTGGGTTGGTAGAAAGGAAGCTCAACTTACTGGTAGGTGCAAGCGGCCCGGACCGTATTGCGGGGGGCCATAGTTAATAGGACAAAATATTGTTAGTAAAAATGGCTAAATATATAGGTTTTTATGTATACCATAGGTCCTGTTAACTATGCCCCCCCGTAATAGTATTACGGGGGGCCATAGTAAATAAGACCAAATATTGTTCGTAAAAATAGGGGAATATATTTTGGAATTTGTGTGTACCGTAGGTCCTATTTACTATGGTACCCCGCCCCGTAATAGCATCATGCATCACCATTGCCGCCGCAGCAGCCGCAGCCGCAGCCGCAGCCGCCCGCCCTCAACCCACCTCCTCCGGTTCGCCCCGTGTTCAGGCGATCGAGAGCATCGTGAACAACCCGACGGCTCTGTTGACCGTGCTGGGAGAGACGGTGCCAGTGGTGGCCGTCTACTTCATGAACCTCATCATCGTGAAGATGGTCGCGGGACTGATGCTCGAGCTGTGCTTCGGAGGCCGGCCCCTGAAGTTCTGGAGGATCATTTGTGCCGAGCTCTTCACCGACCCGGGGTGAGTAGATGAGGCCCTTTTGACGCTTTTGGCATTTTTTGGGAGGAGGGGTGGGGCGTTCTGATGGCGTGAATGGCCGTGGTCGTATGACCGTGGTCCCGAGGCAAGGGGGGGGTTGGGGGGGGCGGGGGGGGGGGGGGGGGGGTCGTGAGCGGAGGAGGGGGGGTGGAAATTGGGGGGGGGGGCGGGGGGGGAGATGGAGGGGGTTGGGGGGAGGGGAAGGTTGGGAAGGGATTGGAAGGAGAGGGGAAAGGAGGGGGGTGGGAGGTGATTGGGGATAGGGCGGGGGGGGTCCTTTTGCGTCCGTCCACCCCTTGATGCTGCTGCTGCTGCTGCTGCTGCGGGCGTTGATTTTGGTAGGCGAGAGTCCACGGTCCTTGGGAGGCGGGGGTGGCATTATGATAAGGTGTACCAGGTATACCCGCACGTTTGTTGTTGTGGTGACAGGGTCTCTCTCCGTTTCATGCCCCCTTACCCCTGTGATCGCTCATATCCCTTTCGGCCCTATAGTCACTCTTACCCATGCCCTGCCATACCTCTACCCGCGCCTCTGCCCCCACTGTGAGTAAACGGGTAGGGTAGGCTTATATGTACTTTTTCCCAAAACGTACGCTGTTTTGCGATCTTGCTTTTATCGTTTCCTAAATTTCGTGCAGTTTATTATGTCCGTCGATTCTCCGAAATAGCCCCAAGTATCCAGTTATGCTACTTGAACGCCCAAAAACCCAGTCATGCTGGGTACTTTATTGTGATTTTTGTAGCTCAAGCTCAACCATGCTGAAAGCTGATGTCAGCATGATGGCCCTACCCGTTTGCCCAGACGCCCTTTGCCCCTGCCTTGACCCCTGCCCTATCCTCATGCATACCGATGCTCGTACCCTCTTCCCCTACGTATGCCCCCCCCACCTGTTTGCCTATACCCGTAGCCCTTCGTGTACCCTTACCCCCACCCTGAAGCTTGCCGTATCGCCCGTGTGATAAGAGTACCACCGCATCACATGATGTGACAGGATAACACCCACGGTAACACGTGTGATGAGATAACAATCACACGCCGGTCAACACACTGGGTGATGAGATTAACGCACACAGCGTGTAACACATACTTGATTGGATAAACACACACCGTAATAAGGTAACATACACCGCCGTATAACACGCTGTTCAACACATGTTATCAGATAGACACGCTCCGTACCTCGCATAGCACACTGGGTGATGAAATACCACACACCGTATAACACACTAGGTGATAAGGTAACACACGGCGTATAGCACACTGGGTGATAAGATAACGCGCACCCTCGGACTGTCTTCAAAGGTCGTCTTCCCAGCAACAACGGGGAGAATGCGAACGTCGAGCGATGACGCCTCTCTCTGGTCCGCTATGGAAATATCTCGACGAGATATCTCTTCCTGCAGCCGCCTCTCTTCGTTTCGTGCGCCCCAGCCCCTCCTGGTTTTCGTAGAGAAAATCGGCTCTGAAAGTCCCCTATACCCTCACCCAGGCCCCTAATGTATATCATATATGTATATACATGTATTCCTCAACTCGGAGAGATCATGATCTTTCTATCTACAGATAGATCATCTAGTTCCTCGCCTGCCGTCGTAGGAGGTTGCGCAGGATCTGCATAGCACACAGCCACCCCAGGAAACTCGCGGTTCAGTAGATAATGCAGATTATACAGGGTCTCACCCGGTGACATGAGCTAGATCATACAAGATCGGGAACATGTAGTCCATGCAAGAGCTACAGATCATCAACCGGGGGAACAGATGATCTGTGAGATGATCTGTCCGACGTGTGACTTAACGTTCCCTCGAAAAAAATGTCTTTGTGTGTGTGACCATGAAGGCTGAGGACGAAGGCTGGGAGGACGCGCGGGGCGTACGAGCCGTCGGAGCCGTGGTATGGTCGCTTCTTTGCGGACTTCCTCCTGGTGCTGCTCATCGTCTTTACTTTCCAGGCAAGAGGGAGGCCCGGGAGGCCCGCCGCCGCCGCCGCATGCGTTTCGAAGGGTTTGATTAGCCTCTGATTGATTGGATCGGGTTTATTTTTTATTGGTATTGGCCTTTGATTTGATTGGTTGCTTCGAATGGTTGAATTTTATTCGGTTGGTTGATTTGGTAGGTTCGATTTGATCCGATTGGCTGGATTTAGTTCGATTGGTCGGATTTGGTCCGTTGGGCTATATTTGATCGGCTGGGTTTAGGTGGTTGAATTTTATTTTATTTTGATCAGTCGGTGTGATTTTTTTTGTTGGACATGGTTGGTCGGCTTGGTTGGTTGGATTTTATTGGCTGGTTTTGATTGATCGGATCTGATTTGATTGGTTGATGTTTATCGATCGGATTTGACCGATTGGTTGATCGTGACATGTGACATGACATGACAATATCTTGACGTGTCTTGAAAAATGAACATGCCGTGTCGTGACGTCTCTTGACGTGTCTTGTCGACACATGGAGTGTGGTGAAGCGCCGTGATCTTTCGTGACTTGGCATCTTGTGTCACGAAATTTCGAGTAGGTGATGTGTCCTGACGTGTCGGGCCGTCACAGAAGACGTGGATTGTGGTACCTTGACGCGACGTGAAATATAGTGATACTGACGTGTCCTGACACGACACCGACGAGTCGTGGCGTATCATGTCATTGACGTGCCATTGACGCCTGCTACAGCAGATATGGTACCTGATTTTTCTGAGGTCCCTGAGTTTATGAGCTCTGTATCCCGGTGACACCCCAAAGCTGATTTTGAGAAAAGCTGAAACGCACCCCGATGAGCAAATCCGAAGCCTGTTAATAGGTGTATCACGAACACTATTGTGAAACACTGCTGTTCCAACTTGAGTGGGCTAAGGAGTCCGTTCAGTCAGAAATATTTGCCTTGGAGGGCAAAAAGTGCTACCCCTATCCCTGGTACATCGTGGTAGGTGTCTGTCGTGTCTTGCCGTGTCGTGACATTGACGTATCGTGACGTGCCTTGAAGTGACGTGACGTGACGTGTGGTGTCATGTCATTGACGTGTCGCGACGTGACGTGATGTGCTGTACCTTGAGGTGTCGGGGCATTTGACGTGTCGCGACGTGACGTGATGTGTTGTACCGAGGGTTCGTGACATTGACGTTTCGTGACATGACATGTCGTGACACGTCCCGACATGAGGTGTCATGTAGTGACGTGTCTTGATGTCTTGATCTGATGTGGCGTATTGTGACGTGACGTATCGTGCCCTTGTCGGGGCGACCGCTGGTGTCCCTCGAAACAGGTGATCGCTCCCATTGTTACCGTGGTGGGGTTACTCTACTTCGTCTTCGCCGAGGTCATCTACAAGTATCAGGTCAGAAAACTTGTAACTCTGGCGTTGCTGTGTTGTTGTTGTTGTTGTTGGTGGTGGTGGTGGTGGTGTTGGTGTTGGTGTTTTTGTGGCAGGCCGAGTGGCTACTGCCACTACTGCTGCTGCTGCTGCTGCTGCTGTAGAGCTTCTGTTGGGTGTGTGTTGAACTACTGTTGAGAGCGATGAGGTTGATTTTCTTGGTGCTGTTGTAGAAATACCGAAGATATGCTGGTGGCCTACTGCTGTAGACCTATTGCTGGAAACCTACTGTAGACCTATTGCTGGTGGCCTACTGCTGTAGACCTATTGCTGGTGATCTACTGTGGACCTACTGCTGGTGACCTACTGGAGACCTACGGTAGACGTATTGTGAAGGGAAGAACCTCCTGCCGTTTCTGGGCCTGGCGGGCGAAAGTGTGGTCTCGTATACTCAGTGTTAACCAATTGCTGGAATTTAGTTATGTACCCGGTACCTGGCAACTCCCCTGTCGTACGAATGTAGTACTACTACACAGTTTTGTATCGCATGTCCGTTCGGTTGCTAAAACCTCCACGTGAGTTGGTAAAATAAATAAGTTTGTCCCTCCTTCCCCCCCTCCCTCTCTCTTTGCCTCCCTCCCTCCCTCTTTCCCCCTCTCCCTCCTTCCCTCTCGATCCTCGTTGCCCTTCCCTTCCTCCTTTTGGCCCTCGTTCCTTACTGTTTACGTACTCTTTTCTGCGTTCTCTTTCGGGTTTTCACTTTTGTTCTCGTTTTTCGTGCTCGTTTTTCGTTTTTCGTTTGGGGTTCCTGTATGTTTCTCGTTTTTGTGTCGTATCGTACGATATCTATCTATGGGCATCTCATCTATCTTCTGCCACAGCTGATGCACTGCTACTGGCCCCTCTACGAATCGGGAGGACTGTTCTTCCACAAACTCTTCCGTCAGGTGGGTCACCCTCTCCCATCCCCCCCCCGCCCCTAAACATGCAAGAAACTCCGCCTCACAAGCGGTTAGTAGTAAGATGCAGCCCCCACCCTTCATGCGACTCGCCAGACACCTCAAGGCGCTCTGTGCTTAGGGCAAGCAATGCCTGCCTGGTCGGTGAGAACCCGACGTGCTCCGTCCCGGCATTGTAGGGATGCGAGGGTCTATGGTCATACAACTACGGCCATGCATGATATCGAGTACACCCCCCCGCCGCCCTACCACGTTCAATGATGCTAAACACTCTTAACTGCTTTTCGGAGATGGCATTCAATGGGAAGATCGGTTTGATCCATTGACTTGACCACCCGACACTAACACTAGTATACAACCGGGGATAAAAAACTCAACATGTTTTCGGCCCAACCACAAGATTTGGCTAATTCCGGCAAGGCAGACTTTTATGTCCTTGTTGTTGTCGCTTCTTTTTTGCTGTTGTACGCTGCTTTTTTTACGGGTCGTTCATAAAACAAACCCTTTCCCTCTGTCGTCGCTGTTTTTATTTACTCATTTTCAGGTGGTGGTCGGCGCGGTGGCGGGCCAGGTGACCTTGATCGGGTACATGTCGCTGAGGAAAGGCCTGAGGCAGTTACCGTTCCTGCTGCCGCTACCCATCATCGTACTCTACCTCTCTTCCAGGCAAGATAGTACCGGGTTTAGGGGAGAGGAGGGAGGGGTAGAAGGGCGGGGGGGGGGGGGGGGGCTCGTTTGTTGCTTGCCTTAGGCAGTTGACCACTGATCACGCATCCCTTTCGAGAAGGAGCAGAAGGGGAGGGGGCGGGGAGTGTATGGAAGCAGCTCTTGCCGGTTTTGTGTTTGTGTTCTCTCTTTTCTGTATCGCTTGCTTGCTTGTTTTGTTTCTCTTGTCTGCCTGCCGAAACGACACAACAGTCTCACGTAACGCCTAGATATTTTTCACGACACAATTCACGTGGTCGGAGCATGGCACAGAGCGTGCAAAGATGAGTTTCGGCGAAGGCCTTGATCTCACGGCTGATCTTTTTTTTTCTTGTTTTTGTAAATATTACAGGTGGCAACAATCGGGGCGGCAGACGTCGATGATCCTCTCTCTGGACAAGGCGGTCCTGCAGGACGTGCAGAACGAGATCAACACCAGGGACGGCGCGGAGCCTGTGTGGTCTTCCTTCACGCCGCATGCCTACATACAGGTGCGATTTCGCCCCCCCCCCCGCCCCCCCTCCCCTCCCGTTTTCTTCCCCCCCTAGTCGGTGAAAATCCGACGTGCTCCGTCCCGGCATTGTAGTGGGGCGAGGCTCTATGGTCATACGGCGATGACCATGAGGTATGTCGAGTACACCCCCCCCTCACCCCCCGCCGCGGTGCTCCGTCTCGGAAGGGATGCGTGGTCAGTGGTCAAATGACTCAGGCAAGAAAGAAAGGAGTACCCATGGCATGGGTGCCCCCTCCCCCCCCCCCTCATCCCCAGCCTCCCCACCACCACAGCACCACCACTCACCCCGACCCCGCTGCAGCCCCCCACCGACACCAACACCAACACCACTAACATCCACCCCTCCACCCTCCATCACTACCGTCCCAAACCCCAACCCTTTCACAGAAACGAGCCTGTCTTCTCGTTTGGATGACAGCCACGTCACACGTACTCGTACCTTTACATTATATCATTACTCGACGAAATACTGTTGGGTGTCCGTCCGTCCGTACGTTTTTTTTTTTTTTCATGTTCTTGATTCATTTTTCTGTTTTTCTTTTCTGTTTTTGTTTTGGCCCTGTTGAAGCCATTACTTTCCATGACCAAGCAAACGAGAACGGATCGAAACGGAGGACTCCAACCCCGCACCGGGAGTTTGTTACACGCTACATGCTGTGTGCCCATGCTAGCATTTACGACATTGCGAGTACGTCTAAGGCTTGAAAATAGACACCGCGAGGAATGGTGTAATACACATTTTGTTTTTGCAGATCAAAGCCAGTTAACCTCACAGACCCCCCCCCTCCCCTCCCGCCTCCCCTCCCCTTCTCCCCGCTTCCCTCCCTCTTCCTTCCCCCCCCGTCCCCCCTCCCCCTTTCTCCCTCCATTCCCCGCTTCCTCCAACTCCCGACGAACACGCTCCACTACACATTGTTGGTGTAAACATCCCCATACGTGTGTATGTATTCCTTGTATGTACACGTTTGTGAAAATTTTAAGCCGTCATTGCTTCCTGGGGATCCGGCTGCGGAGTTCGCTGGCGCGGAGGCGGGAGACATGCGGGACGATTCGGACGTGGACGTGGACGGTCTGCTTGAGCTCGACAGCAAGGGGGAAGTCGTCAGGGGCAACTACGGCGTGGTGAGAATTCGCAAGGGTTTGTCTGGTACGGTGTATATGCTCTGGGGTACCCGGGTACCTACCCGAGTAGGGTGTATATATAGTTTGGGGGTACGCGGGTACCTACCCGAGTATTACGTATACCCTGGGGGTACCCGGGTATCTCCCCGAGTATGGTTACATAAACTCTGAGGATACCCGGGTATGTACCCAAGTATAGTATGTATACACTGGGGATAACGGGATATCTTCCTGAGTATGGTTATATAAAAACTCTGAGGATACCCGGGTATGTACCCGAGTATAGTATATATACACTAGGGATACCGAGGTATCTACCCAAGGGTATGCACTCTGGGGGTATCCGGGTACCTACGCTCTGGGGGTACCCGGGTATCTACCCGAGTACGGCATATACTGTGGGGATACCCGGGTATCTATCCGAGTGGGGTGCATGCTCTGGGGGTCCTTGTCTGTATTCCGCTCCTTATCCTCGTCTTTATTTCCCTCCTGGTCCTTGTATTAACCCTTTTAAAACCTGCGCTGTACCGAAACAAGTATTTCAGTGTAATTTCAAGTAAGTTATCCCTGAATCGGGAATCCGGTGGTCAAAGGGGTTAAGATATCTCCTCCAATCCTCGTGCTATATTTTTTTTCCCGTTTTCAGAGCATGCGGAGAAGACGCGCGGCAAGGATGCGCCGCGGCAGCCGCCGTCGGTCTACTTCCAGCTTCCTGGCGGTAACCTTTCCTTGGCTGGCCGCCGGAGACGAGGACTTGACCGACAGCCTCAACAGAAGCAGGTGCGTGTCGTAGTGGCAGGACTGATACGCTGATAAAAAGCACTGCTGAACCAGGGGTGTTCCTGTGTGCGACACCTTCCTTTTTTCGAGACGTAGACAGGCGACGCTGAAACCAAGTTTATTTATTTATTTTTGATGTGCACACGGGTCTATACTCGTACCACATTTATTTTGTATTTATGAAGCCCAGAACGGGGGTTTAAAAACCGAGGTAAGCCCCCCCCCCCCCGAGACGTACGTAAGAGCTAAAAGTGTTAGGTTCGTGTAATACCCCATCCGAGACTTCGTAGGGCTGTTTGTTACGCCCCGAGTTTTTTCGAGGTTCAAAACTGGGCCCTTTTCACGAGAGGCGAAAAAACCCAACAGAATCTTACGCAACGCGAAATGTTTCTGAGCTCCAGTTTGATACGGCGACCTCGAGCATTCCAGGCTCTTGGTGAATCGTACTGTGGCTAGTAGTCGCGACCAAAGTCGTAATGTCTGAGCCATTGTATAGGTTTTTAGTATACAAACCTCGTACAATACAGTTGTTTGTATAATTGTATACCTGGTATATGACACACACGCCCCCAACAGCTCGTAGCAGTCATCTCACACACCTTCGCGGCACACCAGTTTAGCTGCTGCAAACACACACAGAGACTGAAGCGGTCGCGTACAAGCCCACACTCTCGCCCGATCCCGAGCCTGGGGCTCTCGCTATGGCATCGAGGGGGGGCACGATGGGGTGGATATGAGTTTATCGTCATGAGGAGTTGTCGACGAGTGAGCTTTGCTGCCTCGGCAGCTCGTATATACTCGTGCCAGTGCTGTTGCTGTGAGCCTGTGCTTTATCTCTATATAGAGGGCCGAGAAGATGCTCTCGACTCGCCGAGCACGCTCGGCATCTGGGTGCCGTGGCCGCTCTCGCTTGGGTGCGAAAGAGCTGCGCGCGCAGAGGCGGCACATGCCGGGCGATGTTGGGGTGGCTCGACGCTTGCGTTTGCTTTGCGCGGTGGGGCTCCTGCTTCGCACATACGGCGGCAGCAGTGCTGCGGTATGCATGTCTTGTAACTGGGACAGCAGTACGCGATTTTCGTTTCGTGTGGCGTGTGCTCTCTTTATCATGCACCGAATCAAGAACATGCATGTTTTCTGTGTTTTTGCCATAGGCGCCCGTAAGAAACTGCGGCTGGCTAGAAGACTTTGAGAATGAAGTCACCGTCAGCAGAGGCAAGAGGGCTCTCTGTTTTTGAACCTGTAAAACAAAAGAGGGAAAAAAAAACGCCTCACGTAGGAGATGATACTATAATAAAACCAAGCACGAAAAATTAAACACCAGCTCCGACATAAAAAGAGGAAAAAAAAATATGTCTTGAAACACACAAAACCTGGTATACTGGCACGACATCCGTACAGAAATTCCCCACCCGACTGATTTTTTTTTTTTTTTTCGGACATGGAGGAAGCGTCGTGCCGCTTTCCTTTTTTGTGTACCCTGGCCGGGTCGGTTCGTTCCGCGGTTGTTTGTTGCTTCACGTGTTTAGTTTTTTTTTCGCGTTTGGTGTTTGCGAGTTTTGTGTGCGTTGTTTTTGTCAGGTTTTGTTTGAGTTTTTTTTTTCTGTTTTGTTTTGTTTTTTTTTGTTTTGTGTATTTTGTGAGGTTGTGTGTATACGTGTGTTCGTGCATGTCTTCGCGTGCGTTGTGTGTATGCTGTGTGTTGTGGAGGCGTTTGTGGGAGGGGTGGGTGGGGGTGCGTCCGTGTGCGCGTATTTCTTGTGCGCTCATGTTTGTGTGTTGCATGTTCTTGTGCGCGTGTGTTGTAGGATAGCGATGATAAATGGGGCGAAGGGTGTGTGTAGCAGTCGGAGAGGGTCACAGGAAACCTCGTCTTTCGGGCAAGGTACGCACCACTATGCCCGTAAACACAATAAACGTGTATATTAAATATTACTGTACACACGGTCCTTACATGTAGGGCAATGCGTCGGTCGGTGACACCTTCACACTCCCCCCCCCCTCCTACCCCGCGCAGGTTCGATTCCATCAGCTGCTCAGTGATGTCCGGTTGAGTCCGCTCATTGTTCGTGTCCCCCCCCCCCCCCCCCCCCCCCCCCTTCGCCCTGTGTGTATACATCGTACGAAGTATATAGTTTGAGTTGGCGCCGGTTGGCAACGACGCTGTAAAACATGCCTCTCAGTGTTTGAGCTAGACGACCGGGGTGTGTAACCGTGTGTCTTTTTTTCTTTCTTATTTCGGCGGTCACCACGGCTGGCGGTCGAGTTTGATCTTTCGTGTGGGGTGGAGAGCCCTAACCCTAACCCTAAGTATTGATCGTATCACGCAGGGTGAATATTGGAGGGCACCCACGAGGCAGATACATAGTACCCCCATTGCTGTCTCTGGACGTGGCCACACCGGAAAACAATATGGTAATTTAAGCTGTCGTCCGTATGCAAGCCCGCCTCACCAGCGGTTCTTAGTAGGATGCTGCTCACCCTTCATGCGACCCGCCGAAAGCCTCACGGCGCTTCGCGCTTGATGCAAGCAATGCTTGCCTGGCCGGTGAAAACCCGACGTGCTCCGCCCAGGCAATGTAGGGATGCGAGGGTCTATGGTCATACGACTACGGCCATCCATGAGACATGTCTTATCGAGTTCACCCCCCCCCCCCCCCTCCCCCCCCCTTCGCCCTGGCGCCGCCTTTGCCTTGCCTTTCCTTACCTCACATTAGCGTACCTTGCCCTACCCTGCCCTACGTTACATTAGATTACCTTACCTTACCCTACTCCGCCCTACTCTACTATACTCTACCCTACCCTACCCCCCCTAACCCTAGCATCTGCTTTAACCTCCGCCATACCCTACCCCCCCCCCTACGTTTCCCTACCCTACTCTACCCTACTCTAACCCCTCCCTCCTCTCTACGCTCACCTGGCCTCTACCCTACCCTACCCTCTACCCTACCCTACCCTACCCTGTCTTACCCTATATCACCCTACCCTAACCTACCCTACCCTCTACCCTACCCTACCCTGTCTTACCCTATCTTACCCTACCCTAACCTACCCTAACCTAACCTACCCTCTACCCTACCCTACCCTAACCTACCCTACCCTCTACCCTACCCTACCCTGTCTTACCCTATCCTACCCTACTCTACCCTACCCTCTACCCTACCCTATCCTACCCTACCCTACCCTATCCTACCCTACCCCTCATCAGGATGCGCATTCGCAGCCCGACATCGTCGAGGCAGAGGAGGACGGGTCCCTCCACCGTGTTCGGCGCTGACATTCAAGGGCATGTTGACTCCATGGCATAGCTGCTGTAGGCTTCCATATGGCCATGGGGTGGGTGGGGCTGAGCTCGGAAGGAGGGGGGGAAGAGTGGCGCGTAGTGGTTGTTGCCCCTGCTGTCCCTGCGCGCTAGAGTCGCTGAGTTTGTACTGGTTGTGCTGTTGTTCGGGTTGGTTTGAGCTTGGGTCGGGTTGGGTTGGGGTGGGTTCGGTTGGGTTTGCGGCGGATTGTTTTAGGACGTGGAGGTGTTGATCTCGATCACGTTGCGGCTGTTTCTCTCGTGCGGAGGGAGCTCCCTCGACGAAGTGCGTATGATATTGTGGTGGTCTTGGAAAGTGTTGTACACAGTGAAATTAGAATCAAAACGTTGAACGAAAAAAAAAGTAAAATAGTTGTGCAAGAAATCAAACAGTCAAGCAATCAAATCGAGCAATCAGTCGATCGAGCGAGCGAGAGAGAGGTACTAAAGTGCAGTCGTGACGTACGATAGTTTGTGATACGATATGATGAAGAAATCAAGCTATCACGCAATTCAATCAGCTAACCGATCAAGACAATCGAGCTAGCGAGCGAGCGAGCGAGAGAGAGAGAGAAAAAAAGGGAGCCAGAGAGTACAGCATGTAGTCGTGGTGTGTGATTAGACCCGACATGCTGCCGGTACTTGGTTCATGCTTTTACTACTGTAGTGCGCCCGTCGTTTTTAGGGTACAAACTATTTGGAATTAGAGTGGGGTTGTTTTCTGACGCCCGGGCATATATAGCGAAATGAAAAGCAACAAATTCGGTGTTTTCCCGAGGTTTTGACGGGTCATCATGATCCCAACCCGCGAGTCTGGGCAGGAATTTTTCGAAACCTCGCGGGTCGCATTGGGTCGGGTTTGGTCGAGTCGGATCGGGTCAGGAGATTTTCAAGCTCCCTCGGATCGGGTCGGGTCGGGTCACTACCCTTTCCCCGACCCGACGTGGCCCTCGGGGGTTTTGATTAGATCCGACTCGCGAATAGCCGTGGTATTTTTTGACGTTCCAGGATGAGAGCGCAACTGTTGTAGTAGTTAGTGCAAGAAAGTATCATCGTGCTGTCCGTATGTATCGGGCGTTTTCTTCTCTTGTTTCATGCACCCAGGACGCGTATCCCTACGTAGCAGTGTACCGCCATGAAGAGCGTTTTATCCCTTTTAAGACCGCAGTTCCGTTTTGGGGACAAACTACTTAGAATTTGAGTGGTTTGTCCCCAAGAAAGGGACTGCTGTTCTAAAAGGGAAGAGTTTGCTCCAGGGGTGAGGGGCGGTTTTTCAGCTCTCGATTTTTTTTCCCCCAGCGGAACGGGAATGTCGAAACAAAAGGTGCATATCGGGGGGGAAAAAAGATGATGATGTCGAGAGAGCCTTGCGAAAAACATACAGTGTAAGGACCTGTAAAGTTAGCACCAGTACCTTTGTTGAGAAGGCAAGAGCTGCTGAGAAACGATCGCACCCTTGCTGTGGGAAGTCACCCCCCACGCTCTGTTTATGGTGTCATCATCATGCTGTGTCCGCTGTGTGTCGTACGCTTCCCTCGCTTTTACTCCGGGCGCATCCCCTCTATCCCCTTCTTCAGTTTTACGGCGTTATAGCCCAGGATTATAGGTTCTTGTGGCCGATGCTGCTGGTGGAATTACATATATATTTTTTCGTTTTCGACGATTACGTTTCCCCTCCGAACTAACTCCCGATTGAGTTAAGCTAGAAAACCCATTCAGGAGTGCGCTCCCGTTGTGAGTACGAATCACTTGGAAATAGGACTTTGGGCAAATTGCGAAAGCGGTGCCTTGTGATTTTGGCCAGATTGCGAAAGCGGTGAGTTGTGGTTTTGGCCAGATTGCGGAAACGGTGGTTTGTGATTTTGGCCGGATTGCGAAAACGGCGCCTCGCGATTTTGGCGAGATTGTATTCTGATTTTCCGTCAGGTTGCGAAAACGGTTCGTTGTGATTTTGGCCAGATTGCGGAAACGGTGGTTTGTGATTTTGGCCAGATTGCGAAAACGGCGCCTCGCGATTTTGGCGAGATTGTGTTATGATTTTTGGCCAGGTTGCGAAAACGGTTCGTTGTGATTTTGGCCAGGTTGTGGAAACGGTTCTTTGTGATATCGGGCAAAATGCTAAAGCGGTGCCTTGTGATTTTGGCCAGGTTTCGGAAAGGGTGCGCGTTGTGATTTCGGCCAGATTGCGGAAACGGTGCGTTGTGATTTTGTGGCCAGATTGCGAAAGCGGTGCCTTGTGATTTTTGGTCAGACTGTTCAGGCCGAACATATTGTTCCTGTCGAACGGCTGCTGTTGCCACTACCAGTACTAGCACTTCTATTGTGGGAAAACTTTTGAGGTGTCATCCATCTATGTGTGTA
The DNA here is from genome assembly GCA_031213475.1 of Nereocystis luetkeana. Taxonomy (NCBI): domain Eukaryota; class Phaeophyceae; order Laminariales; family Laminariaceae; genus Nereocystis; species Nereocystis luetkeana. The sequence continues at coordinate 5,390,523 of JARUPZ010000010.1, read as the reverse complement.
CCGTATCACGTGCTTCCCAAGTTTTGTTGAGTCGGGGAAGCCGAGTCGTGTTATATATTAGGGGGGGCGGGGTGGGGGACGGGGGGGGGGGGGGTGGGGGTGGGAGGGGGTTGGGTGCCTGACCGATTGGAATTGAGCAGGGGCATTGGTGATATTGTGATGATACTTTATCTCAGGGAGGGGAGGGGGTGTACTCATGTCATGCATGGCCGTAGTCGTGTGACCATAGACCCTCGCATCCGTATGATGCCGGAACGGAGCAGAGGGAGGGGGGGTGGGGGGGGGGGTGGAAAGGCTGTTCGGTTGGTTGTCTCTCGAACGCCGCATGGATGGGCATAAGGGCATGCGCATGGCGCACGCGCTCGGTGGGATTGTCGGCCAGGGTTTTTATTTATTTATTATTTTAGGCCGGTTGATGTGTTTAGGCCTGCAGAGAGAGAGGGAAAGAGAGAGAGAGAGAGAGAGAGAGAGGTCAGACTGGGCAGTCTTTTTGCTATGCAGGAGGGGTGGAAGGAACCCCTTGTCTGAGAATAGTATGAGACGCGTCGCACGGTATAGGGGCAACACTTACTATTAATAGTATACTACTAAACATTATGAGGCTCTTCACTTGGGCAGCCCTATACCCAGTTCGGCATAAACCCAACATACTAAGCCCGGCGCACAATCCCATGCGCTTCGTAGATTTCTAACGAAGAATGTTTATGTAAGAGGGTAGGGGTGGGTGGAGTTAGTTAGTCAACTGCTTGAGCTAAGAAGTGTGGATTAATTAATGTGAAAAATCCAAAATAGGTTCACCTGTTACATTTCCGCGATAAACAGGTAACACTGAAACCAAGTAAAAAGTACACGCCATGTACAGGCGATGTTCTTTGCCATGAGACGTGAGGCATTACGGAATATGTTGGGGGGGGTTGCGCCCGAAAAGTGGTGTGCTTGTTGGCCTCCCGAAATCTGAACAGTCCATTCATTAATGTGGGAACGCTTTGATTGTTCTCGTCGTGCTCACACTCACTCGTGCTCTGTGCTTATTACGGGGGACCATAGTCAATAGGACCAAATATTGTTAGTAAAACACAGGGAATTGTGAAGGTTTTTGTGTTTACCGTAGGTCCTATTTACTGTGGCCCCCCGGAATGGTAACCACGTCATTAGCATATACGACCGTAACTACAGTAATATCGGTCTTACTTTGAGATTGAACTGCTGGCTATCCACCATTCGTTGCAGCAAGCAGCAGCAAATAGATGGGGAAATACTTCGTTCGCCGGAGCAAGAAGAGTAGTTCTTTTGGCGCCCCTCCGCCTCAAAAGCGGTTTTTAGTAGGATGCAGCTCACCCTTCATGCGACTCGCCAGACACCTCACGTTTCGCTTCGCGCTTGGTGCAAGCGATGTCTGCCTGGTCGGTGAAAACCCGACGTGCTCCGTCCCGGCATTGTAGGGATGCGAAGGTCTACGGTCATACGACTACGGCCATGCATGAGATCGAGTACATCTCTCCTATCGAGTACACCCCCCCCCCCCTCCCGTTGCCAGCTTTGAAGCCTCAACCGCCCTCAAGGAACCGTTTACACTCAGCGGCACGAAGTTCCTTTCTTTGCCGTCTGAAAATGGAGCCCTCATCGACGCGGGGTGGGGCAGACGAACTGCCTGCCGTCTGTGCCCATCGCCCCGCTTACAAGTCTCTCTGTGTATGCCGATGTGGCGGGCCGTGGCGTGGTGATGTGTTTGGTGGACGCAGTGCTTACACGGGGAACTGTATAGCGTGGTGATGATGATGAGGATGATGATGATGATGATGATGATGTTCTCACATTATTGGCCCCCTCTCCTGAGATCCTTCCTGTCTTTGTAGTCACTAAAAACCGGCTGCATGTAGCAAAAATGCACCTCGATGGGAGAAAACAAACGAGTACGAAATGGTGCGCACGGCAGTACCATATACCGGTCCGTGCGGGAAACGGTACTACGGAGTTGTGGTATACCGTCCCGTGGTATACCGTCCCGTATCACTCTCAGCCGTATAAACATGCCCATGAAATTGTTATATGTACACTCGAAGAACATACTATCAATAATACATGTATACCTGGTATAGCCTTTTGTTCTTGGTTCCAAAGAAGAAAAACAGACGTTCAGTCTGAGAGCCAAGGTGCTGCCGTCTGTACCGGTGCCGACTGGTCTCTCTGCGCACTCACACCAACTCCAACTGCGATTTCACAAAAAAATACAAGCAAACTGAGAACAGCGCTCGAATGCATTTCATCGAGGGCAATAACAATTATATGTACACTCGAAGAACATGTATAGGCCTCTGACGGCTCAAAATCATGGGGAAACAGTTGAAAACGCCAGGGAAAGCCAGGTGTACCTGGCCCGTTTCAAGCCAAAACCAGGTATATACGATGTGAGACTGGCCGATCGCAGAGCTGCTGGCGTGGTGCATGTGTGTGTGTGTGTGTGTGTTTTTACATGGCATTTTTAGGATGGTGCCTGTTTTTGGCCCATCGCGAACCAGGTACGTACGACTATATGCCTGTTTTTTTTAGCTAAAACCCCATTATTATTATTTTTCTTTGGTTCGTTTTGATCGAAATTTTCCTTTAAACCTCCTATTTTTCAAGCTTACTTGGTGTGATGCATGCTTCGATTATACAGACGCACGTACGTGTATAGCTCCCCAGTTGAGCACCTCCGTCAACCTATCTCAACTACCGCAAAGAGCGTTGACTTATTCGCACAGGGAGTGGGCGATCGTTCTCCAGCGCTCTGCGGTTTTTCGAACAGGGCGGGAAGGTGGTGTGCCTAGACCGATGAACTGCCGTAGTAGTAGTAGTAGTAGTAGTAGTAGTAGTAGTAGGTGTTCTTGGAACAAGAGATAATCAGGTTGAGAGCCTGTCCGAAAATACGACGGAGGTCGACTGTAAATTGACACCCTTTTCATGTACCGTTGTTGTCGAGAAAATGTTATGATAGTGCTTTGTATGAGGTTGAAAGCCCGGTAATTACCTGGGTCCTGGCACTGGGATCGTATTTGTAGTACTTGGAAGGCGTATCTTAGGTGGAAAACCAGGCACGAGCGTGGTCTCAGTCTCCGTCGTGCACGAAAGAAATAAAGCCGCTCTTCTATCTCTAAGCAAACAACAACGTGAGTACCAACGACTACCGAATAAATAAGCAGACCTGTCCGGGGATACAAAGTCTCCCGCATGTCCAGATCTTAACAAAAAACGATAAATAGCGCTGAAAAACGATCGAGCCCCCCTGCTACGCGAAATCGACGCCCTCTACGGTAGTTGCGGGCTTCGAGACGTGCAGCCCTTACGGTACAGCACTGCACGTACTCATCGCGTAAGAATGCCTCCGTATCATACGAGTACCCTGAATACTTAAACGGGGATAATATTTGCCGACAAGAGTGTGGTATCTCTTTTTTTCTCCACCCCCCCCGGTGTCGAAGTCCCGAAACATGATCGTCAGCCATTAACGCGATAGTGTCAACTATTACACGTACTAACTGTACAGCAGTGCGCGACGACCCTTACGAAACTCTCACGTACTTGGAGCGGGCTCTCCAAATTCGTATGCGAGGCAGTGGGGTGGCTCGTACACGTAATAAGCACGTAGTGTCTTGTTTCGTGCAAAAAATTGCTGCACGTGGTATTCTCCCAACCCATCGCGTGTATCGTGTATCGCGTGTCGTGAACCCATACAATACTGGAGGATGTTTTGTGTACTCGTGGCAATAGGGCAGCTTGCCGTGCGCGGTCATCGTGATTTTGCATCATGAAACCGGCTGCTGTGGTACGGCTCCAGACAGAGGTCGCCCGCGGAACAGACACAGCAGGCGGCATACGGTCTCAAGCGCTTACCAGACACGATAAAATGATCTGTTACGTATCAAACTTTTTTAGGTTCTCTACATGACAGGGACAGTGCAACGTGCGCAACGATCCCGCCCCCTCCCCTCGCCCCCTTCATCCCCCATTCCGTTGGACGGAGACCGCTCCTCCTCCCTGTCCATCCCTCCTCTCCTCTAAGACAACCGCCAGGCAGAAGAGAACGCAACATTTTTTTTCAAAGCAGCAAAAGCAACGAAACAAAAGACTAAATAAAAGACGAACCCAGGGGGTCCGACCCCAACCCCGAACCCGAACCCGATCCCAACCCCGCCTCTTTCCCTGAAATACCCATCCCTGACCCCAATCAACTACGGTAAAAAATCAGGAGCAGGAAAAGCAAAAAAAAACGAAGAAGAAAACTAAAAAAGAAAACGCACACGCGACACACAAAAAAGAAAAAAACACGAGTGAGGCCGTTCGTGAGGACTAGGAATCACCTCAGACACGTGCCACAATAATAGATGTACAGCACTTTTTTTGGTGGCAGAAACGTTTTTTTCTGGATGACGGGGCTCCTTAACCCAAAGTCGTCGGAGTTTAATCATTGTGTTGCAGCATTTTTCGTTGTCATGATATGTTCAGGCCATTAGAATGTTCGTTCGGATAGCACTTACAACTTCTTGCCCAAGATCAGATTTCGGGTGGGGGGGATAGACTTCCTCGTGTGAGAAGACTCAGAAGGAAAAAAAATGGTACAACTCTACCACAGCACCGGTCCCTCCTCGGAGTTGCTTGCAATGAGGCGGTACTATCTAGGGGGGAGGGGGCCTGGTATCCACATCTGCGACTACTTATTAATCATCGTACTCGTCTTCTATCGAGGCAATATCCGTCTGCAGCGCCCGCTCCGTGATCTTGTCGATTTTCTCCGCCCTCTCGCCGGTGGGGGTCAAGCCCATGCCCAGCGTGGGATCGTTCCCGTCCTCGATGTCCTTGGTGATCGCTTTCAGCCTTTTGCGTAAACTCAACCTCTGCTCCTCTAGTTCGTCCACCTCGTCGCCTCCGGCAAGCCCTTTGTTTACCTTTTTTTTTTCCCCCCCCCCCGATATTGTCATGTTTGTTTTTAGCGTTTTTTTTTTTTTGCGGCATTTGTTTTTTTTTTTACATTTGTTTTTCACGTCATAGTGTCACGTGGGCAGGACAGGACAGGACAGGACAGGGCAGGACAGGACGCGACAGAGCAGGGCAGGGCAGGGCGAGGCGAAGCAAGGCAGGGCGAGACAAGGCGAGGCAAGGAAAGGCAAGGAAAGGCCAGGCAAGTCAAGACAAGGCAAAAGGGAATGCAGCACAGAACAGGAGGGGACAGGACATGAACAACAATGATCAGAAGGGGGGGATTCAAGACTTCGAGCGAGGTTGGACAGAAAGTGGGGGGACTGCATGGGTTTGCATTTTGAAATACAAAAAAAACCGTCCCCGCCGCGGTCACCACCGCCACAGCGGCGGCAGCAGCAGCAGCAGCAGCAGCAGCAGCAGCAGCAGCAGCAGCAGCAGCCAGCAATAGCAGGAGCAGACACACCCATAGGCACCGCACGAGCAACAACACTATCGACAGAGCTGGACGAGCGAGTTTCTGACAGCAAGACAGCATCCAACAAATCACCGTCATTTTCCTCATCGCACCTCGATAAGGTCTTCTGGAGACATATTTGTGACGATGACGACCATCATGTAGGCCGCGAACACACCGGATAAGACGATCAAGACCCCTCTGGGGCATGCACATTAAACGCGCCCGCAAACGGAGAGGGAGATGGCGGAGGCAGGTGCGAGGGGGGAGGGGGGCAGTAGGGGGGGAGGAGGAGGGGAAGGATGGGCAGAGGGGGCGGAAGTGAGCATCAACAAAAAAAAGTTGGTGTTTGGTGTTGTTCGTTTGGTTGTTTATTTCAGATTCAAATCAAACATTTAGTTCTACTCGACGGGCGATGGCCAGAACGTGCGCTAGTTGGCGCCCCCCCCCTGTACGACGTGGAGGAATACAACTGCCGCCCTTACAAGCTACGAGACAGGGAGCATGCATTTGCAGACGAAAAAAGGAAGAAACAAACCCCCAGTAATAATAGCGAAAAAATGCGCGGATAAGTGCCTACCACGTGCCACCACGCGTCGAATAAACATAGAGGGAAAACAAACACAAGAAAAAAAAATCGGGACAGACGGAAAACCTTCGAACGAATTTCGACCAGCGTCCCCCACCCTCCGCTAAATACGACCGTTATCCCCTCCCCTTACTCGGTCTCTCTTCCACCCCCCCCCCCCCCCTCCCCGGAAAGAAAACACGAGAACAAAAACACTGGGACAGACGGAAACATACGAACGAAGATCGACCATCGTCCCCCCCCCGTCCGCGAAATACGACCGTCGTCCTCCCCCCCCCCACCCCCCCCCCCCACCACCACCATTCCCACCCCCCCCACCGCCACCACAACCTCGTTGACCCTTTCTCTCACCCCTGCGCGATGGGGCCGTAAATGTTAGGGGGCTTGGGCATCTCTGCCGACAGGAGAATCGCCCCCGCTCCAGCTCCAGCCACGTGCGCCTGGGCCTGGTCCACCACCGTCGACATCATCTCCCCCACAGCCGGCACGAGCCCCCCCGCCCCCCCCAGGAGCATGGTCGACGTTTCCCGGCGAACCTTGACCCTGGAGCCCGCGGCGGGATGCAAGCGGTTCCGCTGGCTACCTTCACCGCCGCTGTTGCCGACGCTGATACTGACGCCGGCGGGAGCGTAGCGTTGGTGAATCCCGAGGCTCGATGCCGCCGGGGTTGTTCTTGGGGGTAGGGTAGGGCAAGGGGCGAGGTAGGGTGGGGTAGGGTAGAGATTGGGGTGGGGTAGGGTGGAGGGTAGGGTAGGGTAGGGTAGGGTAGGGTGGGGTATGGTAGAGGCTAGGCTAGGCTAGCACGCTAGGGTAGGATGGAGCGGGGAAGGGTAGGGCAGGGTGTAAAACTGGGTGTTGGGTGGGTCGGTGGGCGGGGGGTGGGGTGGGTGAGGTGGGGTGGGGGGCGGGGCGGGGTGTACTCGATAGGAGAGATGTTCTCGATCTCATGCATGGCCGTAGTCGAATGACCATAGACCCTCGCATCCCTACAATGCCGGGGTGTGTGTGTGGGGGGGGGGGCGTACTCATTTGTTGCCTGCCTTAGTCATTCGACCATTGACCACGCACCCCTTTCGAGACGAAGCACCGTGCCTACTCCCAATAGAGACACCTCCAACACTTGGGCGCTCAATACCTTGTTTCCATACACTACATAGAAACTTTTTGCTAGTCTTATCCTCTTCCTGTTTCGCCGCCTGTGGCCACCATCTATCTCCTAGGATAGCGATCGTTTTCTCGCTGCTATCTAGTGCATCAAACTCCTCCATGTCGCATCCATCTATTTTCCCTCATCTCCTCTTCTAACACATCCCGTTCCTCCTTGAATATTTCACATTCTCCTACTATGTGAGTTCTACTCTCTATTGTTTTGCCACCCGGACTCATCTGGGGGTGGGGGGGGGGATATCGATCATTCCCCGTGACGCACGGAGCCTTGAAGAGGACCACGCGCAACGCGCAACGCACAACGCAACCAGGTCGACGGCCGCGACGAGAGTTTTCTCGACATACGAGACCTGATTACACAAGGTATATGTGGGCGGAAGGAACCGCCTGTGACAGAAACAGGGCGTTTTAAAGATACCCGGTTCTGCTCTTATTAATAGTAGGTTAGTAGGGTCTCGACCACTTTCGGGAAACGGAAAACGGGCTCGGCAGTCTATTAATCCTTTTAGGACTGCAGCCCCGTTTTGGGGACAAACTTCTCGGAATTTGGCTGGGTTGTCCCCAAAACGGGACCGCGGTTCCAAAGGGGTTAAGGGGCCCCTTCGGCAACACAAAATAAAGGTGCGCCAAAAGATGGTTTTCGTCCCTTTTCACAGCTGCGATACGCACGATACTATTTCTGGTATAATTTCGGCTGTTCCAATACTCCTCGACTCGTACCGAAAACGAAATTCTCTTCAGTGCTGAGACTTATGTCTGTCGCCCTCAAGGCAGTTCAAGAGAGAGTAGGCCATAGACAATATTTTTGTGTCAGCGTCGGGTAGCGGTATCATACTGCTGCAGCAGTGATATATACGTACTCGCACTGCCGTACAAGTGACATGGTAAGACCAAACCGATAAAACCGTCACTAAAGCTTTTGATGAGGCTGTTTTCTATGCGGTTCGATTTCGAGCTTCAGGTTTGTATTTTTCGGCCACAAAAATGAAAACATCCGCTTTCATGTAGGCCGAATATATAAAATACGACCGGATCGTTTTTCGATTTGAGAGTCCGATGGCCCAAGTCGTCATATTTTGGCCCAAAATCCAACGTACTCGTGGGCCATCAATTTTTCAAATCGAAAAATGGCATGGTCTCTAAATTCAAGATGTTCTCCATGACAGCAAGCAACAGCAAAACAATCGATGAGTTGGATGGTGACCCAGCTGTATAGCGACGTTGCGTTGCGTCCGACGCGCAGTGGGTGGGCGGCGCGCCTCTCCGTGGCCAGACTACAGTCGGGTGGTGAAGGCTTGGGCCTAGACACCAAGGGAAGCGCACTCGGCGTGCACCTCTCCGTGGATACGTACTCGTAGACCTACAGCAGCAGCAGTCATTACAAAATACCGAGACAAGTTGACCCCAGCACACTCGGCACGTCTCTTCGCCGCCAGACCAGAGGCAGTCAGCGTGGGATCGAACACTCGGGTCCTACGCGCAGTGCAGCGCACCCAGCGCGTCTCTTCGCGGCGCCAGACCAGTACGAGTATCTTGACATTTTTTTTCTTGTGTACCAAGTATATTCCTACCAGGAGTTCCACTTACTAAACGAGAGTCCTCCACTATGGGCGAAAACGTAAGGAACATTGAGCTACATAAATGTTAAACCATAGCGGTTCTTACATTTTCGTCCAAAATGGTGAATCTTTATACCTGGTATGGGAAGAACGCAACAACAACAGCAGTTGGTCTAGGCGTTTGCTCGAATCTCTGCACGCACAATAAATCCGATTTCCCCGCATACGAAGACTGCTGTTTCGATTGGCGAAGTTGACAGCTGAAAACGCGATCGGGTCAAAATCTGAAGCTCAAAATTTGAACCACATAGGAAACAGCCTGCAGCTTGAAGCACGCGGGTCGGCAATCGCAACACTCGATACACAGCCACGCGCGAGAAACTGCGAACCGCTACGAGTACTCGTACGTATTGGCAATGGCGGCGAAAAACCGTGCGGATAAAGCAAGCGCCGATTTACAGTAGTAGTTACAACCAAAGGTCCGTCAAAACGGCGAAAAAGCATTGAATGCTCGCGCAGAGCTTGTGCACATGAATTCCGAGTAGCGCAAGTCTGTAAAGGTGCTGATCTTTCGCGCTCTGCTGCTGGTGCTGGTGCTGGTGCTGGTGCTGCTGTGAATTGGTTGAAACATGAGACACGAAGAGCATGGCACACACAGCGCACTCCAGACTCCAGACTGCACATGTTCAAGCGGCGACACCGCACAATAGAAGCAAGGACCGATCGTGAGATCACGACTAGCTCGACAGCGTGCTCGACTTGTCAACCACTCACAAGAAGAACGCCGAGCTCGAGGTGGGCCCCTCCGATAGCAAGGCGGCTGCCACCAGCATCGCAGCGGGCGCCGCGTGCCAGCGGCGGAGAAGTTGCATGATCCGACCTCGACGAATGCTCCTCTGTTCTTGCCACGCAGAACGCTTTTGTATCTCCCGTTGACTACGCCGAGAGCGCTTGACGTTAAATATGTATTAGTGTACCTCAGTCGGGGTTGGCTACCTCTATGTGAGGTATCGTCTGCGCCACCTTCAGTTGTTTTTGGCACTCGATTCCGCTGCTTGATGTGGATGATCAGCTGATACAGTAGTGCGGGGATAGGCAAGGTCGCAGAAAACGCCATCCTAAAACATGGAACACCTTTTCTCCGAACTTGAACACTTTGTTCCACCTTCCACACCTACATCCGACGCGCTCTTTTCAAGGGCGCAGCGACTACACTGTGCGTTCCAGTTCACCCCATCGCGGCCAGCGCCCCCCTTCGGGAGGGCGCGGCACAGGTTCAAAGCTTGGAAAGATCCTGGCTCGCGTGGTGGGAGATGTGAATCGGGTACTGCTGCTGCACGCTGTAATTTGCGTTTTGTATGGCGGGTGAGTGCAAAGCAAACAAGCACGACGAGTACTACCGGCATGTATCATACGCACACGCAGCAGCAGGGATAGAATTCTAGAGCAACGTCGACTGCTGCGGCAGCAGTAGGAAGGGACGCCGGTGATGCTCAGCGTCATCTGTAATTTTTCTGAGGTCGTTGATGTTGTCGTTACATGCACGACAACAAGGTTATACTGATGTGCTGCTTGCTGTTCAAGGGAGACCGTGAGCACAGACGTGTGATGACTTTGTCTACTGCGGTGACTGTGCCCCGCGTCCCAAGGCGGACTCTTTCTCCTGGCGTAATAATTGCACTGTACGTATTACGCACAGTATGGAAGAGGGAACAAGTACGACCATCTGATCTGGTGTTCCTGTGCATACTGCTGTGCGTACTGCACATAATACTGCTGTACATACATAGGGATAATAAGCACTGCCGCCGTGGTGTGGTAGGATAATGTAGTGTCGTGTGCGGCATCCCGAAGTTGGCGTCAGTAGTCGCGATTTGATAGCAGCGACGCCGGCGGAGCATGCATGCGTGTGATTGGATGGGATCGGGGTTGCTCGAGCGAACTCCAAGGTTGTATTATACGATCTATGTGGAGATGTTGGTATGTATATTGCTACTCGTATCTTGTATGTACAAATTTTCCGTTTTTTCCGGAACAGTTCACTTTTTTCGTTAGACCGCGGGTCTTTTCTCGCGCTTCCTGCTATGGGGCCCGCAGGGGGCCGGCGTGGACAGTACGGTGCAAGCGTTGGCCCCGGCCGGGCTCCGTGGCGCATGCTCTAGGTGGTAAAAGTCGCGTGATCCAGCAAGCAACTCAGGGGATGGGCTCCCACTTCCGAAAAGCCATCCAGGGGCTTAGAAACCTACCCGGATCTTCGTATGTTTAGCTGCAAAGATTTTGTTCTTCTCGCTTCTCGCCGTAATTGCGGCAGTACGCGTGCTGCTCGACCTCGCGCTGCTCGAGCCCATGCTCGTGCGCTCGAGTGCTGCTCGAGCAGTACGCATCAGCAGTACAACAACAGCAACAGCAGGCGTACGAGTGCTGCTCGAGTCGAGGGCTGCTCGAGTGCTGCCAAGTGCTGCTGCTGCTGCTGCTGAGTGCTCGTGTGCTCGTGGCTGCTTGGCCTCGTCGTGCTCGTGTTCGTCTCGTGCTCGTCTTGCTCGAGCAATCGAGTGATCGTGGTGAGTGTGTTTTTTTTCGGCGCAATAGGCTTGGAAACCTACCCTGGTCATACGCAGCGCCGATGTCAAATAGCTCGCCGCGGAACCAGCTCGCCTTCCCCTTGAACATGATGCGGAGGTCGGTCCACGCGCAGAGACCAGCCTTGTAGCGGCGGCACGCAGGATAGTCGGAACGATCAGTCCTGGGGTTCTGTTTCATGAACAGGGGTACGGCGCAGCCGATTCGGGGGCACAGATCTGGAAGCGTTTTTTGTGCTACTCCCTGCGCCAACAGGTACTATAACACCCTCGCAGTTGTTCTTGGACCATTTACGAGGCACGCCTACTGTATTGCTCAAAGGAAAGCGTAGCACTCAGCAGGAAATATATATTTTCCATGCCTCCTACATGCGAAGGCATTGATGACTAGACTACTTCACTTCGCTTTTAGCAATACAGTAGCCCATGACTCATTCACTCCGAGATCGTTTTTACTCCAAAAAGAGATCCGAGGGTTTTACCTGCGTCTCCCTTTTCAACTCGCGACCCCGGATTTCACGCCACCCACATCCAGAAGGAGAGGGAACCTTGTATACAGGTACGAATTCACAAATTCTTCGCTTTGTGCCAAGGTGCCAACTTAATCCTGCTGTCGACTGTCGGCACCCAAAGATGAAGCGAGAAATGCGCGATGCACTCTTGACCAGTCTTGGTATTTGAAGTTGTTGTTGTTGTTGTTGTTGCGGTAGTCCTCTCATCGCCACATTACAGTCTGTGGTCGCAGGACAGGCTCCAAAATCCCTCTGGTGTAGGGCTGCTGGTGCCGCTCTTCGCTCGTCTCTTTCACGCGTTCTGCACCTGGCCAGCGCGCATTCAGCCACAGCTGAAATCGCCAAGCGACCAAACGTCGCATCCTTTGACACCCCAACAGAGCGAAGAAAACAATGGTTGGTAGCTTTGGCGTTGTCAACCATTGAACCGTCTACGAGCAGCGTGAGCACCCAAAAGTGCGTATAGGATCAGTGCAAAACAAGCCGTACGACTCCGTGCATTGCAATTCGGACACCAATTTTGTATCGAAGAATCGGCACGGACACTGGGTGTGCTGGATATCGACGGGTAGAAAGAACGCCCCCCCCCCACCCCCCGTATTATATATAGGTTGGGTTGGCGTCGGTTGGCAACGACAATGTAAAACATGCCGCTCACCATGTGAGCTAGACAACCAGGGTACCGTTGTTTTATTTTGGCGATCGGTCACAGCTGGTTGTCGAGTTAGATCGTTTGTGCGAGGTGAACAACCTTTACTCCGCACAAGCGGGAATGATCGTATCACGTAGTGTTTATGGTAAGGCACCCAAAAGGCAGTTACATAGTACTCCCATTGCTGTCTCTGGAAATGTCTACACCGGAAATTAAATCAACTCATTGACGCGGTTATCCATATGCAAGTCCGCCTCAAAAGCTATTCTTAGTAAGATGCAGCTGGTCCTTCATGCGACTCGCCAGACACCTCACGGTGCTTCGTGCTTGGTGCAAGCAATGTCTGCCTGGTCGGTGAAAACCCGGCATGCTCCGTCCCGGTATTGTAGGGATGCGAGGGTCTATGGTCCTACGACTACGGCCATGCATGAGATCGAGTACATATCTACTATCGAGTACGCCCCCCCCCCCACCCCATCCCGAATCACGCAGTTTCCGTTGCTGAAATCGTCACTCTTTTTTTTCTGCCGTCAATTTTCCCGTTTCAAGTGCCAACGTTCAGGCAGGCTCCTTCGCTGAGATGGCGGCAAGGCGGTAAATGGAACCGAATGTGGGAGACGAACGACACAAAAATAACATTACCCCCATCAGCAACCAAAATAACGGCATTTTGGAACTTCGAGGATGGCTATATATGTCGATGTCGTCTCACAAAACGTGTAATCGCCATGCCCGCTCCCGCAGACAGCCCCCGCAGACAAGACGCAGATACAGGCGCAGATTCGACGTATTCGGCGATCAAGCCAACCAGGCTACTGCGTAAACGAGTGCTCCGCTTACATCAGCTGCGGCCTCGACCCCAATCGACCCGCCGATTCGTGTCGTTATCTCATGCACGGACCGCCGCCCACGTCCTACTTCCGCCCTTCCCTCCCTCCCTCCCTCCCTCCCTCCCTCCCTCCCTCCCCCCTCCCTTCCTTCCATCCCTTCATTTCGCCTGCCTTTCGATCCAACGTCTCCCCTTTCGCCGTACTGTCTCGCCCCCCCCCCCCCCTACTTTTTCGTTTTAAGGGTAGCGTTTGTGATGCCGCACTCCTTGATACAAACGCTCTTTGGGTCCGCTTACAACCATTTTCAACATGAGCTGGTCAGGATGTATGGCGCTCTGACGCTTGCTCAGGTGCGCAAAGACGCTGCGTGGCACGTCACGGCTGTAAACATATATATATATATATAGCTTGTTTTGGAACCTACCTGGTACCCTTATTTGTTTCCCAAGTCATCCCCTCCTAACGGCGTTTTTGTGATCCCTCCTGTGATGCCTCCTGTACCAACCCCTCTACAACTCCCACCAACGTTTTTGGGGACGAGCTACTTGAACGTGGGGTTGTATCGTTTTTGCGCTAGACAAAGGGTCAACGAAAACGTATTTGCAGGAGAGTCCCGAAAGGTTTGGTCCACAAGCTCCCTCTGAAGCGTCGTGGCGTTTTTTCGGCCCTCTCCAGGTTTCGCTGAGGAACGATGGCGTCGGTGCCGGGCCGCTCGGCTAGCGTTACCCTCGCGCGGTCGTTGACATAGGGGTGTGTACTGGATTGTTGTTGTTGCGTGCACACACCGTGGCGCAGACGGTGCTGTGGGTAGTTGTGAGGGCGTGATGCAGAAAAACGGTGGAAACTTCGCGTCGGGTTGGATCTTCTGAGGTAATTTGTATACCGCTGGTGTCGTCGAAGCCCACATTTTGGCGCGGTACTACTACAGCGAGAGACACATCTTCACTTTCACAAACACACACAGAACACTTCGCTCTGAGCGGCGTGAGCCCTCCCATCCAGCCTTCGGAGATCGTTCATTCACGTACGCCTCCCGTTTTGTTTTTTCTTTCCTTGGCGTTGTGGTGAAATTCGCGCTTGTGTTGTCCAGGGGTGGGTCGTTTTTCAGGTGCGGGGGGTGGGGGACGGGCGCATCCGACGCGCCATCTGCGAGGCCTTCTGCATCGCCTACGGGCTTCAAGCGGTCGCTCTGTTCAGGGCACAAGTCGTGGAGCCGGATAGCCACACCGTGCTGAACACGGTGGGCTGCCTGACCTTCGCGGTGCTGGCGGCTTTCTACGGGTACTGCCGATGGTTCAAGACCATTAAGGTCTTCGAGCTTCCCGGGACTAGAGGGTAGACTGTCTCGCGAAAGAGATATGGAAGGGTGGAGGGGGAGGGGGGAAGGGGGGGGGGGTGTACTCATGTAGGGGGCGGGAGAAATAACGGGTTAGGCGCGCGTTGCCTTCTGATGTTCGACGTACATTTCGGACTTCCACGTTTGAACGTTGGTTATTCTACCCCCCGCTGAGACGCTCCCCAAGCTGGGTATGATCTTGTGGGAGAAATTTGGTGTGGCCGTCGAGCTGTCGGCGACGTCCTAACGCAACTTGAATCGTCATACCTCGCGGAAAGGCGGGAGGGGGGGTACTACAGCTGTGTACTCGATGGTAGAGGGGGTAAGCGGAAGAGATCCCTGCAGTGGAAAACTGAGCGCGGGCTATGCCGCAGGACGCCCCGCATCCCTGTCCTTGCCTGCTTTGGACCTGGTACCTGGTACGAAACACCGGTAGCTGTTACGATAGGTGTATATTGCTATTCATAGTTGCTGCGCACTGTGGGGGGGGGGTTGTTTCGCACGCGCGCGTCAAGCGCGGAGCCTGTGCATCGAGGCACAGGAGCCATGTATTATACGATAGGTAGGTTCCAGACAATTTCGCGTTTGAAATCGATGCCAGCTTCGTACTGAGCGAGAGCGCTGCTCACCGCCAGGCTCGCCCGCAAAGGGTTGGAATTTCGGCTGCGGGTCGGTTGTGTTTTGTCATTTTTGTATTGTGCTTTGTAAGAAACGATGAAGAGTAAGAAAGCCAGACGTGTTAACTTCCACGCGATTCCAGGAATCCGTTACTACTGTACCAGTGTTAACCCGACGCCGGGGCCGTTCCAAACACTGGTCTGACAAACCTTCCACCGTCTGAAGGGGTAGCCCGATATGCCCTCTGACCCATACGTAGCCACTAGCCCCCCCACTATCATGTCACGGATTGCCTGGTACAGTAGTATCTCTCTATCTCCGGTGGGGATACAGTGAACCGTTTTTCGGACGAGCATAGGCAGGCGCGATATTTGCATACGAGGGGGGATGGGGATGTGGTTAGGGCTGGCTCGGTGAAGGTAAGGCCGATGGTGGGCGGTCATATCGTCCGTCACGGTGGTTGGAGTTTGGAATCGACAGCCACGCGCGGCAGTAACAACGGCAGTAAGTTGTTGTGCGGGTAAACATGCGACCAATCGCGTTGGTTGTTGCCGTTCGACATCCCACGTACAGCAGTAGGTAGAGCTACTGTTCAAGACTGTTATCTGGTACATGGCATCAGTGTGAACGCGGGGGCGGGGGCAGTGCCGATTCAGCAGAAAAGTCACACGCCGCCGTGTACACAGGAACGGCCGCTGTTTTTCAGAGCATTGCTGTTTCCACCAAAGGCGTTCAACACAAAACACCAACTATTGGGCGACTCACGAAGTGCTCTTATTTGCTGGATTGCTTAGGGTTATATACAAGTATGTGATTGCGATTATAGTCCGCCCACTGCCTTGTTCCTGTCGTTTGTTGGTCTGCTTATTGGCGTAATCGTTGTTCTTCGGGGCTATATTATTATCAAGGACTCCGGTGGTGAACGCATTCGAGAATATAATTATTAACCCCAAGTCGTCCCTCTCACCCTTATCCTGTGGTCGGCATTGTTATTGGCTACAGGTACTCGTAGCATACATACGTACGAGTTTTTTTTTTGTCAAGTCTACCTGGTAGTCTAAGGTCGATCTCCCAGATTTGGTGCGCGCGCTTGAGGGGAGACTTCCAGTATCACTGGGTGAAAGACATTACTTGTTCGTATCGAAACGAATTTCACGGCATTACTTTTTCCAGGGCTTTTCGCAGGTCATGACCCGACCCGCGGGTCGGGTCACGTGGTGTTCAAAATGTCGCGGGTCGGGTCGGGTCAGGAGGTGTTCAAAACCTCACGGGTCGGGTCAAGAGGTTTTCAATTCTCGTGGGTCGGGTCAGGTCGGGTCAAGCGTATTTCCAATCTCACGGGTCGGGTCGGGTCAAGAGGTGGTGAAAAGCTCACGGGTCGGATCAGGTCATGACCCGCCAGAAGCGGGTCACTCGCGGGTCGGGCCAGCATGACCCGCGAGTTGTTTTCTACTGGCCCGCGGGTCGGACCCGCGCATTCGGCTCGCGGATCCGACACTTGGATCACTTCCCCCCCTCTCTCACCCAAAGGCTTCTATCGTACCTATATACCTGGTACCTGGTACTCAATAATACAATAATACCCCTTTGGCATACTATTCAAACATTAAGACGCCGCCAAATTCATATACATACGCATGCCCACATTCATTCATATCCACTACAGCCAGCTCAAAACGCTGTGGGGCACTATTAATAAATGAACAATAACCCACCGGCCAGATCCGCGGATCGAACGTTCGGGTCAAGATAAATGGCCTCGCGGGTCAAGGTGACCCGACCCGCATAAAACCCGCGTCTCAGGGGTTAATCGGAAGGTGGCGGGTCGGGTCGGGGCGGGTCAGGAGGTTTTGAAATCTCGCGGGTCTGGTAAGGAGATTTTTCTAATCTCACGGGTCGGGTCGGGTCGGGTCATGAGACTTTAATCTCGCGGTTCGGGTCGGGTCAAGTCAGCACACCTCAATATTTTCACGGGTCGAGTCGGGTCAGCTGACCCGACCCGACCCGTGAGGTTTGGCCTGACCCGCGAAAAAAGCTCTGATTTTTCCTGCCTGGCGACCGTCCTCGTGAAAAATCAATCATTCACTCATACTACTGTAACTAACAGTAGGTAGGTGCAGGAGTACACGTAGTTTTTTCGTTTTTTTTCTCTCAGCCAGTTCACGCCCACACAGCCAGGAAACGCATACCTGGTACTCTGTATCCACTACTGCAGCATACGTATCTCGATTATACTGCTTGAGCTTTATGATGGTACTAATACTGCATGTCGCCATACATCCGCACATCGAGAACACCACCCATCCAAACATGCACTTTTGCTGCTGCACGTACTGCAGTACAATACACAAACTGATGTACTGCCGTACGTAGTACTGGGAAAGTTGTTGCATGATTTTTGTGATTTAGTGCTGAATATCTGCCTATTGTAACGAGAATGTAAGGATCGTTTGGGTGTTAATACGAATGGACGAACGGTCCTTACATTTCCGGATAAATTGGTACCTGGTACCAGCTATGATTTTACGATTTTAATGTTATACCAGGTAGATGCTTCTCGGCGCTTGCTTACTTCTTTTGTCAGGGTACTTCATACTGACAGCATGCGTGTATTGACTATTGAAACGCCCCCTAGAACAGCATGCGTGTACTGACTATTGAAACGCCCCCTAGACGTAGAGACACTAGTACGGAGTAAGCAGGAAGCAGGACAGGAGAGGAAGCAGTGAGCAGTGGAGCAGCAGTGACAGATGACGCCATGATATTTTTTCCTACCGTCATAGCCCATACCGACGTACGTACCCGCATACCGACAGCCCGACAGTCCAAATGCGGCGCAATCGTTTTTCAAATTTAAAAAAAAGTTCAAAAGTATTTTAACGGCTGCAGAGAGTGGAAAAAAACACGTCCTGTTGAACTCCCGTTTCGAAAAACGAGACCTCGCTTCGTGCAAATTTGCCCCCCTGCCCCCCACAACTCGCGCCACGCTTCCTCAACACAGCCACCACAGCACACCCACACGGGACAGCCCACAGGACAACCAGCCCTACATATTTGTCGACCAGATACCCTTGCGGCCGAGAGACGCGAGGTGGGAGATGCTCGCGCTCGGTGTCTCTTTGGCCCATGTTGTGTCGGTCGGGTTGTCTGCTGTTGCTTGTACGAAGCGTTTGGTTGGAGTACTGTTTTGTGTCAGCCGTTGTTTGGTGCTCTCGGGAATGCCACATAGCCGCGTCCCGCGTAGTTGTTTCCAGGCCCACGCTGTGGAGAGGATTCTGAGTGTGCCGCCGCGGTTTCTCCGTGAGCTGAACGCACGCTCGCGCACGCGCGCGTTTGTCTTGTGTATGTTTCTGCCTTCGATGCGATGAGGTCGGTGCTGACGAAATCTTCTCTCCATTTTTTTTTTGAAAATTCGAGCAGAGAGGACACCTAGAAGAGATCCTTCGCCTCCGGTTCGTAGCAAAGTTCCAGCATGCCTACGTCTGCGCTGAAGGAGAGCGACTTGCTGAACCGCACGGGCTCGTTCTCGGAGGAAGGCCTGCTCGGGCTGAAGAAAATGGCGTTGGTGAGTCCTCCTGACAGCAGCAACACTACTGCTGTACGTGCATCCTGACGTGTCCATACGATACGGGTCCAACGGCTGCGATTTCTCGTGAAACGTATATAAGAGGTTGTCCTTTCAAAAGTCGGCTATTAATAGTGGCCGCAGCAGTGCAGCAGCAGCACTCGCAGCAGCTTGGTTGCGAGGCTCTCTCTTGTCTCCGGGCGCTTACGGATAGGTCTAGCGTTTGCTCCCGCCCCGCCTAAACCCCTCGTGGCGGTCGCTTGAAGCCGTCGCTCTGTATTCGTAGCAGCGTGTGCCCCTTCGCTTCAGCGCGTGCCTCTCGTGATACCTGCCCCTAAAACTGGCTTTGCTTTGTTGCCTCCCCCAACCAATTTTCTCCAGACGGCGGAGGGCGAGGAGAACGAGTTTAAGGGTTGCTTGGAGGTCTCTGACATGCGACGGCAAGAAATGGACGGGAGCCTCGAGCCCGAGCCGATGCTCATCGAGAACCCCGGGCGCTTTGTGCTCTTCCCCATCCAGGACGACGAGGTGTGTTGATATCGAAGAGGTTCTATAGCAGCAGTAGTGCACACAGCAGTCGATTTTATTTCTCTTCCGTGTTTTTGAATTTTGAAAGCTGATTGCGCGCACGTATGAAGCAGCAGCACCTGTGGTCCTCTTTTTTGCGCTGCTGCACGTATATGATACTCGTCGTAGCATCGCTTTGCTTGCTTTTTGCGGTGCGCCTATGCCTAGCGAAGCGGGCGTGCAGCAATCCCCTGTCCTCGTCATCACTGGCTCCTTGCTCGAGGCTCAGCCGGCTGCTGTGCATTCTCAGACGTCGAGGCGGGTCTGGATTGTGGTTCTGACGCAAATAGCGCGTGCGCTTTTTGACTAGGACTGGTTCGTACATGCATTATTATAACCGACAAGATCTGGCTCGTAAAAATCGTGCTTTTTTTAATTTTGAATTTCGCGCTTCACGCAGTGATGTTTACCGGGTACCTGAAATCGGTACCTGATGTGATGATGTGGTATGTACGTAACAGGCAGAGATGCCGGCAGACGCAGGTGTTTCTTGCGATTGGTCCTGGTTGCGAGTGAAGATCTTGAAAACTCGATCCGCTGCGTCGATTGCGCTCGATTGATAAGTAGCCAACCACTCCCGCGCTGTGGTGGTGGTCCAGCAGGAGCGTCATACTTCGTACGAGGTATGAGTACATGCTGACCCCATAAATCGGGTCTGCTTTTCTTTGTCGCATTTGATGAGACGCGTTTTTATTTCCAGCATTTTTATGGACAGCATGTTTCGAGAGTTGTGTGTGTTGTCTTCAAACCACACCTCGTGTAACCCGTTCTTTCGTGCCCAGCCTCATCAGTGCACCCAATGTCCGTCCTGATTTTTTTATCCTAGAGAGACTCTCGCCCTGTGGTCACCGACTGTGAGACAGGAGAAAAAAAACAAAGCGACATAAGTTGACTACATTCAGAATGTAGTTCATATGATCCCAGGTTTGCACCAGTAGACGTGTACCAGGCTTCGAGCCTCTGATCAGACAGATTTCGTTTGGTAAGGGCTCTTTCTTGACAAATCGTACATACTCGTACGTACGAAGTAGTTTTTCCATGCGTGACCCTAGCCGCTTGATTGACCTGGTCGTATTTCCCGAAAACAGATGGAATCTCAGTGTAAATAGGCGGCCGGTAGGCGTCCGTACGTAGTGTGAGCTCTTTTATCATGGGGCTGCGTGTGCCTTCCTGCGATGGAAACTACTTGAAATTATAGTTGAAAAACCAGTACCGCGGTTCTATATATATACCTGGTGGCAGTGACATGATGCACGCTCGGAAATGTTCTAAGAATGCCTCGTCATGGTGCAGTACGTGCGTCTATTTTCCTGAGACGAGTAGGAGTACTCATCTCTGCTCCTACTCGAAAAAAAAAGCAGACGTTGACACTACCCCGTTCTTTCCATTCTTCCCGTTCGACAAACTGTGACCTGACAGGTGTGGCAGATGTACAAGAAGGCGGAGGCTAGCTTCTGGACGGCCGAGGAGCTCGACCTCGCGCACGACTACAAGGACTGGGAGAGCCTCACCGACGACGAGCGACACTTCGTCAAGCACGTGCTGGCTTTCTTCGCTGCCAGCGACGGCATCGTTAACGAGGTACGTTTACGTAACTTTTTCTACAGCAGTAGTTACGTAGCTGTATTTATACGTGTATATAATAGTGTGTACCTGGGTAGTTGAAGTTAGTGCTACCAGGATTGCACTCATCGTACTATTCGCTAGTATATACCACAGCTGTAGGTACTGGAACACTGTCGATCTTACCGTCCTCCCCTCGCCCCTCCCCTACCTCCCGCTGCTCCCTCCCCCTCCCTCCCTCTCTAAATTTTCAGAACTTGGCGAGCAACTTCAGCAGCGAGATCCAGCTGTCCGAGGCTCGGTGTTTCTACGGGTTCCAGATCGCGATCGAAAACATCCACAGCGAGGTATACAGCCTCCTGATCGACACGTACGTCAAGGAGGCGGCGGAGAAGACGCACCTGTTCAACGCGATGGAGACCGTGCCGTGCGTTCGTCGGAAAGCTAGGTGGGCGCTGCGGTGGTGCAACCCCGACCTGGCCAGCTTTGCCGAGCGCATCGTCGCCTTCGCGGCCGTCGAGGTGAGCATGATTACACGGGGAGAGAAGATGTAGAGATCGAGATGGAGGCGGTAGTTTCGGGGAGAATCAAAGCGACAACCGACAGCGGCAGCGTCCTCGGGAGTAATTTTTGGGGGGCGTTGCTTGTTTGTGTTTTGTCCGTTTTTTATTGCTGAGCAACGGGTTTGTTTTTTCAGGTTGTTTTGCACGTTTCTTATCTTGGGGGGAACTTCACCCCTTCTGGTGCTGGATGCTGCGGGTAGGCCCAGTCCCTCGGAATTCTCGGGCGCCCTCTGGTTCACATTACGCAGTCACGTAGAAACTGCGTGTGTGGCAACACTTTGGTCGGTAGATGTTCTCAGGTTCAAAACCGTTTTAGACCCCCAAGCCTTTCTATCCTGTGTCTTCAGGCCCGCCCAAACGCCTTTTCGTCTCTTTTTGTGCATTTCGCTCCCTCTTTTCTTCGTTTTTTTTCTGCCAGGGTATCTTTTTTTCGGGAAGCTTCTGCGCCGTCTTCTGGCTCAAGAAGCGGGGACTGATGCCGGGGCTGTGTTTCAGCAACGAGCTCATCAGCCGCGACGAGGGCTTGCACACCGACTTCGCCTGCCTGCTCTACCGAAAATTGGTGAACAAGCTGCCCGCCGGCAGGGTGGCCGACATCATCTGCGACGCGGTGGAGATCGAGAAGGTGATGAATCGTCGTTAGTTCTCATCAATTTGTGTTTTTCATCTGATGGTGTGCAGCGTTTGTCAGCAAAAAAAGACCTGATGGTTGCTTGTGATTTTACGTGGAAGCACTGAGAGGGATACAAGATGAAAATGCGCGAAAGAGCGGCACCCCGAACAGATATGGCGCTCAAAATGTCTCTCCGAACACAAAAACGTCTCTAAACCAACCTTATCCGTCGAACGGCGTTGTTTCAGGGGTGAACGATAAACGTTAAAAATATATATGTATTTTAGCAAAAATGTGTGTGTTTTTCGTTGTTGTGAGGGTGCTCTCGCAGCTGTTATAGCCACGCCCTGGAGCGTACATACGAGCCTTTGCCGAAGTACCGGCTAGCTGGTAAGCAACATCGGCCTTACTGTCGTGATCAGTGTTGGTAACGCATGCTGGTACAGTTTGTGTCAACAGAGAAGATGCAATTTTCGGCTGGCATTTGCTGTACCCCATCCCACGCTCAGACCAAAGGGACGAGGCGTAGAAGCTTTCACAATAAAATACCGAATCGAAAACCAGTTTGAAATGTTTCACCTCGGTACTTCCCCCACCCCCTCTCGTCCGTATTTGTTTTTTGTCGGGTTTTGATATTTTCCAGGAGTTCATCACATCCGCGTTGCCCGTGGAGTTGATAGGCATGAACAGCGCCCTCATGAGGCAGTACATCGAGTTCTGCGCCGACCGACTGCTTACGGAGCTCGGCTGCGAGAAGCGATACAACTCGGTCAACCCGTTTGACTGGATGGAGATGATATCCCTCCAGGGGAAGACTAATTTCTTCGAGAAGCGCGTGGGGGAGTACAGCAAGTCCGGGGTCGGAGTAGATGCCGCGGACCAGGCGTTCACCCTTGAGGCGGATTTCTAGATGTATGGTGGCATTATTTTGTGTGACCAGGCGCGGGGGGGCGGGGGGGTTGTAGTTGTGATGATTTGGCGTTACGTGGTTCATGTGGGAACCTTGCTGGGCGAGGTTTTCCATTGAAATGGCGGCCGTGTTGTTTGAGACCGCAGTAGTATGAACCACGAGGGGTGCATTTTCACCGGGTGGGGGTGTCGGTTCGGTCGCCAACCGCTTAAACTCGAAATGTGTAGGCTGAGGGTCGTTAGTATCGTCCCGCCCCGCTAAGGCCTCTTTGCGCTAACTGTACTAGTTGAAGTGTGGGGAGGTCCTTGGCCGTTGTCTAGTCAAGGGGCGGGCAAGCGTGCCTTCCACCATCGCATAATATTTGCTGAATTTTGGCCGTTTCGCCGGTTTTTACCGCTCGAATCGGGGGTCTAGGTTCGGCACGCGAGACAGGGTGGGGTCTCACTGTGCTGAGTGTAGCGCGATTTGGAGTGTACTCGAGAATTTTGACTGGTTTTTCTATACCGACAGAAGCTGAGCCCAAGAAGTTTGTTCCTCGCAAGCAGAGCGGCAAAATTCTACCAGGTACCCACCATAAGTGTCCCAAAATCTGAAAAACTCGTTTTCTAATTTTTGCGGAGACGCGAGGTTTCGGTAACTTCCCTGCCCTAATTTGCTGTTCTTTGTTATGTCTCTTGTAAAGAGAGCGCTAGATATTCACCGCCGCGCTGCCAGTTAGTTAGTTAGTTCACTCCGGGCAAGCCGCGCTGCTAGGTTTTCCACTTGAGCAGATGCGCTAGTCGTGCTTTCCGCTATAGTAGCAAGCAAGAGTACCATATATAGAGCTATTCATACACTCCCGTCGTACGCACGGTTTGGGCAAAGAGCAGTATTGGCCTTTTTTCTTTTGAGCAATAGTCACGAAACCTTCTTTTGGCTTTCTCTGAGCGTGGTTTTGTTGGATCCTACGAGGCATCTGCACGAGGTGGCGCGAGCGAGAGCGAGGGCCCTTTGAAAGTGCTGTACGAAGACTACGCCAACTAGAGGGAAGGGGTTGGGTTTGGATGAGGCGTTTTTGTCTTGCTTGTACATTATAGCGGTGGGTATTTTTTGCGTGCTGCATTTGTTTACATTTCGATTTTAGCTTTCGGTTCCAAGTGCCGTTCCAAGTCGGTGAAAAATTAAAAGTTTAATTGTATATGAAAAAAACATTATATCGGTATGTTTTCTGTGGAAAATGCTTCGGTGTGGAACCATGTATGTGTTGTTTTCCTCGACGCAAGTCTCATTAACATGAGATTGGGAGGTATATGGCGCAACCCCTAATCTGACCCGACCCGACCCGCGAGATTTTGAAAGCCTTTTGATCGAACCTGACTGGTGAGGTTTAAAACACAGTTGACCCGACCCGCGAGATTTCGGAACCTCCTGGCCCGACCCGACCCGACCCGCCACCTTCCGATTGACCCGTGAGACGCGGGTTCATGCGGGTCGTGTAAACAACAGAATGCTCATTATTATGCCCCGCAGAGGTATGTGGCCCGGCTGTAGTGGGTTTGGATGGATGCGGGCATGCGTATGTGGATTCGGCGGTAATCAAGTGTTCGAACATGGTACCATAGTGTACTATTGAGTATTGGTACGAGAGAAGCCTTCGGGTAAGAGAGCGGCAAGTATTTTAAAAGTGTCGAATGCGCGGGGCGCAGTGTCAGCAGAAAGCAACTCGCGGGTCGTGCTGGCCCGACCCGCGAGTGACCCGTTTCTCGCGGGTCATGACCTGACCCGACCAGTGAGTTTTTTGTTTTTTATCACCTCTTGGCCCGACCTGACCCGACCCGTGAGATTTGGGCGTGGGGGTGGAATGTAGATGCGGAGTAGGAAGCATGGCGTATACATACATGGTAGGTAAAATATCTCGGTAAATGGTGGGGGTGCATATTCAAGTGAGTACACGCAGGGAAGGAGAATTTGAAAGGCTCTTGACCCGCCCCGACCCGTGAGATAAAAATCTCTTGACCCAACCTGACCCACCCGCGAGATTCAAAAACCTCTTGATCCGATCCGACCCGGCCCGTGCGACTTTGAACACTTCCTGACCCGACCCAACCCGCCTTGACATTTTGAGCACCCCGTGACCCGCGAAAAGCCTTGGTAAAAAACAGCCAGTAGAGGCTGCCCTGCTGCGTCCCGACCTTTTACCCCCCGGATCCATTTACTGTAGACCATGTACACACATATATCTCTAGATTATATAGTTTCTCCATCTGTAGTGCAGGACCTGAATATTACTACAGATCCAACAGAGGAAAAGTGTGCTGTTGATGTCAATAGAGCATGTTGTACGCAGTTCCACCCGCGGTAACATGATGAGCTACTACCACTGTTAATACTGTAGATCATGCAAGATCTGCTGCATGGCGCTTTATACCCCTATCTATATCGTAATGCGGGTCGTTAACCGTTACACGGATCCTTGACACTCTGTTCACCCTGTGACTATCGCACCACGGGTCCTTTACCTTTTTTTCATGTACGTACGCGTACATCCATGTCTTGATGCTGTTTGTGCCCTGTTGTTATTTATTGTGCTTCTGCTTCGTCCTCGTTCGGCGATCCCCCCCCCCCCCTTCCAACCTGTCTCTCAACACAGTCATGTAATCCCCACACACGCTCTTCTTGCAGATTTGTCGATTGCTGCTTCTCCGCAAAATTCATCCGCGCTGCACCCCGCCGAGCGCTTCTGCTTCTGCCGACATACATGATATGCGTGCTCCCACACACATGACAGCATCACTTATCTATCTATCGCTGTCTCTTATTCTACTCTCACTCGCACAGGAGATGTTTTCGACGTCTTTGGCATTACGTAGATACCGTTTCCGTCGGCTGTGCGTCATCGCCTCCTCCCGTACGTACGACCACTACTATATACTACTAAGGGTCGATCTTAACGAAGGGTGTTTTCAGTTTTTTTTTCAGTATTTTCCCGAAATTTTGGTATTTTCCTATAGGAAGAAACCAAGAAATACCGAAATTTCGGGAAAATACCGAAAAAAAACTGAAAAACAGCCCTCGTTAAGATCGACCCTAACTCCCATCAGTTTATTTGCGGCAGAGAGGGAGGTCACGAGCAACGGTGTGCCATTGATATACCGGAGGCCCGATCTTTTTCGGCTTCGTGATCTCTTTTTTTTCACCTTTTTGTACTTCTTGTAGCATGATCTTCAACATTGAGCAGTCGTAACTTTCCCGAAAGAAGAAAACCTCGGAAACAAAAGGTGTTATATTGATATTATTACGGAGGGCCGTAGTAAATAGGACGTACGGCACACAAAACCTATATATATCCCTATTTTTACTATTAATAACAACATTTGGTCCTATTTACTATGGTCCCCCGTAATATTAATATACACACAGTGTGTATATTGTGTGTAGTACGGGAGGCCATCATTGCGATCAGAACCCACGATGGCCCCCGTCGAAACCATGTACGGTACGAGTACAGTACCCCCCTATATGGTTACACACCATGTAGTGGTTCTGGTCACCATTATACCAGTATGTGTGTATATGTTTTACCGGCTATAGTGTCCCCGGTTGCTTGTTAGGTGGTCCGCGTGCCTATCAAAATCAATTTCGTGGGTTCAAGTCTCACCGAGTGCATGCTCGTAGGGACTTTTACTAGCATTAAAAAACTGATTGGCCGGAAGCGCGAGAGCGTGAGTTAGCTACTTTCGATGAAAATCGACGAGCAGTGGGAATGCTGAACCCTATGCGCGACAAAAAATAAAGGCACGTACCGGGGGGGGGAAACGGGTATAGACACCTGTGACCACGGCTTGTCCAGAAGCTCGTTGAGGGTAAAACCTCGTATTAATACGAGTTAGGCTGGAAAGTAAAGGTGATGATGAAAAAATAAAAAGTAAGTGTACGGATGTGGTCAGTCATGAGGGGTCAAACCGTGATCATGGCCTATTGTTTCACCTTTTTATAGTAGTGATTCTACTACACGTAGTATATAGTGTAAAGACGTGCGGTCACAGTCAAGGGGGGTCAAACCGCGGTCTCCTATGCATGTTCCAGGGATGTATGCATGTATGTGGCAGCATCCTTGGCAACGACGACTGTGGTCGCAACACCCTCTACCTACTGCGCGCGGCAGGTTTTCATCGCGATTTGGCCTTCAAGACCCCTGACAACATCATATCAGTTGTCGTGTGAGTCGGTTTGCGTAGGTTTGGCGACGACGCTGTAATACACGCCTCTCGCTGTGTGCGTGAGCTAGACAACCAGGGTGGGCGGTCACGTTTTTTTTCGTTTTTTTGGCGTCACCACACGGCAGGCGGTCAAGTTAGATCGCTTTTGTTCGGGTTGGAGAACCTTAACTCCGCACGAGGGGGGTGCTCGTATCACGTAGTGTGCACATGGCAAGGCACCCACGAGGCAGTTGTAGTATACTATATATCCATGCGAGTTGCTGGCCTGTCTCTCGAAGTGGCCAGACCAGAAAATAACAATCAATTCATTGACGCTGTCATCCACATGCAAGAAAATCCGCCTCAAAAGCGATTCATACTATAGTAGGATGCAGCTCGCCCTTCATGCGACTCGCCCAACACCTCACGGCGCTTCGCGCTTGGTGCGATCAATGTCTGCTTGGTCGATGAAGACCCGGCGTGCTCCGTCCCGGTATTGTATGATAGGGATGCGAGGGTCTATGGTCATACGACTACGGCCATGCACGCTGTCGGGTACACCCTCCCCCCCCTTGGCCATAGGGCTACGGCCATGCATGACAATGAGTACCCCCCCCCCAAAACAAACGTCGCTGCGTAGACCACGTGTACACTCTAGGTAAGATAATCTAAGGTAGGAAATACGCGGGGCTAACAACGCACAGTTTATTTCAAGATTTACAGAGGGCCTACGACACAGT
The DNA here is from genome assembly GCA_031213475.1 of Nereocystis luetkeana. Taxonomy (NCBI): domain Eukaryota; class Phaeophyceae; order Laminariales; family Laminariaceae; genus Nereocystis; species Nereocystis luetkeana. The sequence goes on along the minus strand of JARUPZ010000010.1, from coordinate 5,362,569 downwards.
CTGAAGAAATGGAATGTGGAAAAAGCTGTGGGAAATCGGGATCAAACAGACAAATCGGAAAAATGCGAACGAAGCCTAAAATGAGAACCAAGCCGTATCTCCAGAACCATGTGGTGTTATCAGAGAACCAAAATGATCCTGCGAAACCCCTTGGCCAGCCCTGTGAGAGGAGCTCGTCAGAACGGTCATGCTCCATCTCGTGCCTTCGGGTGGGCGCAAAAAGCGATATACGCTGGCTCTATTGTGATTTCTCTAGATGCTGGCTATACCGTGGCGATGCCGAGGACTTCCAGCCTGAGCGACAGCTCATTCGAAGGCTGCTGTACAGCCCCACAGGACTGTCAACTTTTTTTCTTGGAGTTGTACACAATTAATTGGTTTGCTTTCTAAAAAAATACCGTCCGTTCCCATTTTTTGTTTCGTTCCCATTTTTCCGTTTTGACTGTTACTGATTCAGCGGAAAGATGTGGAGAACGATGAAAAAAATGGACGGAATGTGCGAGTAGTACTGTGATGCTGGGCGGGGAAATATCGAAGTATGTTGTTGGTATTTTTCAAGGAGTCGCGCAGAGATGCACGTTATCACCCAGTCTATTAAATATATATACGAACTGACGACCTGATAATAATAGCAGTCGAAGCAGCAAACCAGGGAGTCACGGTGGGGGGAGATACGGCGCTGAGATTGATGTTTGCGGTTGACTTCGTGGGGATATCAGTAACACCCGAAGGATTGCAGAAACAAATAGAGAAGGCGCTAGAATACACTACGAAGTGGAGAGTGACGGCGAACGTCAAGAAAAGTGCGGAGTATTAATAGTTGTTTGTAACGAACGTCAGGTGGACCCGGTAAACTTCAGTTGGAAGTGGGGAGAAGATGAATTGCCGATCGTAGATCAGTATACGTACCTTGGCGTAGAAATCTCCAAAGAAGACTGTTCTTGGGATACACACATAAAAAAAACAATAGGAAAGGGTAAATCACACGTAGGCAAGACGGATGTGATCGTATTAATAACAGACTCGCACCTTGGCACTAGGATCAAGAGATGTATCCTGATGCAGGATGAGTGTGACAGCACCAAAGCTAGAATATGCAGGAGAAGTATGGGAAGGGAACGCGAAGTTCGGAAAAGAGTTGGAAACAGCAGTACAAATGACAGCAGCTAAAAAAATACCAAAATGCTCCAGTACGACTATTAATAGTAATACAGTAGTCAAGAGCAGAACTGTGGGAATGTACCCACTCGAGACAAATGGAGACACGAGAAAGTTTATTTTGGCACTATAAAGTAAGATAAAGTAAGGAACATGCCAAAGAAGAGGTTGTCAACCACACACTAGTTGATAGAGCTATACGCGAGAAAAGAACAAATAGGGCGAGCTGGAACGAGGTGGGATAGCATAGTCGAAAAAGTATGGAAGCATATATTACGGGGGACCATATTAAATAGGACCTATCTATGGTACAACATGCAAAAACCTGTATATTTTGCTATTTTTACTGACAATATTCGGTCCTATTTACTATGGTCCCCCGTAATAGGAGATAGGAGGAAACGAAGAGCATATGATGCCCGCAAGGAAGTTTGTGAGGTACAAGGCGTAAGTAGAAGAGACGATAGAAATAAGGGAAAGGCCAACGCTAAGAAACAAGGTGAAAGCGGAGAAGCACTTATTAGGAGAGGTATAGGGGAGATTAAGCGATGGGATAGGAATGAAAAATAATTTCGCGAAAACCCTGAACCTGCGACTTCGTGTAGAGGATCTGAACCTGCCCGAAAGAAGAAAGAAGTAAAGAGGTATACCGGTAGCTGGGAGGAGGAGAAAGCAGACGCACAGATGTGCCCGTGTGGCAAAGCAGTAGAGGGTGGAACTCACGTAGTAGGAGAATGTGAAGTGTACAAGGAGGAACGGGCTGTAAGAAGAGAAGATGAGGGAAACAGACGAATGTGACATGGAGGAGTTTGGGTCAGCCAATAGTAACGGGAAAGCGATCGCTATCCTAGGAGATAGATGACGGCCACAGGCGGCCAAACAGGAAGGGGATAAGATTAGCAAAAAGTTTCTATGTAATATATGGAAACAACGTCATGAGCGCCCAATTGTTGGAGGTGTCTCTATTAGGAGTAGGAACGGTACTCCTCCGTCTCGAAAGGGATGCGTGGTCAATGGTCGAACGGCCACGGCAAGCACCAAATGAGTACGCCCCCCCCTCCTTTCCAGATTCGCAACATCCAGGGCAGCAGAAGCGGCAGTACACATAGAAAGGGAAAATCAAGGGGCGTCATCAACCTTGGTTGCAGAGGGAAATCGAGGCGTCATACACCTCGTTCTCAGAGGGAAAAAAGACGGGTCGTTTACATTTTTATCTACTGTGGAGGTGAATCGATCAGATAGAATCACTCCCAAATTAGAAATCTCAGTGACATGAAATCACACTATGGAATTCGTGTATGCGCGGTTGGTGGCTATTTTGTGCGCCGTGAATCAAATCTATTTCGACGTGTACCGCCTTCTAAATTACACAGCCACGTTATTGCAGGACGGCATCCCGGGGGGCAGCGTACTCATTTTTTGCTTGCCATGGCCGTTTGACCATTGACCACGCATCCCTTTCGAGACGGAGGAGCACCGTTCCTACTCCTAATAGAGACACCTCCAACAGCTGGGCGTTCATTACGTTGCCTTCATATCTTACATAGAAACTTATTGCTGAGCTTGTCCCCTTCCTGTTTCGCCGCCTGTGTGCACCATCTGTCTCCTAAGATAGTGATCGTTTTCTCGCTGCTAGCTATCTAGTGTACCAAACTCCTCAATGTCACATCCGTCCATCTCCCTCATCTCCTCTTCTAACACAGCCCGTTCCTCCTTGTGCATTTCACATTCTCCTGCTTTGCGAGCTCCACTCTCTGTTGCTTTGCCCCACGGGCACATCTGTGCATCTACTTTCCTCCTCCGCCCGGCTGCTGGTATACCTCTTTCTTTTTCCTGGCAGGTCCAGGTCTCCTACTACTACACGAAATCACAGTTTCAGCATTTTCGCGAAGTCCAATGGGCCGTCCAAACACGCATTTCCATTCCTATCCCTTCGCTTATTCCCCCCTATATCTTTAACCCCTTTAGGACCGCAGTCCCGTTTTGGGGGCAATTTACTTATAATTAGAGTACTTTGTCCCCACATATGGGAGTGCGGTTCTAAAAGGGTTAAGTGGTGCTCCGATTTTCCTTTTTTCTATCCTTTCTTCTACTTCTGCCTTGTGCCGTCCCAACCTCCCCTGCGGGCATGATATCTTCTTGGTTTCCTCCTATAAGCTTCCATACTTTTCAACTATGCTATCCCACCTTGTCCCAGCTCGCCCTTTTGTTGCTTCCTCCCATACAGCTCTATCAACTACTACTGCTGTATGGCTGGTAACCTATTTTTTGGCATGTTCCTTACTTGCCATCTCAACTTTCTCACGCCTCTATTTCACTTGAGTGGGTTCATTCCCAGTTAGTTATGCTATTAACTGCTGTATTGCTACTAGTGGTAGTAGTAATAGAACATTTTGGCACTTTTTCAGCTGCCGTCATCTATAAGGCGTTCTAAGGTGCATGGGTTTCCTTTTGTTTCCGAGGTTTTCTTCTTTCGGGAAAGTTTTGAGTGATCCATGTTGAAGATCATGCTGCACATTGTCGGATGGCAAGAGAAATAATAATAATAGACATTCACCCTAAATTTTCTGAGGCTCCTCACTTGCTTGAGGAGCTCCATACCTCACCCGAAAACTGACTTCAGCAAAAATCAAATTGCATCCCGATGAATATTCCCATGGCCCAAGTATACAAACACGTCATTTTTTTCAAACAAGATTGGTGTTCCGACGATTTCGGGTTAAGGAACCCGGTCGTTCAGAAAATATTTTTGCCGAACTGTGCTGTTTACCTCTATCGTAGAACGCGTCATCTGTACTGCTGTATTTCCAACTGTTTCACGAACTTCGCGTTCCCTTGAAGTCCCCATACTTCTCCCGCATATTTTAGCTTTGGTGCTGCCACATTCATCAGGATACATCTCTTGATCCTAGTGTCAAGGTGCGAGTCTGCTAGGATCGTACCAATTCGCTGCTTGCCATGGCCGTTTGGCCATTGACCACGCATCCCTCTCCAGACGGAGCACCGTTCGTTCCGACTACCACTAGAGACACCTTCAACTTGTGGGCGTTCATCACGTTTCCCCCATACATCATAACGAAAAGAAAGATGATCTACGTGCCTTATCCTCTTTCTCTTCTCTGGGGGGGGGCAGGAGGCCCCACAGAAGGCAAAATTAGTGCTCGACAAAAAAACAAGCCTAGAAAAGAGTGCGGGGTTACCCAATTGTCAAAACGCAGGATAACCGGGAACATCGACTGATGCATTGTTAGACTTACAGTACGTGTGGTGTCGCCTGCTTACTGGCCCAAGACCTGTTGCCGAAGACTCTGGGTACCAAGTACACACAGGGTAACCCTATGTTGTACCTGTACCTGGTACGTTTTTTTGGTTGACAAATGCGCTGGAGGCTGGGTGGAGGCATCAGTTCGTTGAAATAATGTCCCCGTGCCCACCGAGGGACTGAACGTATTGAACGCGCTCTGGATGGTTTGGAACCCAAAAATATGAAAGCAGCACATCAGAGCCCAGAGCCCCTGCAGCAATTGTCCTGTATTGTAATTTCAACGCGAAGCACCGCCTTCGCGGGCTGCAGCGGAGTACAGAGAGCACACACATAGGTTCGTACCTGGTGCATGCACGCCTGCACCAATCTTGAAGTTTCATTATTTCAAGCAATCACAAAAAAAAAAAAAAAAACAATGTCGCGACTCGTTCGTGTCTGTAAGCAGTCCCACCAACGAAACAATTACAATCTACACCGTAAGCCATCTCCCCTCCCTCTCGACGCCTATCCTAAAGCGACGGACGCACGGGCCTCACGATACGAGACTCTACTCGGAGCACATTCGGGGTACAGCGTGTAGACGAACAGTAGCGGTGGCTGGCTTTTTGTGGCCAAAATGCTACAACGAACTAAAAAGCATCCATGCACACACCCGTGTAAGTGCTTCGACATGTATATTTACATTCATTCAGTCGCGGCATTCACATTCACATTTTTTTTTTTTTTTTTTTTTTTTCCGAAGATCCCAATCTGTCTCAACTGCCCCCCGAAAAGAAAAAGGAAAAGGGAGCGGATGGCGAACGATACACTATAAATACACCAGGCGTGTATGTACGAACGTCGCGTAAAATAAAAAGCCCAAAGATAATCCTACACCATTGCCTTCTTTCCTTCCTTCCCTTCTTACTTGCTGGGCTCTGACCCTGCCAATTTTGGAAACCTCGGGGAATCTCGCGGAATGGTATATGAAGAAGGCTCTTGGGGAGAGCCTCATCTCTCGCTCCTCTGGCCTCAAGTACTGTACGCCAACAAAAACAAAAATACCGGCCGAAACTTTATATCTCCCCCGCACCTGATCGCAACATACGGAGCAGCACGGACCATAGCTAAGTACGGCATTGCCCCCGTCGCGGCAGGCTAACGCTGAGCGCAGAAACAACACCATGTAGAGCTTCGGGGTGTGCACAGGGGCCTCCTAGGCTACGCTGACTACAAACCAAGCAAATACAGCGAGGAAGACAAAATAATAATCACAAAAAAACAGTACGCAATAGTATCCGCCCCGCAGGCGAGGGAGAGCTTTGAGAGGCGCAAAACTACTGCCTGCAGAGGCGCACGGAAACATACAATAGTAGTGCGATGACATCTCCGCCGCAGCAGAACGGAGCACAACAAACACCACGCACAGCCAGTAGAGGTGGTCGGGGTGTACAGGGGCGGGCCACTTGTGGTGCTAGAAAGAAAGCTTTCACGCATCGGGTAGCTCAGATAGGTTCACGTCTCTACTTGATGATCTAGATCGTTCAGGCGGATTGTATTCTCGACCTGTACGATCTGGATGATCTAGCTCACGTTGCCGAGTGGGAGCCGAAAAACCTGCATGATCTTGAACATGCTGTCCTGTACTACGCAGATCCTACTCAATCTCTCCCAACAGCACGTTGAGGATCTTCGGTACATCACATACCGTACAGGTTTTGGAACGTGAACATCTGGACGGTGATCTGTCCCGTGCGAGAAGCTTCCTAGCGCTCGACAAGCAGCAGCGCTCCCGTACCCCATCCAACCCCCCCCCCAAAAAAACTATCACCGGCCAACTATCAATAACAGCAAACGCCACCAACATCAACACCACCAACACCACCCAACCATCTTTAATATGGCACAACAGTATCGACCTGACACAAAAACACGAAATAGCCACTACCACCACCATCAAAGTCAGCTCGGTACAAATTGCGTACAACTCTGTCCGAAAATACAATCACCGTTCGAAAACTCATGCGACCATCAAATGATTACTATATTTTCGGCCAGCACGGCACACTGGTAGACCACCTTCATGAAGGGGGCAAATAAAAGAGACGAATATTGTCCTGTGGGGGGGGGGGGGGGGGGGGGGGGGGAACATACGGAGAAATCGCATCTTCTATCACCCCAGGACAGTTTTCTTTCTTTTTTTTTCTCCGCCTTTTACTGAAAAATGGTCTATCTGCTCCTCTTCGCAAAAAACAAACCCGACCATACATCCAGTTCCTCACCTCCTCGCGTCATGAGAGGTTGTGCGAGATCTGTATAGTTACAGATCCCACCCATGAAACATGTGCTACTGTAGTGCAGACTGTACGGCTCCCACCCGGCAACTTGAGCTGGATCACATATATCGTACAGATCATGAAGAGATCTATCTTCCCTGAAAGGATATATATCATGATTTGTAGATGATCTGTCAGATGTTCTGCCGGAGGTGTGCGGTGCAGATCTCCAAAAGCGGAGACGCTTTTCGCGAAAACAACCTGCTGGTGTCCATCTACACTCCTTGCCCCCCCTCCCCCCCCCCCCCCCCCCCCCCCCCCCCGCCCCGACAAGCGACGCTTCCTTCGCAAAAACAACTTGTGTCCATCTGCACTCCGTTTCGCAAACACAGCCCCCCCCCCCCCCCACGAAACAAGCGAGGCGTATCGCGCAAAACAACCTGTGTCCATCTACACTCCTTCGTAAAAAACACACACACACACCACACACAAGCGACGATTTTCGCGAAAAAACAAACCTGGTCCATCCATCTACACGCCCCTTTTCGCAAAAAAACAAACCTGCTATTAATAGTGTTCAAACGACCCGTTTTCGCTAAAAAAACAAAAAACAAAAAAACGGAAGCAAAAAACAAAAACGCGACGGACTACAAGCGACCATTTGCCGCGCCCATCCACCCCCCCCCGGCCTCCGTAGCCTTCGCTCCGATCCCCGGGTCCTCCAGCGCCTGAGTTGCCACCGCCGCCGCCGCAACATCGTGCGGGTTGAAAGCTCCTGTAGAGTCGTGGCTTAGTGACCCGTGAGATGGAGCCCTCGAAGCCCTTGACGTCGCGTGGGAGGTGCGAGGACCATAGACCTTTTCATCGTCAGGGTCAATACGAAGGACGTCGTTGAGGTACCAGTGCTCGGATTTCTTGGATGGGGTCTTGTTAAAAAAAAAAACAAGAACGACAGATGCCGGCGGCGGCGGCGGGGTGTGTGTTTGGGGAAGGAGGGGGGGAAGGTTCGGGGTAACTCTAAACCGGATTGAAGATGATATCAAGATTGAACAATGGACTGTCAAGATTTGTTTCGGCGAAAACGGGATTAAACATGAGCTCAAGAGCAGCAGGCGTGGACCGCCCACAACTTTGGTCGACAGCGGAATAAAGGTAGACGTGTCTTAAGAGCGATTGTGGACTACATACAAACCATTCTGCGGTAACCGGAACGAAGATGAATTCAAGAGAGAGCGTGGTGCCGGCGGCAGGGAGAGGGGTGGTGGAGGGGGAGGGGGGGGGGGGGGGGCGGGGGGGGGGGGTCATGCAGGAGGGCTGGCTGCCGTGAGGCTCCAAGGAGGGTGTGGGCCTGTTTCAAAACCACGGGCCACATTTCGACCTCAATATCCTACTACGGGGGACCATAGTTAATAGGACCTATGGTATACATAAAAACCTATATATTTAACCCTTTTTTACTAATAATATTTGGTCCTATTAACTATGGCCCCCCGTAATAGCAGTTTAGTGTAGCGGGGAGGTCAATCAAGGAGTCAAACAGCGGTCTCCCGTTGGCCTTACTATGCTAGTTTTAGAGCAGGTGGCGGTCGGCCAAGGGTTCTCCGGATTGTTTTTGTTCATGCCTGAGTTTTCTACGAATTTGCATATCCGGCCCTTCAGGGTGGGCTATTGTTATGGTATCCCCTCTCCCCTGTTGCGGCGTTGTGGTTTGTAGCAATCGTCCCCTCATCATGCCTGGCGGGCATTATCGCCTGCTTTTCTGATGAGCGCCTCGCCCAATCGTTTAGAAGACATCTGGCGAGGCAAACAGCAACTATTACGGGGGACCATACCTGGTAGTAAATAGGACCAAATATTGCTGGTAAAAATAACGAAATATAGAGATTTTTATATGTACCGTAGGCCCTCTTTAATATGGCCCCTCGTAACAGTACAAAACCTCTTACCATCGTCAAGCACCTCGTGTCAGTGACCAGAGCAGAGCCAAAGGCATCAACCTGCTAGCAGTAGTCGGTCCCTAGGTCCATACTGCCTCACACTTCACAGGGTCAAACCGCGGTCTCCTGATGTCTATTGCACTTATCGTAGCATACTTCGTGTATGATAGCTCGTGGAGTGTTTTTGGGCGGCACTAAGAAAGCAAACGTTTTTTGAAAAAAAAGCGAAAACAACATATGAACGGAACTGAGAGCTATCGGGGGGGGGGGGGGGGGGGGGGGGGGGGGGTGTACTCGATAGGAGAGATGCACTCACTATCATGCATGGCCGTAGTCGTATGACCATAGACCCTCGTATCCCTGCAATGCCGGCACAGAGCATGTCGGGTTTTCACCGACCAGGCAGACATTGCCTGCACCAAGCACGAAGCGCCGTGATGTGTCTGGCGAGTCGCATGAATGGTGAGCTGCCTCCTACTAAGAACCGCTTGTGAGGCGGGCTTGCATATGGACGACAGTTTCGATGAGTTGATTTAACTTCCGGTGTAGCCACTTCCAGAGACAGCAATGGGAGTACTATGTAACTAACTGCCTCTTGGGTGCCTTACCATAAACACTACCACTCTGACCGAGAATACAAGCACCATTTGGAATCTGATATGGACATCAAACGGAGCTTATATTCCCGGTCAGAGCTCTGACCGAGAATATAAGTACCAGTTGGAATCTGACATGAACATCAAACGGAGCTTATATTCCCGGTCAGAGTGGTACGTGATACTATCATTCCCGCTTGTCCGGAGCAAAGTTTCTCTACCTCGCACAAATAGGGGGGGGGGGGGGGCGGGGGGGTTATATAAAATGAAAATAAAGCTTACTTGTATTGACTTACTGCTGTTCATTTCGAGGCCGGCACCCCTTGACACCAAATTCGAGGTCGGGGCACTCCATATCTCTATATGTATCCCTTGTTAGGTTTGCCTGTTGAGAAGGTATTCGTTGGCACTCACGTGTGTCGCATGCCCAAGAGATTGAAGAAGAGCAGGTTTATTCCTTTCGAGCACGATAAGAGACTGAGAGCAAGGCTCGTGCCTCGCTGGGAAAACCCCCTGATTTTCCATCCAAGATACGCTCCCACGTACTAAGAATACCATATCAACGCCTGCACCCAGGTAACTACAGGCCTTTCGGCCTCACAGCACTGGGATAAAGGAAGAGGGCTACGACGAAATACGACGAAATGGCACGATCGAGGGATAGAAAAAGAAAACACGTCCGTACCAGGAATTTTCAATTTTCCATTTCACACAAGAGGTGTCCCCGGTGGCTTGGTAGGTGGTCCGCGTGCCTATCAAAATCAATTCCGTGGGTTCAAGTCTCGTCGAGTGCATGCTCGTAGGGACTTTTTCTTGCGAAAAAAAGTGATTTCGTAGCGGAAAGCGCGAGAAGAGCGTGAGTTAGCTACATTCGATGAAAATCGACGTCCAGTGGGAATGCTGAACCCCTGTGCGCGAAAAAAAGAAAGGCACGTACCGGGGGGGGGGAAGGGACGACACCTCTGACTACGACTTTTCTTGCATAAAAAAAATTGATTGGCGGAAAGCACGAGAGCGTGAGATAGCTACATTCGATGAAAATCGACGAGCAGTGGGAATGCCGAACCCTATGCGCGATAAAAAATAAAGGCACGTACCGGGGGGGAGAAGGGACGACACCTGTGACCATGGCTTGTCCAGAAGATCGCTGAGAGTAAAACCTCCTACGAGTTAGGCTGGAAAGTAAAAGTGATGACTAAAAAAAAAAAAAAAAAGTGGACACAACAAAAACAAAATAATTTTGTTTCACCACCTCTGGTATTTCTTGCCATAGTTTTGCGCAGGCACGAACAATTGCACGCCACTGCCGGGCAAGGGGGGGGGGTGTACTCCATCTCATGCATGGCCGTAGTCGTATGACAATATACCCTCGCATCCCTACAATGCCGGGACGGAGCACGTCGAGTTTTCACCGACCAGGAAGACATTGCTTGCACCAAGCGCGAAGCGCCGTGAGGTGTCCGGCGAGGCGCATGAACATGAAGGGTGAGCTGCATCCTACTAAGAACAGCTTTAGAGGCGGATTTTCTTGCATATGGATGACAGCATCAATTAATTGATTTAATTTCTGGTAGGGGGGGGGGGTGTATTCATTTCGTTGCTTGCCCTAGCCTTAGCCTTAGTCATTTGACCACGAATCTCTTTTGAGACGGGGGGGGGGGGGGGGGCGTACTCATTTGGTGCTTGCCTTAGTCATTTTGACCATTGACCACGCATCCCTTACGAGACGGAGCACCGTTCCTACTCCTAATAGAGACACCTCCAACAATTGGGCGCTCATTACGTTGTTTCCATGAACACCCATAGCCGGTCGCCCCGGTGGTTCAAGTGGTTAACCTCGAATTCTACGTGTGTTTGAGTCCTGGGTTCGAGCCCCAGGTGGGTCGGACATTTGACTTTATTTGCAAAAATCAAAATCAAAAGGATTCAATTGTTGAGAGCGCCTTGCAGCGGCGTGGGTAGGCACAATTCGATGCGAGTCGACGAGGGAAGAAAAGGCTGAAATCTTCTCGCGATAAAAATGAAGGCACATACCGTAGCGGGAGGGGGGTAGAAGAGCCTGTTATGTGACCCCGGATCTGAGTTACGAGTTGGAAGGAGAGAGAGAAGAAGATGTGCGAAGATAATAAATGGGATGAGAAAAATAAATAAAAAATAGTCGAAGACCTTAGGGAGTTCCGAGCCACCGAAGGGTCAACGGAAGTTGCCCCCTTGGTGTTTGGAGTTGAGACCGCGTTGTGGTCCACTGCAGCCAAAAAGGCGGGGAAGTGGTACCGGGGGATCCTTGAAGCAGCCGAACGGTTCATGATGAGGTGGCACGAGGCTGAGGCTGAGATGAGTAGGCAGCGCCGCGCATCCGCCGTGGATGGTGCCCAAGGGAACGGGGGGGGAGGGGGCAACAGGAGAAGTGGCAGAAAGCCCGACCAAGGGAATGCGGAGAGGGGGGGAAACAGGAGGGGTAGAAGGGAAACGGCGGTAGACGAAAGTAGGAAGGAGATGGCAGACAGGGTAGCAAGGCACCAAGTCGACTAGGAAGTAGAACATGACCATACTACTAGTGCTACCAACTGGTGCAGCTGGTTCGAACGTGGTCTTCCCTTGTCTTCTCTTTTTGTTTTGTTTTTTTTCTTTCTTGCGCTGACTCTCCGTGATTTTCATTTTACTTTTTCTCTTCCTTTTCTGATTGATAAGCCGTACTGAAGGAGCCGTGTGGCGTGGTTGGATGACGAACCTGCTCTGCTCGTTTCGTATTGTCTGACGCCAAGGGGCTGGGCATAGTTGACGAACGCAGGGCGGAGACAGCAGTCTGGGTAGCAAGGTACCAGGCGGATTAGCAGGGAGAACATGGCTATACTACTCGTACCACAAACTGCTGCCGCCACCTGGAAGGTGCTTTGGGCTTTGGTCTGCCTGTTATTTCCCCTTTGTTATTTTTCCTTGTTACTTTTTTCCTTGGTTCTTTGTCTTACTCTGTTTACAAGCAGTGGTGTTTTTTCTCATTTATTTATTTTTCTTTCTTTTTTCCAGCTCGTTCTTTTTCAAGTGTTGGCCACCTCGCCTGCGGGGGGGGGGGCACGACAGATTGTTTCTCTTAGATTTTGCTTTCATTTTTTTCTTTTTCTCTTTCGATTTGTCTACCTTGTTTTTGTTTTCTCTTTGATTGTTTCTTTTCGTTTCACTATTTCATAGATTGCGTATGTCGTGCCTGTCGTATCTAGTACCAGGTATGATGACATGGCTTTGCATTGCCCACTGCAGTGCATACTGCACACGTGGCAACGTACGTCGTAGTATCTCTGTGGCGTAGCTTTGTGACCAAAGAACTTGTATCTCTTCCAGGATTGAAGAATCGGCACGGACACTGGTTGTGCTGGATGTCGACGGGTAGAAAGAACGGTTTAATGTGAAGAACACACACACCAATGTACAGAAAGTTTATCAGAAGTATATCGCTGTGTCGTATTAATAATAGTATTAGATTTGTTTGTGACCACACAGCTTGTATCTCTCTAGGATTTGACTGAAGAATCCGCAAGGGACACTGGTTGTGCCGGATGTCGACGGGTAGAAAGAAAGAACAGAGAGCAGACACACACTGCTGCTGTAAGAAAAATCCCATGGCTCGCCTTTGTTTCCGGGGGCAATCGACTTATGTTATTATCTGTTACTATATCGTAGCAGTGACATGAAATATGAATGTGAATATTAATACTAATACCACCACTGCTATAGTAGTTGTGCTTACTCTTCGTGCCACATTTACGATGCGATGGTTGACGGTACTCTTCACGGGTCGAGGACAGCCGTCAAGGAACTCCCCAGACTAAAATTGGTATAAAGAGGCCTTGCACGGGGTAAAAAAAAATGCTCGTCGGTCGACGTCGTTGGTGTTCCAGGTGCCAGGTGCCAGGTGTGTGTGTGTGTGTTCTTTCTACCGGTCGACATCCAGCACAACCAGTGTCCGTGCCGATTCTGCAACCAAATCCTAGAGAGAGGCACGCACATGATATGCGGTCACAAAAACACGACACAAACATACTGACTGTAGGTATTTCTTCCACTCCAGAGTTATTGTTGGAGTCTGTCCTGCGACCACGGACTGCTTTGTATTGTGAGTTAATGTGAGAACAACAACAGCAACAACAACAACTTCTCGCGCGTGAATTTTTAATTTTAAGGGGAGTGAGCAGAGTCGACAAATGCTTACGACACGTACGACACACACACACACTCTGTCAATCCGTGTGCGTTGGAAAAAGGAAAAAGTGAAAGAAACTGAGAAAAAACAAGATTTTTTTTTTTGAATGGGACACCCACCCCCCAAAAGCTCTCTGTGAGTATTCTTAACCCTTTTAGAACCGCAGTTCCAATTTGGGGGTACACCAGTCAAATAATACGTGAAATGCCCCCAAAACGGGACTGCAGTCTTTTAGAACCGCAGTCCCGATTTGGGGACACCCTACTTGAAATTTGATTGGATTGTCCCCAAAATGAGACTGCAGTTCTAAAAGGGTTAATACCAACCAACCGGTACTGGTTCGGCACGGACACTGGTTGTGCTGGATGTCGACGGGTAGAAAGAACGGTTTAATGTGAAGAACACACACACCACCTGGGTAGCTGGTAGGCAAAAAAAAACAAGCCGCCCAAGTAGGTCAGTTTGCACATTGATTTCATTTCATGTGTGGTGTCCGCCTTATTCGTCTCCGGGGCATTTTTCAGGTGGAAAGCGTCGTGCGTCGTGCTTCGAGGACCTTCAACAATCTGGGAGAAGGGATCTTGAGGTTGGTATCTTGTTCGGATGTTTTGGTTCCTGTTGGGATCCCCAACCCCACCCAACCCCTGACTCTAACCCTAACCCTAACCCTAACCCTGACCCCAAACAGCAGCCGAAACGGGCCAAAACTCGCCATTAACGCGGCTACGCCGAGTTTGCATCGAACCAGGAAATTTCTCAGATGCGGACGACGATTCCGAAGTGCAGACCACGCTACACATTTTTCAAGTAAAAATCATCCCCAAAGATCCTTTCTCCCAGCCGGTCGCCCCGGTGGTTCAAGTGGTTAACCTCGAATTCTACTTGTTTGAGTCCTGGGTTCGAGCCCCAGGTGGGTCGGACTTTGACTTTATTTGCAAAAATAAAAATATAAAAGGATTCAGTTGTTGAGAGCGCCTTGCAGCGTGGATAGGCACAATTCGATGCGAGTCGACGAGGGAAGAAAAGGCTGAAATCTTCTCGCGATAAAAATGAAGGCACGTACCGTAGCGGGAAGGGGGGAGAAGAGCCTGCTATGTGACCCCGGATCTGAGTTACGAGTTGGAAGGAGAGAGAGAAGAAGATGTGCGAAGATAAGGAACGGGATGAGAAAAAAAAAAAAAAGACTGCTAAACCTACTCGAGGCGTGCTTCCGAGCCGACTTTTGATTTTTACCCTGGTATAGTTTTTCGGATCTTCCTATTACGGGGGGCCATAGTTAACAGGACCAAATATTGTTAGTAAAAATGGTTAAACATATAGGTTTTTATGTCTACCATAGGTCCTGTTAACTATGGTCCCCCGTAATATGAATCATAGGGCTCCACGCCAGCACCTTCGTGTGACCACGGAATCGTTTTTTTCAAGAGTTTTTCGATGAGTGTGTGTTGTCCATATTGAACCGTTCTTTCTACCCGTCGACATCCAGCACAACCAGTGTCCGTGCCGATTTTTCAACCCTAGAAGATAGACAAGCTCTGTGGTCACAAAACGCAAACTCTGCATAGCGGGTGGGTCACAACAAGCAGAACACACACACTATTAATACTAAACGTCACATAATAGATAGCCCATAGGTCACGTTGACTTTGCGCAGCAAGTAGGGATGGTGCCATCGTTTGTCAGCGCTATCATATTGATTTATTGATAGTTTTCAAGACGAGCAGCGCTAAGGGTGCCAATACCGAATACCAGGTACCGAATATTATGGTGTTTTCGGAAGGCTCTCTCAATTGGGTCTCTCCGAAAACACCTTGCTTGCTTGTTGCTTGTTGCTGGGTGCTGGCAAACCTTCCCGTGCAGGAAAAAATCGAGCGCTGAAACACGATCGCACCTACAGCAGTGTCCCTCCCTGCTGCTGTTCGAAGTCAACGCTCTCTGAGTGGATACCCTCTGCTGCGCCACCGGGCTCATGACTCTGCTCGTCATAACTCATGATAGACCACAAGCAGGCGTCGCCGTGTGCGTGTGTGCGCGCGTAGGATACCATACAGCTGTAGTATTTGCCATTCATTGTTGTGGTGATTGTTGCTGTTGAGTCGTACTATTAATGACTGCACCTGGTATGCAGCAACGACTACGGTAGTATGATTAATATTAATAGTATTTCTAGTAGAATTTTCTCCAACCCTTTTAGTGCTGTCTCGCCGTTCTGGGGAGAAACAGGTCAAATTCTAAGTACTTTTGCCCCCAAAACGGTGCTGTGGGTCCCAAAAGCGTTACCTGGCAATCAACATGATTATGAAGCTATTTATACCTCACCTACCTGGCATCAAGTGCAATGCGAAAGAAGCAGCCAGTCAGCCAGGATCAGCACAGAAAATGACCGACGACCGACCCTTCCTCACACAGCAGTAGTACAGCAGTAGGAAGAACGAAAAAAAAAACATATCATACCTGGTTCTCCTTACACACACATCATCACGTACAGACCACGCACGTGTGTGTTTTCATTCAGTCTTCACACCAACCCTTTTAGGCTTTTAGGAGTGCAGTCCCGTTTATGGGACAAACCACTAATATTCCAAGTAGTTTGCCCACAAAACGGGACTGCAGTCTGTACGGAAAGGGTTGAACCGTTCTTTCTTTCTACCCGTCGACATCCAGCACAATGAGTGTCCGAGCCGATTCTCCGATCCCAGAGAGACAAGCTGCGTGGTCACAAAACTACAACACAGCAGATATACTATACTAGTGATAGTGTAATGTACATTGTTGTGAAGCAAGGGGGGTAGACAATGAAATGCCCATGTCATCGTACGGGATACGACGGGCACGACATACATTTTTTATGAAAGAGGTACAAAAAAAAACTAAAAAAGAAAAATCGGAAGAAAAACTAAAAAAAGAGAAAGGTTTTCGTGCCCCCCCCCCCCCCCCTCCCGGTAGGAGATGTGGCAGACAATACAGAACGCAATACAGAACGAGCTGAATAAATAACACCAGTACGTATAAACAGAGTAAACTAAGAAGGGAAGGGAAATATTAGGCGAATCGAAGTACAACAATAAATAGAAGCACCCTCCAGGGAGCCGCTGCAGTTTGTGTTACGAGTAGCATAGACAAGTTCTGCCTATTAATACTATAAATAGTCGGTCTGGCACCTTGCTACCCTCTGTTTGCCGTCTCCGTCCTGCTTTCTTTCGTCAACTACGCCCCACCCCCCGGAGAGGACGCATCAGACAACACGAAACAAGAAACACGAAACGAGCAAAGCAGGCTCGTCATTCCACCCACGGCACAAGACTCCTGTCATAAGGGCAAAAGAGAGACAAGACATACCTGGTATAAAAAGTAGCGAAAAGAAAAATCACGGAGGATCGAAGCGCAAAAGAGAAGAAAGAAAAAAAAAGAAGGAAGATCAGGTTCGAATCAGCTGCAGCAGTTGGCGACACGAGTAGCGATATACATGCTCCACTTGCTGGTCGGCCTGGTGCCTTGCTACTCTTGCCTGCCGTCTTCTATTACGGGGGACCATAGTTAACAGGACCTATGGTACACATAAAAACCTACATGATTAAGCATTTTTACTAACAATATTTGGTCCTGTTAACTATGGCCCCCCGTAATACCTATTTCCGTCTACCGCGGTTTCCTTTATTCTCCTCCTGTTGCCCCCCCCTGCCCCCACTCCCTTGGTCGGGTTTCCCTTCCACTCCTCCTGTTGCCTGCCCCCCCTCCCCCCCGCCCCCGTTCCCTTGGGCACCACCCACAGCGGTTGCGCGGCACTGTCTATTGACCTATATCTCATCCTCGGGCCGCTTCACCATGAACCGCTCGGCTGCTTTGAGGACCCCCCGGTGCCACTTACCCGCCTCCCTTTTATGCCGCAGTGGACCACCACAGCGCGGTCTCAACTTCAAACACCAAGGGGGAGTGTTCCGTTCACCCTTCGGTGGCTCGGAATTCCCTATAACTGAATAAAGCCTACTGTGCATCTATGCCAAGTCTTGCAAAACTGTGCGCCAGGTCTCGGGTTCTCCCGACCAGCCATCGTCCCGAACAATATCCGACCGGGCGATCGCTCCTTGCTCTGCAGTGCCACGGCTCCCGCGAAAACGAATTGCCGTTTACGGATGGTCCACTCGCTGCTCTTGCAAAGTGTCAGGGCCTTCGCGTACGAGAGGGTGGCGTGGTTGGTGCGAACTCGGCGCTGGAAGCCGATGACTCGCAAGAGGACTTGGTGGTGAGCCGTTCAAACTGTTGTTCCACTCTGAGGATGTCCGTCACACACCCGTACAGCAGGGTCTCGTCGCCTAGGCCTTTAGCGTTCAGACTTTCAGACTAAAGGCGAGGGCGTCGTGCTATTATGCAACTCCGGGTCGAAGCGTTTGAGGCATGCCCGCATGAGACGGATCCGTCGGTCGACTTCGAGCGAAAGGTCAGCGTTTTCGTGGATAATGCCGCCCAGGCAATAAGAACTGGGCCGTCTGTTTATACCTCTGGCCTGCTGCTTCGATGACGAGCGGCGGGGTGAGGGTTGTCTGGTCTGGTGCTCGTAGAAAAATTGTCTCTTGTCTTCTTTTCCGATACTGTGAGGCCTGCTGCTTCCAACACAGTTACGATGACTGTCATCATTTTAGCGAGTCCTTCAGCCGACTTCGAGACAACTCCTACGTCATCGGCGTACAACATGCCCCATAAAGCCCCTCGCGGCAACGCCAACGGGTCCTTCTGCTCCTCTGTTCCGACTACTCCAGTTCCATTGAGTTGAACCAAATCTCTTACGACGGCTTCGTCTTTGCTGAAGCGTACCAGTACGACATGTAGCACAGCACCGAAGACCACGTTGAACAGTGAATTACTGGTGATAGCACGGAGCCTTGCCTGAGCCCCTGCGTGACATCAAAGCAAACGCATTGCGAGTGCTCGCCGCCATCCGTACGCACGCGAGCCCGCACGCCTCCGTGGAAATTGCGGAAAATTGCGGGCATCTTGGTTGGTACGCCAGAGCGTGTGAGTACCTCCCACAACAACAGCTCTCGGTCGACAGAGTCGTACGCTTTCTGCAGGTCGATGAGGCACACGCACAGCCGGATTTTCCTCTGTCGTCCTAGCTCTTGCAACCGGCGCACGACGAACAGCATGCCGATCGTTGGTCGTGCGGGGCGGAAGCCGCGCTGTTTGTTTTTGTTAATCCCTTTTCCCTTGGTGTCGCAGTAGTTGACAAGGCGGGACGCGATACTTTTCAACAGCACTTTGCCGGCGTGGGCAACAAGCGAAATCTCTCTGTAGTTTTTGCAAGTACTTCGGTACTTCGTTTTTGTGAAGGACCTCGATGATCGCATCTTTCCATCGCTGGGGGACTATATCAAAACCAAGCGTTGGCAAGGATGTTGTGAAAGCACTGGGCGATGCGGGGTGGTCGATTTTTAGGAGTTCGGCCGGGAGGCCCTCTGGCCCAACAACTTTCCAATTTGACATGCCCTCAAGTCTTTCCGTCATCTCGTCCATGGACGGTCCATCTCCGAGCGACAGCTCGAGCCGTCGCGGTGGCAAGAGGTCGATGATCGTAGTACAAGTATCGGGTTTCAGCGATTTCATGCTCAAGCGTTTGTGGCAGAACCCCGACCATCGTTCACCAATTTGCACCCTTATCCCGCAACAGCGTGCCATCCTCGTCCCCATCCATATGAATCGCTCGCTCTTCGCTTTTTTACTCCCTTCCAATCCCACCGTACTCTTCAGGATGCTTGCAAAATCCTCTCTGGTTGCTACGTCCGAATACTCGACGTTGTACTTGTTTTATAAAGTTGATGTAGTCTCATCTGTATCGATAGGAAGAAGCGAAGGTAGCCCTCGGCCGTGCTATACAAGGTAGTGGTAGTATTAATAGTGTAATATATAGGTTATTGTGTGTACTCGTACCGTAGGTTCTATTTTTCAGGGTCATTCTTATCGGAGAACTTTCCCCCCATAATTTCCATGTTTTTTTTGCGCAATTTTTCAATCTTCCAGATGTTCCTGATATTTTCTTCTGAATATGTGCAAGTTCATAAACCTGATTTTTGCGCTTCTGGAGACTTCCACGATTAGTGACAGAACGCCTCCGTATACTGATACAATATCTCCCATTATTGCCAGACTTTAGAAATAACGGAAAAAACTCTCCGATAAGAATGGCTATTTTTTTTCGCGCAATTTTCAATCTACCATGTTTTCCTGATATTTTTTTTTCGAAATAGGTGAAATTTAACGACCTGTTTTTTTTTCTTCTGGAGAACATCACGCATAGTAACAAAAAGCCTCCGTATATTGATACGTATATCCCAACTATTTCCAAACTTTGGAAATAATGGGGAAAAAAACTCTCCGATAAGAATGAGCCTTATACCGGTCAAGAATTGTGACCCAAGTCTACAGGGGTAAAGAGTAAAGAGGTACCAGTATCTCTGCGCGGAAACAGGATGTTTGTGCGTGTTCTTCACATGTAACCGTTCCTTTCATGTACCCGTCGACATCCAGCGCAACCAGTGTCCGCGCCGATTCTTGAACTGGGGTCATGGTCGCAAGACTACTACCTGGTATACTAATACAATTCATTATGATGCAGTGAGCAGGAAAGACGATGCAATGCCATGTCATCGTACTGGATACGACGGTGGATGTCGATGGGCAGAAACAAACACATGCTGGTACGCAAAGTACGTACTGCTGTACTGCAGGACCCGGCACAGAGTATGGGCCCGCTCACAAGAAACACTTCGTGATGTAAGCAGACCTCAAGAAGCTTCTTGTGGCCGACAACCACATGCTTCAACAGCGTCAACTTTGAGCATAGATAGGCTACAACACTTGGAATCAGAGAAGGAAAAACTTTTATGAGTTGGGTTGTACCGTGGTCGTTGTGTTTGACGAATCACCGCCAAGCGAAAAAGAAACAAAGCAACCACCACGAACGCACGCATGCATCAATCGAGACATCCATCCATCATGACGAACGACCCACCCACCTTCTTCGTGCGATGCTTCCCCTTGGCGTCTGCCGTCGGGTCGCTCGCTGGAGCGTGTCTCGCTCGGTACCATCGAAACAGGGGGGTAACGACATAGCAGGAGCACAGCCCGCACAGCACCACCAGGACGCAGAAAGCGCCTATCCAGAAAAAAAAACTGCGGGCCGTCGGGGGAACGGGGGGGGGAACGGGGGAGGGGGGGGGGGGGGCATGATGATGATGAGCAAAACCCGTGTAGTACCTGTATATTTTTTGTTCTCCTGCTCACCATTTGATATCGCCGCTCTTTTTTTCTCTCTTCCTCCTGGCTGTAACTCAGACCCGGGGCGACATAAGAGGCTTTTCTTTCCCCCCCTCCCTACTGCACTTCGTGCCTTGCAAAAAAAATTTTATCGCTATTATTAACCCTTTTAGAACTGCAGTCCCGTTTTGGGGACAAACCACTCAAATTTCAAGTAGTTTGTCCCCAAAACGGGACTGCGGTTCCAAAGGGGTTAACAGAAGATTTCTGCCTTTTTTGCCCTCGTCGACTTGCGTCTGGTCAATAAATGGAAGGATGAATGGGCCTGCATCGTACTGAATGCGGGCCTGTCGTTCATCCTTGGAGGGCCACCGTGAGAGGCAAGAGGGGGGGGATGCCACGAGCGAGCGGGTCGGCTATGAATTAATTAATTTATTTTTTGGTCATCACTTTCACTTTCCAGCTCAACTCGTAGGAGGTGTTACCCTCAGCGATCTTTCTGGACTGGCCGTGGTCATAGATGTCTCTCCTCCCCCCCGGTGCGTGCCTTCATTTTTGGTCGAGCTTAGGGTTCAGCATTCCCACTGCTCGTCGATTTTCCTCGAATGTAGCTGACTCACGCTTTCGCGCTTTCCGCTAACCAATTTCTATTCTTTAGACTTACTTACACATATATTTCTCCTGAGCGTGTTCGGTTGGTACATCCCTGGCATCACAGAGCTCCCACTTGGACACCGCATCCTACTATTCTACCATACTATTTGTACTTGCCGGCGAGAGCCTTTCTTTCCTTTCTTCCTTCCTTCTTCTTTTAAAATGTGTTTTGGTGTGCGTGCGTGTACCCAGAACACGGTACCGCGGGCGAGCCCGGCGCCGTCGCGGGTGTCAGCGGGCGCTGGCGGGTAGAGGGGGGGGTTGGACGGAGCGCGGTCGCCGTTTCCGTGGCTAGGGCGTCGCGTGTCCATCGACACACGCGGGGAGCATGCATGAGCTCTGTCTGGCATCCTCGTGCTGGGTTGGACATAATATGCACTACCTGGTACCTGGTAGTCTTTAAGGAAGGGTCGTTTTGGTGTGCAAAACAAGATTCAAGAAGTGTTCATTTTTGCGACCAAGCTGAAGTTCAAACGGAGAGCTCCCCAACCTCAAGACCAACATTGTCGAGCTGGCGAATGAGCGCCACGGTGAGCACCGGGCTTCACGCGAGGCGGCCGGCGGGGCTCACTACTGTGGCAAAGAGGAACGAAAGCTTTACCCGGACCGAATTGGTGGCGAGGTGGTCGCTAGAGGGACGGGCAACGTACGAGGCTGTGAGAGATGCTCTGCTGTCCGTTATTTTTTTGGCAGGCGCAAGGTGTTCCAATGAGGCGGGGACGGATAACGAAAAACGAAAAAAAAACCGTCTTCATTTTCATTGTTTTTGGGGGTGCTGTGCCGCCCAGTGCTTTCTCTTTCGTACATACCACGTACCTGGTATCAAAATACGAAAGTGATTAGGTACGCACGTACATGGATGCGGCGTCGGGGTTGTTTTCCAGGATGGAGCATGGTTCTCTTGGCATTTGCAAGTCGCTTGCTTGCATCTAATTGACCGTCTGTTCCATTCTCTTTTTCCGCGTGTTTTTAGCGTTTGTATCATACCAGGTACGTGAATACACACATGTTCTGCTACTTTGCTGCAGTGTTTACTGCATAATGACACAGCTGCTCTGCTGCTCTACGTGCGTTGCTCTGCTGCTGCTGCTGCTGCTGCTTCTGCTTGCTCATCCCATCACCGTGCATTATCGCCATCTCTCCAACCTGCAACTTCTATTTCTGCACGCTTATTCAAGTTACTGTATGCTGTACTTACTTGTACCACTCAGCTACTCCGTACGAAGGAGACCATACATATCGTAGAGCCAGCGAGTAAAAAAAAAAAGATGAGATACCTGGACCCGGAACGTACCCGGTGCAAAGCAAAGTTTCAGTACAGAAATCAATCCATCGGTTCATAGAGGGCAGAGAGGCACCCAGCAAAGACACGGGCCCAGAAGCCTGCCATCCCCAACAGCATCGACAGACAGGCGCGGGGTGGCGAGGCGTGCATTTCGAGGCCCGGAAAGGGCTGGACAGAGCTCTCTGTCCGGTCCCGTCCCGTCGCGCATTCAACTCAATTCTGCTCAATCAATTCTTACCCATGCTCCGTGCAGTTGAGTTTTTCGACGAAGTCTCCTGTGCAAGGAGTCGAAGGCGGGTCTGTTCGGACCAAGCCGCCATTTTGCCCCGGCAGGTTGTACGACATGCCGGAAGAGCGCCACCAGCAGCACCAGCACCAGCAGCACCAACAGGAGTAGCAGCAGCAGCAGCAGCAGCAGCAGCAGGGCGGCAACGCTGACGTTGTGTTTGCAGTTGATCAGAAAAGTCAGAAGCTGTGCTCTGTTGGTTGGGCTGGGCTGGTTCTGCTGTACAGCATCTCCCAGGCGGATGAGCAGATGGCATCGACAGAAAATCCGAAAATCTTCTTGTCCCTCGGCCTAATTAGTGTTGACCCGTCAAGGCCACATCAAAAGCTTAATGTATAATTGTTAGAGTGGACCACCAGTCAGTCAAGCGGTCTTGCCACGCTTTACTATTTTTGGTATCTTTGCGGTCACACAGTCGTCATTTGGTCATACGTCATTCGACCAGTTATTTCGCCGCATTCGCTCTCCTGTCTCCTACGCCAACTCCTCCTGCCTTCTGCCCAGCCCCCTGCCCCCGGTTGCCCGGCCCTCTGGCCCTCAGGCACTACCCGGAGGAGTCATCAATCTGTATCCTTCACGAAGAATGTACAACACGCGTGGCCCACATACCATCCAGCTTGTATACGAAGCTGTGTACCAATCGGTACAATTTTATAAAAAAATCAAGTCTACTGCTGCTGTAGTCGTCTCTGCAATTTTTATTTTTACCAAAAGACCTGAGGTACATACGAAAGATATGCGGAGGGTACTCCTTCTGTATGGATATGAAAGATACCGGTTTCACTGGCATACTCTACAGGCTATCCTCGTGGCACAGGCAGCTGTGCTGCTGGTGCCCCACAGGTCAGAGGTGTGTGGGTGAGTACTTTGCTACGTACCGGGCGAGGTATATACGAGATGAAGCGCGCACAACAGCCTAAACGGCAACAACAAACGTTACAGGTAGGTGGTGCGTCATTCATTCATCGTGCATCGTGGACCTTCTTGTATGTACGTGTTGCCACTGCCGGAAGTTAGAATTCTGTAACGGTCCTGGGAACCTGGTCCATCCAGCACAGATAGACAGCTCTACTGGTATTATTTAATACTACTGTAGGTTGGTAGGTTGTGTCCGTGTATCAACCGTCAAGTGGCGGCCCGCGCATCAGTACGGCCAGCAGCGGCGTGGGTGGAAGAGATGCCCTTGCGCCCTTGGATTGTGCATCCCCTACTTCAGCCGCCCGAGCTGCTTCCTGGCTTGATGCTTTCTATAATCCTCACGTTTTGCCTCTGAAGTCCCGATATGGGCTTCGGTATATATATACGTGGGCTTCGGTGTCTGTTGAACGACGCCGAACAAGAGCCGAAAGCGTGTCGCGCTGCGGGCAAAACGCGCGGCAGGCGTTTAAGCCCTCCACTGGGGTCCTCGAGGGCCTCCGGAGGGGATAACGCTGTAATAATCACGTTTGTTGTGACACTATTATTGATAGTTTTTGTTTGTTTGTGTTGAAGCATCAGTCACTTTACTTTCACTTTCCAGCCTTCCTTTTTCTGGACAAGCCGTTGCCAAAGGTGTCTTTCCTTCTATACGACCCCTCGGGGCTTTCATCACTTTAATCGCGCAAAGAGAGGGTTCACACAGCTGTTCCCACTGCTCGTCGATTTTCATCGACTTTTGGTATCAGTGTAACTTGAGCTCTCGGGCGTTCCGCGCGGAGAAAAAGGCAGATAAAAAAGAAGCACCTCTTTTTTTTGCTTGTTGCCAACCCGCCGGGATTTGAACCCCGGCCTCAATATGATTTTACGTACTACCAGGTACGTATACTCGAGCAGTAAACGAGATATATTACGGGAGACCATAGTTAATAGGACCTAATATTGTTAGTAAAAATGGTTAAATATATAGGTTTTTATGTATACCATAGATCCTACCGGTATTAACTATGGCCCCCCGTAATAGACCACCTGAGTGTGACCGGCATAATTACATTATTATTACACCCTGGAGTCCGAACAGGGTTACGCACGACGAGCAAGCACGCTCCTCCACGAGAAGTCAACAAACGTAGGGAGCATTGCATCCGGCGCGACGAACATCTGATAGCTGTAACAGCATGGGAGCTCTCATTCCTGTCTAAAGTATACCTGGTATATCTATATCTTGCCCTCCGACAATGTATCGTACGTACATGTTACATGTTTTCCCCTGCGACTTGAATCGAACATCTTCTATTACCACCGCAACCACTACGTAATGTTCTCTCTTTCAACCACTCTCAACCAATATATGTCACCCTTAGGTTTCTTGGAGGCTCCTGTTCGCACCTTCCTCACTTGTTTTTTGTTTTTCGCTGTTGGCAGAACGACGGAAAAAAAAGCATGACAGGCACCAACGAGAACAACAACAAACAGCAACAACAACAACAATCGAGAGGACGAAAATACACGTCTGTTTGTTTGTGTCCTGCCGAAACGACGCGCCCTACACTTTAGCACTACCGATACTTGAGCGCACGTCGATCTGTCCCAAGGCCGATCTTGAGGTGAAAAAAATGGCCGCGACAGAGATCGCTGCAGTGCAAGCTGGCCATCAGCCATCAGATGCGACGCTGCGTAGGGTTAGTTGGTGTCTGGTGTTACGGCGGTGTGGTTACGTAGTTGGCCTGGGGGCCGCCCGCCATTGTTCCGACCGCACGACACGCAGCACGATAGAACACCCCCCCCGGGACTATTTGCCGAGCCGATTTTCTCCAGAATAAGACACATGGAACCGTTGCGATACATGTGCACCCACTCCTTCTTCTTTCTGGAGCTCCTGACGTGAGCAGTTAGTTCTGTGCTTCCCCGAAAAGCTTCGTAGCTGCGAATGCTGACTTCGAGAAAATCACAAAAGTTCAACCCCATCCGCTAATTAATATGAAACGAATATAATGAAAAACACGCAAGAAATGGTGTCCAGATGATCTTGGGCTAGTTCTTTTGTTCAGGAGGCACGGCAGTGAGACACGTCTCGGCCGAAACAAACGCCATATCTAGCGCCTCTATCGTAGAACGGATCATAAGCGAGGCACACACGAGGAAGAAGTCGGCTTTGGAAAGGTCTCGTCGAGATATTTCCATGGACGGATCGCTCAGCAGTGTTATTAACCCCTTTAGCACCGCACTCCCATATGTGGGGACAAAGCACTCTGATTATAAGTAGTTTGTCCCCAAAACGGGGCTGGGGTCCTAAGAGGGTTAATAGCTCTCTCGTCGTCTTGTGGGAAAATTCAGCCTAGAAAAAATCGTCCGAGGCTGTGTGTTTTCTTCCGTGTTACGATAATATACGGTTTAACCCCGTGCCCCACTGCAGAAATGCCACCCTTGGACTCCAAGCAGCCACGCACGCTACGGCAGAGGAGTCTTCACGTGCAAGTTTCCTGAGGCTCCCATGTTGAGAAGCCGCAATTTTCACCCAAAAAAGGTTTTTCAAGAAAAAGTGTACCAGGTACATAATAAGCTTATTATTACGGGGGACCATATGAAATAGAACCTACGGTGGACACAAAAACCTGTACGTTTCTAATGTTATACTGACAATATTGGTCCTATTTATTATAGTCCCCCGAAATAGTAGTAGTAGTCAGTCCGACGTGCGGCCCCACGACCAAGGTCACATCGAAAACTGCTGCAAACGACAAAAAATCAACGACATTCATTCCCAGTGACATTGGGTAGTGTTGTCAGTTGAGAAGCCCCACCGGTCAGAGAAAAAAAATGGCCGAAAAATGCTTGGTACCCGTATACCTGGTACCTGGTATATCGTAGCCCCCGATCAGTTTTGTACACAATAAACGTGGGCGCAGTTCTCAACCCTTTCAGGACCGCAGTTTAGGGGACAAAACTACCTCGATTTCGTCTGCCCGAAATTCGGAAAATAAGCAATTAGCTTCATTTTCGGTACGAAACAAATAAGTTCTTACCATCTACTACTATATTTGAGTGGTTTTGCCCCCAAAACGGGACTGCGGTCCTCAGACGGCCGAAGAGCCATTAACCCCTTCAGAACCGCAGTCCCGTTTTGGGGACAAACCCGTCAAATTTCAAGTAGTTTGTCCCCAAAACGGGACTGCGGTGCTAAAGGGGTTAATATGAGAGGGACACGCGGTCAACCGAAAATGAGACGCCAAAAAAAACTTTCGCCGTTTTCAAAACGCAGAAGAAGACTTGAAAGAAGAATAGTGGGCGGCGTCTCGAACGCCTGCGGTCAATCGACGAAAAATAAATAGCGTATATTAGCGGGGACATATTACTGCTGTCACCGTACCGTACCGTACCGTACCGTACCTCGTGCCAATGGTGCCACTCACAAACCGTGTGTACGGGGAGGGGCCTATTCTTGGCCGACATGGATTCCGAGCGAAACCCTCGTATCGACAAGCGCAACTCGCGGCGCTCCGAGCTTGGCGCAATCAAGGTCTGCCCGGTCGGTGAAACCTCGACGGCTGCTCCGTTCCGGCATTGCACATGTAGGGAGGCATGCGACGGTCTATGACCACACACGACTACGGCTATGCATTCATTACATGAGTACCCACCCCCCAACCCCTCCCAAACTAATGCCGCTTCACGAACGCCGCGCATCTACGTACGCGAAAAAGCGCCAGGACCCCGCCGTACGGACCCGCAAGAGCAAGAACTAAGAAATGCTACCCGGAAGAGGAGAAGTCACGGGGCCCTTAGACGTCATGAAGACCGCAGGGAGTTTCTCGCCGGAAAACGTCGCCACCTGCCGAGACGACGAACACGCACGATGTGAGCAAAAAGTCAGGGCGGGTACATTTTGTTCATTTATCCTCTTTTTTTCCGCGCGTCAGTTAAAAACACCTGTAAAATTGAGGCCCAAATACGAAAAAAAAGAGGAAAAAAATAACCTCTCGTTTTTTTGTTTTTTTTTCACATTGCCATGAAGAACAACCATAAAACATACAAGGGAACACGTAACCCTTTTAGGACTGCAGGCCCGTTTTGGGGACAAACCACTCTGCCTCTGAGTATGTTGTTCCCAAAACGGAATTAATTGCAGTCCTGAAAGGGTAAAAAAAAATAGTAAAAATCAGACGGAAAAACCGCTGTAGCTGAAATAAAATATGTAAAGGGCACGGGGAGGTTGAGGCGTCTTGAAGTGGGTACTGTGTACCATACGCAGGGACGGAGGTGAGGGATTGGATGAGGGTGGTGGTATTGCATTCGGTGGTGGTATATTATTCGGTCAGGTCTCGAGTAACGTTGTCCTCAGAAAGGGTTGCGTGCAAGAAATAGTTATAAACTGATTGAAAGAAATCATGCACCATGACTTGACCATGATACTGCCTGTAGTCATACCCCTCTGTCCCATAATATAAACACTGGTTTTACACTAACATTTTCATCAAAGGGTGCTTAATTTCGGGACAGAGTGGTATACAGCAGTACGTACATAATACTCTAATATATAGTACCAGACTATATATTATACCTGGTACGTATATTTGTGGCACGGTCATTAGTTCGATACGTATAATACGGGCAGTCGGTCGGTCCCGGGAGGAGGAAAAAACCCCCCCGGCAAAAGGTCAACAACAACAACAACAACAAAACTGGCTATAACGAAAAAGCCAAAAGGTATCTTACGCAACAAGTGCTGCCGGAGGCTGTGCTCTGACCACGGACTAGATTGTCGCCAGGAAATTAACGCGAGAGCAATAACAACAACAACAACAACAACGGATAGGCATCTGTTTGTCGTATAGCACTACCCACTGGCCCACCGGTAGTCAGCAGTGACCGTCAGGTATCTGTTGGTTATACTCAGCAGTCACGGCTAGCAATTTGGTTATACTCGTATAACAGGACCCACGAGCCTACTTTTTTTTTTTTTCTTTTTTTTTTTTTTTTTTTCCATCCCATTCATTATCTTCGCACATCTTCTTCTCTCTCTCCTTCCAACTCGTAACTCAGATCCGGGGTCACATAGCAGGCTCTTCTCCCCCCTTCCCGCTACGGTACGTGCCTTCATTTTTATCGCGAGAAGATTTCAGCCTTTTCTTCCCTCGTCGACTCGCATCGAATTGTGCCTACCCACGCTGCAAGGCGCTCTCAACAATTGAATCCCTTTTTTTATTTTTGCAAATAAAGTCAAAGTCCGACCCTCCTAGGGCTCGAACCCAGGACTCAAACAAGTAGAATTCGAGGTTAACCACTTGAACCACCGGGGCGACCGGCTACTTTGACCAAGGCCAGTAGGTAGTACTATACGACCTACAAATTACATACCAGGTATTATTTTTCGGGTTCGTTGAACCTCACCATCATATGATGCATTGATCTCCGGGGCACTCCCCTCGCCACGTACAGCAGTAGTGGTCCCTCTAAAATATCTGCAATGTGCCAGCAGGCCAGTATGCCGGCATTATATCGGGCACCGGCGTTCTATCGGATACCGCCATACTGGCTAATTCCATCTGTGCCTCTGTGTCAAGCGAGAACGATATCGGGCACCGGAACTACTCCGCACACTGCTCTACCGCACTGCATAATTCCATCTGTGCCTCTGTTCCAAGCGAGTTCGCCGACATTATATCGTGCACCGGCACAATAAGGGGCCATTACCGTATGTACTACAGCAGTGTCCAGAAACTGAGGGTAGGCCAGTGGGTAGGTAGCGCAATACAACCAACGAAAATACGCGCGATCGGGTTCGTTGAATCTCAGCACCATGCCGCAATCGATCTCCGGGCTGCTGACAGTCAGTAGTTTCCAGGACCACAAATATCACAACCATAAATAATGTCCCCAGCGCGCACGCCCGAAAACAACGAGAAATAAATCGGCGAGTATGGAACTCGCGACTCGCGGCCCACTCTTGGCGGGTACATATGATAGCCCTCCCTACTCCCTAGCCTACTCAGTTCCTGGATATTACTGTTAATATTACGGGGGACCATAGTAAATAGGACCAAATGTTGTTATTACGGGGGACCATAGTTAATAGGACCTATGGTATACACGAAATACTATACATTTAACCATTTTTACTATTAATAACAATATTTGGTCCTATGAAATATGGCCCCCACGTGGAGTATTATTATTACGGGGGACCATGGTAAATAGGACCTACGGTACGCACAAAAACCTATATATTTCCCTATTTTTACTAACAATATTTGGTCCTATTTACTATGGTCCCCCGTAATAGTAGGGGCCCTTTTTAATGCCGGTGTCCGATTTAATGCCGGTGGAATCGCTTGGCACACATGGAATTGAGCAGTGTGGCAGCAAGAATGCCGGTTTAATGCCGGTGTATTGACTGGCCTGGCACATACCGGCACTATAGAGGGACCACCACCACTCTACGTAGGCGAGGGGAGTGCGTCAGACATCAATGCATCATGATCACATTCAACGAACCCAAAAGCGCTTATTTTGTTGGTGATACTAGTAATAGCGATACTATTACGAGGGACCACAGTAAATAGGACCCACGGTAAACACGAAAACCTATACCTGGTATATATTTCGCTATTTTTACCAACAATATTCCGTCGTATTTACTATGGTCCCCCGTAATAGCATAACCCAGCGGTCTGACTACTAGATAGGCCAGTGGGCAGCGCTACATGGCCAACAGAGCTTATCAAACGGATATACCGGGGGTGACGCAAGCGGGGCGCCGCCAGATACACGACCGTAGGGCTCGGTCTACCGCTGTAGCACGATACCGAAAGGCAATCGCGCCGTGCAGCTTGCAGGCAGAAAACAACCGACCGCAAGCGAGCGCGGTCACTGAGGACACACAGGCTCACAATGACTAGGCAACACGGCACTCGTGCATGATATCACACGCGACAAACCAATCTGACACGCCGGATACACTGAACGCTCGTACGAGATTAAATAGCACTATGATGTACAAAAAGTTATCAGTATCATGTTTCGGAACGGAGCGTACAACGTTTTTTATGACGGCCATTTACGGCGGTTGATAGGCAACGTAGTATCTTTGTGGCGTAGCTTTGTGACCACAGAACTTGTATCTCTTCTACGATTGAAGAATCGGCACCGACACCGGTTGTGCTGGATGTCGGCGGGTAGAAAGATTGGTTTAATGTGAAGAACACACATAGGAGTCTACCGTGAAGACCGCGAGCACGGGCCTGCCATCAATCAGCACATCCCGAACAATCGCGGTACTACCGGTATCCTCCACTGCTCTTTACTCCCACTCAGGCCTGAAAACAGATGCTACTGCTCCAGCACGGTCACACTTACACAGCAGCAGCAGCAGTATTCATAGTTGGTTCGAAAGGGAATACCAGGTGCTTCGTATAAAAAAATACATAATCTATCATACTCTGCACGAGGCCACATAAAACTCCCGAATACGCGCGATCGAAGTATTACTACTTTAGCACAACTATTGAATAGTATCACACACAGCGTGCGAAGGAGAGTTTGGACCAAACCCTCGATTTCACAGCTGTTGCCTCTAAGAGTACAATTTTATAAATACCTACCAGGGGTATTTAGTAATAGGATCTTCCTCGTGTGTAGCATGGTGAGCCTATCGACGACCCTCCCATCTGCCATTGACCCACCGCAACGTACCGACCGGACCACCTCAGGTATCGCGTTCACTGGGGTTAAGTCTTGAGGCTGCTGCGAGGGCCGCATATAGTGTTGGGGTAGTATCGGATATCGGGTATCGGAATCCAGCTCGATACGATACCGAAAAAACAAAAAAAAGCTACCAGGTAATCGATCCACGTGCTAGTATACGATTCCGATATTTGATACGCGGACGCTTTCGTTTAGCATCTGCGATAAAAACTCGGGGGGTGCCGGGGGATGGTGGGCCAAAAACACGTGCGACACGACCTGTCGAAAAATCGATATTGCGACACATGAATAAAAAAAATTGGATACGATATGCAAGACTATGTAGCCGCATACCGTAGCAAGGAAGCTCTTCTCGAAAAACGCGGTAAGACGGCCGCAAGAACGAAGCAATCGCTTGAAAAAAGCGAGGGGGAAAAACCTTCCCCCGTTCGCTGGCACGGCGGCGCTGGTTCTTGGGGCTCTTTAAAAACGCAAAGGAAGAACACTACGTGCGCGCATTAACAGTACATAAAAAACGCCAAGAGTTTAGTAAGCCTTTAGGCAGTCCGGGTCAACACACCCCGGAAGGCCCTCTGGACATGTATCTTACGACGTACCTGGTATGCAGCAGCCAGTACGACCCGTCATCGTGAAAGAAAAACGGAGAAACTTCCGAAGCTTACAAGGCCGACACTGTGGCAGGCATTCGACTCTCCGTGATGTATACCCCACAGGTAACCTGGACCTTTGTACACATGTCCTATCATCGGCCTATCGTCACGCGTACTATTCTCCCCAGGTCCCCCGAACCACCTGAATGTGATTACCTGGTCCGTAAATATCCTTGGCATAGAATTGGCTTAGGTGATACCAGGTACTGTACTACAACTGTAGTAGTCATCATTTAAATCTTCACGGTTTTGCCTTGCTTTTTTACTGCTTGTTTGTATGTGCAAAATCTCCGCGCGCCATTGACGTCTAAAAACAGACGAACGTATTGTAGGTCTGTCCCTCTGCCATATCGTCCTCAAATGCAGAAAAAAAAAGTCATCAGCGAGACAAGGCACGTTTCCCTTCCCTCCCCTCTCCTTGCTATATAGCGCGCCTCCGCCTCGTTTTTTTTTTTTTGGCCAAGGCCGGAAGGGAAAAAACTTGTTATACGTATACGTATGTGTATGTATATTTATTTGACTATAACATGTCGAAAATATAAAACATATTTTTATAGTAATGTTCAATCCAAATGGTCTTAACATTTGGGAACTGAGTGGTTTAACTAAATCCACACCGAAAAAAATAATGAAACTCGTGGTACCACAAGTACCTGCAATTCTCCGAAAAAAATAATTTGATTATTTCCCAAATATAGAAGACACCCACTCCTTGCATTCTGCAGCTTCAGATTTTGTCTTGCTCATATACGGACTACTGCTGTATACCTGGTACCCTGCATGAGGCCATAGAAACCCCTTATTAATAGTACGTACGCGCGATCGAAGTACAACACACAGCTTGGAAATTATGAGTTTAGACGAAATCCTCGATCTCACAGCTGTTATTTTTTAATTTCAGAGATAGATACCGGTCTATAAATGTACCGGTACCTGGTACTATCAATAGTATAGGTGGCTGACTATAAGTCGTCGACTATTACGGGGGACCATAGTGAATAGTGCCAAATGTGGGTTGTGAAAATAGGTAAATATATACCTGGTAGGTTTTTGTGTGTGCCGTAGGTCCTATTGACTATGGTCCCCCGTAATAGCGTTACTGCAATAGTCGGCTACTGTAGGTATCACAGTTATATAGTGTAGTCGCGTGCGGTAATTACTTCACGGGTCTCTGCGTGACTCGCGTTAGTCGCTCGAAGAATGTCACATATTACCCCCCTTCGGCACCCCGAGACGCATCTATCTCATAGCGATAACAAAAAAAAAAGATAAACTTGGTGCCATCGCCTTGGTGCCATCAAAGTTTGGTGTTTTCGCCAACCATTGAACCGTCCATGTACGAGTGGCAACGCGGGTAGGATCATGCCGTGCCCCACCCGTGCCGTGCGACTCCTTGCATCCTAACCCAAATCCAATTTTTCATCACCCTTCCCCCCCCCCCCAACCGTCATACGACTACGACCATGCATGAGATCGAGTACATATCTCCTATCGAGTACACCCCCCCCCCCCCCCTCCCCCCCCCCCAATCACGCACTTCCCCTTGCCGCAAAATCGTCATTTTCTGTTTCAATCGTCAAAAAAATACTCTTCTGTCTTGTCTTACAAGACGGCGAACGAAAACTGATCTCAGATATTACTAGTTGGGTTTTATTTCGTCACTAAAACTACAGTTAGTATTACGGCGGGGCGTAGTAAATAGGACCTACGGCACACACACAAAAACCTGTATGTTTCTCTATTTTTACTAACAATGTTTGGTCCTATTTACTGCTGTGGTCCCCCGTTAAAGCAACTACCATAGGCGTTGATTCCCAGACATCTATCTCACAGGCCCGCTGCTTCTAGTACCTCCGGGCACTACTACCCTGGGCCCTCACATTGCTGTCATCAACCCTCCGGCACTACTACCCTGGGCCCTCACATTGCTGTCATCAACGACGAGAGTCTTCGACGCCTTTTTCCACGCCTTGCCGGCGCGGTTCCCCGCGTCCACCGGCGCCGACAGGTGCCCCTCGAAAGACACCAGCTCCCCCAGAGGAACGCCTGCCGGCGGGCACAGGGGCTCCACCTTGGAGTGGTCCTCGTTGCTCGAGCAAAGCAACATGCCTGCCGACATAACTCCCTGTGCCGGGGGGAGAGGGGCAAGGGGGGGGGAAAGAGAGGCGGAGGGGGAGACGGAGGGGGCGGGGGGGGGGGGGGGGGGGGGGGTACTCATGTCATGGATGGCCGTAGTTGTATGGCCACAGATCCCCGCATCCCTATTGTACAATGCCGGGACGGATCACGTTGGGTTTTCACCACCTAGAGGCGGGCAGAGACTGCTTGCGGCAAGTGTTGCGGAAGCCGTGAGGTTTCGGGCGAATCACATGAAGGGGGAGCTGCATCCTGCTAAGAACCGTTTGTGAGGAGGATCTTCTTGCATGTTGACGGAACAGCGTCGATGTGCAGTGTTTTTTTTTTTTCTGGAGTGGCCACTTCCAGAGGAGAGGAAGCGGAAGGGGGGGCGGGGGGGGGTGAGGGGGGGGTGTACTCGATAGGAGAGATGTACTCGATCTCATGCATGGCCGCAGTCGTATGACCATAGACCCTCGCATCCCCACAATGCCGGGACGGAGCATGTCGGGTTTTCACCGACCAGGTAGACATCGCTTGCACCACGCGAGAAGCGCCGTGAGGTATTGGGGAGAGTCGCATGAAGGGTGAGCTGCATCCTACCAAGAACCGCTTTGGAGGCGGATTTTCTTGAAGCGGAAGGGAAGAGCATATTGAGATTACGGCCTGCGGGGTGCCCCACGCACCGATTGATCATGCGCTCGCACGCAATCGTCGCGCGTTCGGGCGCAACCCTTCGCGCACCCGCGACATCACCCCCCGCGTTCGGGTGCAGTCAGACGATTTACACGTCGAACTGATCACCGATATCCCCGCCCGATCATTCTACAGTAGGAACCCCAGGGCAGAGCATGTATTTCGATTTTTATTATCTGCTTGGTCTATTGTTTTTAAGTACCAGGTGGCTCATGTTGCCGGGTGGAAATCGCACAAAATCTCCGAAGTTTCTAGAAATGGCTTCCTGGGTTGGATCCATACTTAAGACATACACAGACCCTGCACAATATCTCAAAAACGGCGGGTCTGGATCAAGATTATCCAATACACCAGTAATCAGGACCCATCGCATGCACAAACACCTACATATTCCGGTATGTATACTGAGCACATTTGGTTTTGAATTCCATGCTCCCCCGCGACAGATGATCTAGATGATCTATCTGTAGACGATCTATCTGTCCGGTGTGTGCAGATCATCGACCACGGGTCCGGCCAGGTCTCAACCTGGCGGCAGTACGGGTTATTTGTCGATTCGGAACCTTGAAGCTGCTGCGGCTTCGTACGCCCGCGTTATCATCACATGGCGTGTGATGTGAAGCACCGAGCCAGGGGCAGTACTCGGCGATCTCGCTCTCAGTCACGTTCGCGGCGTCGACTCAAAACTCTAAAATGGGGAGGTACTCTCGCACAGCATGGTGTCTAATCGTATGCGAAATAGCACCGTCTGATGTGCGAGGCGGGGAAGAGGTCGACGCTTTCGGGCACTACCGCATCACACGGGGTGATAAGATCAACACACCCCCCCTCGGCGAATTTCAAAGCCGCCCTTTTTTCCAGACTATACCGGGAGAGTGAAAAACGCCGAGCAAGCGACGCGTTCTATGATATGGAACTTTATCTCGATTTTGTGAGACCTTCCCAAAGCCGTCTTCACTTTCGGCGAGTGCGCGCGCTCCCTTGGCATTTTGGAGAAAATCGACTCTAAAAATGATCCCAGGGGGTGTCTCACCCCGAAATATAATGAACAGTTGTATCAAAATGTTAGCACTGAAAAAAAAAACGGTGGTTATACATTGGGACAGAGAGATACCTACCTCGGATGTACCCATGTAAATCAATCGGCAACAACACATCGGAGAAACCAGAGGTCTCCCAGGAAGGCACAGCGTATTTTTAGAGCTTCCCAGTCCCGTGCTGGGTTCATGGGGAAGCCCGCGGCAGCTATTCGTACGGCAGGGTGGGTCCTGGGCGTTCCGTGTGCGGGATTTCACGACGACAACGGCGACAGCTCCAGGCAGGGTGCTGGTAGCGAACGAGCTATTACGGCGGACCACAGTTAACAGGACCAAATATTGTTAGTAAAAATGGTCAAATATATAGATTTTATGTATACCACATGTCCTATTAACTATGGTCCCCCGTCATACCACATGCCACCGTCAGCTCGGGGGCTCCAGAGTCTCCGGGCGCAAGGGGAAAGGGCGCGCCATCTTTCAATGGGTAGTAGTCGTACATTGTCGTCCGGAAATGCTTTGCAAGAGTCGGGATTCCACTAGACTCCGTGAGAGATAGGAGAGAGATAGCCAGGGACGGCAAAGAAAGTAGACGCGGCCGGATCCCAGACGGCGCCGACGGGGCATTCAACTGAAACGTTGCTGTTGGCGCACCAGCCGTTCTGGCTTGCGTGCGCAAATCTTAACGGTGGTCGCTCCCCCATTGGTACTGCTGTCTGCATGTACGCCTAAAGTCCGCTTCAACCTACGTGCCCTACCACTGCAGAGCTCTACGTCAGAATTCGGCGGTAAATGAGACTGGTCGGATTGCTGCGTCCGGGGACATGCTGGATACCCCTGAAGTCAGGAGGAGCGCGTGACTACGTAACGGGGTGCAATGAATAGCACGTGGGGGGGTGTCGGATACTATTCATAGCAGGTGGACGTGTGAAACGCGCGTGTGCGTCGAAAATTTGACGGGAATAGAAAAAATCTGCAAAAAAAACCCAGCAACGCCACCATCATAATCGTCACCACCATCACCACCACCACCACCACCACCACCACCACCATCGCTATCATCATCACCACCGCCACCGTCATCATCATCATCATCACAGAAAATATCATCGTGATCAGCAACACCATAAAGAGAACACCCTAAAAGGACGCCAGGGCGAGGCGTGGTACCGTAGCGAGCCCCCAATGACACGACCATTCATGCAACAAGCGAACCCACTCACCCGTCCGCCCGTCCACCCGATCACCTGCGCACCCACGAATCCACCCACCGACCCAGCTGCCCACCTTCATGCTGACGGGCTTGAGGTTGCAGAGCACCACGACCTCCCTCCCCAGCAGGTCAGCCTCTTCGCAGAAGTTCACCAGGCCCGAAACAATGGTTCTTGGCCCCT
The DNA here is from genome assembly GCA_031213475.1 of Nereocystis luetkeana. Taxonomy (NCBI): domain Eukaryota; class Phaeophyceae; order Laminariales; family Laminariaceae; genus Nereocystis; species Nereocystis luetkeana. The sequence goes on along the minus strand of JARUPZ010000010.1, from coordinate 5,325,173 downwards.
CCGCCTCGCCCGCCCCGACGTCCACCTTCTCCACGTAAAGGCTGTCCGCGTCCGGGTGGCGAGATATCTGCTTTTACCATAGCACATGAAAATGACATGCCTGATATTAGTATCGACGAACACTATCTTAGCCCTCTATCAACCATTTTAGCACTGCAGTCCACCCGTTTAGGGGATAAACTTACTCGGAAGTTGAGTGGTTTGTCCCCAAAAATGGCACTGCAGTTCTAAAATGGTTGATAGAGGTTCACCAATCATTTTCAGAGGCTCCTTCCTCACTGGAAAAGCTAAACAAATCACCCACAAATCGGCCTTGAGAACATTTCAACAATCGCATCGGGGGGGGGGGGGGGGGGGGGGGTGTACTCATGTCATGCATGGCCATAGTCGTATGGCCATAGACCCTCGCATCCCTACAATTGCCGGGACGGAGCACGCCGGGTATTCGCCGACCAGAGGGATGTATTGGTAGGTAAAATCCAGTAAACCTCGAAAACTAAAACACGACGATATTTGATCTATAATAAGGAGGCATGTCTTATTGGCGTGGGCCCGCAGTGGAGGAGCCCCGTCAGTCAGAAATACTCGGGTCAAAAAGTGCTACCCCTAATTGCACTCCCTATTGTTTTGCCACCCCTAATTGCAACCCCTATATATAGTAGTGCTGCCCCTAATTGCAACCCCTATCGTAGTGGTACCCCTAATTGCAACCGTAGTGCTGCCCCTTATTGCAACCCCTATCGTAGTGGTACCCCTAATTGCAACCGTAGTGCTACCCCTGATTGCAACCCCTATCTACTGATATCCCTAGTTGCAACCCCTACAGTAGTGCTACCCCTAATTGCAACTCATAGCGTAGTGCTACCCCTAATTGCAACTCATATCGTAGTGCTACCCCTACTTGCAACCCCTATCGTAGTGTTACCCGTAGTGGTACCCCTAATTGCAACCCCTGTTGTAGTGCTCCTATTTGCAACCCCTACGAGTATCGCAGTTTGATAGTTTTTCTCAAAGAGTCGTCGGTTGTTATCGAGGAAGGGACACTATAGTAGCGGAGAACAAGGGCGCGTCCTGGAACACGCCCCAGAGCAAAGCACCCGCACCGCGCGCCATCCCCCACAGCAGCAGCAGTACACCAGCACAGCGGTTCAGTTCAGTTATAGCAGTATACAGACTAAGAAACTCTTGTCCAACAGATCGACGTCCGTATATAAATATATACATTGCCGAAAACCCTGTTAGCAAAAAAAAAATCATGGGCAACGTACGATTGATTGGCGTCGTTATGGACTTTCAAGCACTCTGTTTTGCGCGAGAGAGGGCCCTACGGCGGAAGAGAGTGGGGGACGCCACCTCGTCGTCCCCTCCCAGGCATTCCAAGCCCAATCCCTGTCTCGAGTTCGCAGTACTATCCCGGGGGGGCTAATGTAGTAAGAATCACAACCCACGATGGGCAAAAAAACACGCACACACACACCCCTGTGTTTGCACGCCACATATGGTTCTGATTACTACTGCTGTATGTTCCTTTGTAAAAAATAGAGTGGGTGCAGAATCCGCTTGCGCGTCTTCGAAACGAATACGCCACGACAAAAAAAAGAAAAAAAAAGGGATCGCTTGATGGAGTCACACGAGGCAGGCCCCCATTCGTTTGATCATGCTCGGCCAAAGACTGGGAACACACGTATGCACGCACAGTATCAACGTGTATATGATAGAACACCCGCGATGTTTCCGCCGTGCCTTCCTTGTTTCGCGGTACGAACCCACCCTGACGAGTTGGGGCGGACAAGGTCAATCACAAAACGCACGGCTTCCCCTACTCGGTTATCATCCGGCGGTGTGGTGGTCGTGGTGGTGGTGGTAGGAAACTGGCGAGCCTTCCGCAAGCCGCTTAGACCTTCTCCCGTCTCCATTGCTTAGGGGTAATTCGCATTTTTTTGTTGCTCGGGGCTTTTGACCATTTTTTAGTTGCACGTGGTTTGGAAAAAAAAGGTGGGTACCCGTACATTTCTGCAGTAACGCAAGGCTCGCCTTGTTCTACTGGGCGAGGCGAGCCTTAAAAAGCTTGGCAGGGCGGCAACGCCCCGTCAACACACCAGCCACGCTTCGATCCACTTCACCTCACTTCAGTTCACAAAAAAAAATAGATGTTGCCGTACATACTGAAGTATCTAGTTCTACGCTAGGGTATATATTTATTCCGGGTGTACTCATTTGCGCTCACCTCGACGATCTTGCCGATGCGCATCTCCAGCCGCGCCAGCTCCGTCAGCTCCCCCACCGGGGCAGCCTCCACCTCGGCCTCATCCGTCGCTGTCGTGTCGGACATCATCCTCACCTGAAAACGATCACGGCAAGGACGGCAAACGGACAGGCAGACGGACAGGCAGACAGGCAGACAGGCAGGCAGACAGACAGACAGACAGACAGATAGACAGACAGACAGACAGACAGACAGAAAGCCAGACAGACAGGCAGGCAGGCAGGCAGACAGACAAACAGTCAGACAGGCAGACACACAGACAGACAGACAGACACACAAACAGACACACAGACAAACAGACATACAGACAGACAGACACCGAGACAGCCAGCCAGACACACAGACAGACAGACAAACAGACATACAGACATACAGACAGACAGACAGACAGACAGACAGACAGACAGACAGACAGACAGACAGACAGAAATCCAGACAGACAGTCAGACAAACAGACAGGCGCCAAATGCCAGACGGAATACCTCGTAGAGCTCTAGAGATATACGGTACCAACAGCACCACGAAGCGCCTCGAGAAGATAACGGTAGGGCTTCGACTTCCTCGAACTGGAACGTTCCACTTCGGTACTCTACGCACAGCAAAACGTAGTGTGGGTCATTTATCGGCACCGGACCGTCAGCAAATGTGCTGCCATATGAGGAGACCGGGGTTGTTCTTGAGCGTGTCAAGGCCTATTTTAGCCTCAACTCCGTTAGAAATGTGCGCTACCGGTATGTTTTTCGAGACGAACTCCTTGGAACCAGTGTGGAGCACTTTTTGCAATTCATCGCTCTCAGGCACGTGCGCAGCATGGTGCTACGATTAGTCAGTCGTATTGCTGCGCGCTCCCTCTGGAGCAGTGGGCAGTAGACAGCAGGAGGCAGTAGTACTCGTAGGGAATACCCGTATCTGACGTATCGTGGGTACATATAAATGAGGCGCGCGAGCGCGAAGCGCGAGCCGATTTTGTGCTCGGTTTCCAGAGGGAAAAAAAAAAAGACTTTTCATAGCAGGTCATATACGAGCGCGTAGGGTTCGTTTTTGGTTCAGGCTTCAAAGGATGGTTAAGAAAAGGCTACCTACTTTTTAGCCTGTATGCGTGTAATGAATTACCTCATTTTAGGTATAATAACAAAAATGGACACTACCAGACACGTTAAGTCTTCCTGTCTCTCGCTCCGTCTTCCTGTCCTGTATTTGAACACTGGTACGCTCTGCTGGACGGTGAGTTTCCACTATTTCGGCAGGGTCAATTTGGGAGGCTCAGGTCCGGGTGGGATTAGCTCTGGGGGGTGGTGCCAAGTGGATAGATAGCAGGATGCAGATCATACATGTGTGTGGGTGTTATGACTGACGAATGAATCATCCCGAATCATCAGTACTTGACCAGTGCATGGGTTTGGTCGAATACGTGGTAAGCCCTCTGTACTGCTTTGCTCTCTGCTCACCGCGGAGACGCCGTCGCCGACGCCCGCTGCGGGTCGCCGGTGAGTCGCTTGCAGAGACGCGGAGGTCAGGCGGGCTCGAGAAATACATCGCAGGGTGGCAGCAGCGGTGTTAGCACTCCTTCCGACGCTCCGGCGAACGACGTGGCCTGCGTACGTGCGGATTTACAGCCCGCGAGGGTACAGCAGGAGAAAAAACGGGAGAGGTGGAGGTGTTGAGCGCTGAGGTTGGTGGAAGGAGGGCTAGGTTCGAGACTGCCGAGCATCTGCGAAAGGGAGGCCGAGACGCATGATGCTACATACAAGGTACTGCTGCAGTGCGTTGTCTTCATACTCAATCGTCCTTTCTACCCAGCTTCACGAGTACACCCAGTGTCCGTCCTGGCTACTTATCCTAGAGAGATACTACTCGTACTGCAATTCTGTGGTCACATACTGTGAGACAGAGAAATACCAAAACCACAAACAATAACCGCGAAGTCATGGGTGAAGAAAGTGAAATGCCAGCGTACCGGGTACGAGAAAATAACAAAATAACACCACAAGGGAGGCCAGAAAATAAGACCAACAAGACAATAGGGTGTCTGCGAAAGAACCGATTATGGTTGGGTCGCGAACCACAGGCTACTCACCAAACCAAAACATAATCGGGTTTTAAACTGCTTGCGAGAACCCAAAACGATCATTTCGGTTCTGAACTGGAAATAAAATTCTAGGAATTTAGAATACAGCAACAAATGACAAATAACGAAATAAAAATTACGAAAAATGGAACACCAACGGCTTCGCACGAGATACTGCTCCCTGCTGCTGTTGCGTGGCTCGCTGCGTTTGTGTCTGCTGTGTGTGCTCTATGGCAGTCATGCGAAGAGTGTCAATCGATGCGACCGGGGCCTGTTGTGCAGTGCGTGCGTAGGCGTGCTGTGGGTGTGCAAGTGGTGCGGTAACACGCCCCAGAGCCCAAAGTACCGCTACTTTGTTGCCGCAGCAACAACAAGCAGCACAGCAGAGCAACAACTTCAGCAGCAGTCCACAACGCACACGGCGCCGTCAACGATATTGAAGCTGCACCCTGCCAGCCCTCCGCCGCATATGGCCGTATGCCTTTGCCGGCCATAACGAGGGCTTCGCGTTGACACGGACTCGCCGAATGGGCCGTGCGCTTGGTTAGATAGCTTGGTGGTGAGAGGCAACCCATGTATCATGCCTCACTCCTTCTGGCTGCTGCAGTACGCTGTGCGATGAGAACCTGACGTCAACGATTATGATTTCTTGCCAAACACGATGTTTTCATTCGTCCGGGGCGATTCCGGGTTGTTCTGGCCAATAGGGTGAAGATCCTAATCGGAACCCAAGAAGGCAAACCCAACCCGAAATTTTTGTGAAGATATGGGCCATATGAGGCCATTTTGGGTCCTGATTTTGGGAAGTTGATTATTTTTTGGGATCGGGAGAATAGAAAATGGCCTAACCAAACCATAATCGGAACGTCGCAAACACAATAATGAGACAAAATATTTTCAGGAATGAAACGGAATCCTGCCTGGTGTACTGCTGTACTATTAATAACTGTTTGTGCCACTATTATGTCCAGAAACGTAGGGACAGCAGTTGCGTACTCTTCATATTAATAATGTGAACACCTTACTTTTTCGGACAGAGTGTACGCATACAGTGCTCGGAAGCGGCATGATACGAAATACTGTATTAGTAGTACGAGCAGCTCGTATGATAGATACTGCTGTATTGTACCGTAGCGGGAAGGGGGGAGAAGAGCCTGCTGTGTGACCCCGGATCTGAGTTACGAGTTGGAAGGAGAGAGAAGAAGATAGATGTGCGAAGATAATGAATGGGATGAGAAAATAAAAATAAAAAATAGTGTTCAAGTGTTCAAGTCTCATCTTCATTTCCGGTGCACGTGTTCTCTGTCTTGAAGCTTACTATTAATACTATCAATACCAATACCAAGGAACTGATGCCTCTCTACCCGAGACATAACAGCACGGCAGCAGTATGTATACGACACTCTGATTCGGGCTGATGTCCGCGGGGGGGGACTGGATATCGTACCAGGCATGCAGGTATGATATCCCAGGGTAATGCCACAAGAGAACGTAGAAAGTAGAGAGAAAGACAGCACAGGAACGCACAAGACTACTCGTACGCATGAAGCAGGCCGGGGATCAATGTTAATAGTTGGCCGCCTGCCTGTGGGGCTCGTGTACGTCTGTCTACGACAGACGGCGGCGCCCATACACCGGGTCCACAGGACGTTCAGGGTGCGAGGTACGAAGCTCCAGCGTCAACCAGCCTACCGGCGCACTGCTGTTCAAAGGTCTACTATTACTGCTGTAGTACTGCTATTTTAATACCTGGTACGTAGGAGTACGAGTCTTTCGTGCTGTGTCTGGCGCTCCTCTGTTTTTTTTTTTTTTTTTTTTTTTTTTTTTTTTTTCCATCCCATTCATTATCTTCGCACATCTTCTTCTCTCTCTCCTTCCAACTCGTAACTCAGATCCGGGGTCACATAGCAGGCTCTTCTCCCCCCTTCCCGCTACGGTACGTGCCTTCATTTTTTATCGCGAGAAGATTTCAGCCTTTTCTTCCCTCGTCGACTCGCATCGAATTGTGCCTACCCACGCTGCAAGGCGCTCTCAACAATTGAATCCCTTTTTTTTATTTTTGCAAATAAAGTCAAAGTCCGACCCTCCTAGGGCTCGAACCCAGGACTCAAACAAGTAGAATTCGAGGTTAACCACTTGAACCACCGGGGCGACCGTCTGTGCGGCCGATCAAGCCGTTCGTGGGGTATCAGACGTGCGCCAGACATGGAGAAAACTTGTTGACGTTGGAACTCTATCGTACCCTACACAACGTCAGAACACAATATCGAGGCGCTACCGTCTGTCGTAGACGTAAACCCCGCACCCGAGAGGCTTGTGCTGGAAGCGTCTTATCCGTACACAGTTGGTGGAGTGAAGCCAACATCATTGACGCCCGGCCGAAGTCTACGTACGAGAGCCTCAGCTGTGGACACATTTATTTGTTGTACTGAATAACTCACCTGGAGCGACAAATGCCGAAGAGGTGGCCAGAGCCGACAACGAAACAAGGGACGATACAGCGCGCATGGTACAGCCTGCGGCAGTACAGCAGTACTAAGGAGGCCGACAGGTGTTGGACAGCGCAGCAGAGGTGTAGAAGGCAGAAGGTGAGTTGAATGGATTTGGTTGTTTTTGGTGCCCCTAAAAATATCGGAAGGCCCTTATTGTACATGCCAATCATGATTGTGAACTCCACATAATCCTGCCGACGACGCCACCGCATCCCGCATCCAGCATCCAGCCCCCGTCTGCCAATTCTACTCGTAGGCTTGTATTAATAGGAGACTTTGAAGATATTTCGGCATTTCGCTCGGCAGTAACAAGGACGTATTTAATAGTAGCATCTATCTCTGGGTAGGGCCGAGGAAAATTGGGATGCCCAGCGAGTGTGGCACAGGGCACACAGGTTGTGTGCGTTGTGCATTTATTTGTGTACGAGTACTATTACTATTAATAATACCCTGGTATTATATAATATTATTATTATTGTACTACTACTGCTTACTTTAAGTATTTATAAGTGCTTGCCTTCCGACAATATAGCGTAAATGCCATTCCAGTACGTATAACCCGAATATCCTTCTGTAAATCAGCAGTATCCCTCCTACGCTTCTCTGCCAGCCGTTTCTTATAATACCTGCTATCTGTGCCGGCTGGGTTTTCGAGAACAAAATGTCATGTCGATCAAGGTCGATCCATATTCAGTCCCTCCAGGATCCTGCCGTTACTAATATTGCCACCAATGACACAAACGAACGAACCAACCGCCATGCTCACTTCATTCAGTTCTTCGCTGCCGCCATGTAAGCTGCTTGCTGCTCACTGCTCTAATGACGCAGTCCTGTTGGTGGTTTGCTGCTATAGTTAGGGACACAGAAGAGGATTCCCACGGGCCACATTCTATACCCCCCTGCTCCAACGATGTTCATATTCCAAGTATTATGTATACTTGTTATGCATGATACGTGCGGGCAACAACAGGGACATGAGATGCTACGACGTACCTGGTGTAGACTAACCGCCGTGATATCGTAACCGGTGCACTCGTTGGTATTCTGGTGCAAGATATGGATACCGTACGATACGAGGTACGAGTATACCGAGCACTTGTGTCGAACGTACTGTAGTAATATTAGGGTCATTCTTACCCGAGAGCTTTTTCCCATAGGTGCCACATTTCTTTTCTAGCAATTTTTCAATCTTTGCATATTTTCCTGTTTTTTTTTTTCCAAATATGTGAAATTTAACGAACTTTTTTTTTTCGCTTCCGGAGAATTTCACGAACAGTGACAGAACGCTTCCGTACATTGATATACATATCTCCAAGTATTTCCAAACTTGAGAAATTATGGAAAAAACGCTCTCCGATAAGAATGAGCCTTAATAGGATACGAGTATCACCATGATACCAGTAGAGATGTAGAGATAGATGTAGAGATATCAGTATACATGAAGAGGGCGAACCAGAAACACGTGAAACGTCTGAAACGGAACCAGTAGCCAAGTTTAAATCTAAGTACTTCGGGTAAAATACGAAGTACCAGGTATCATTTTATTGGATGCCGGTACAGACGGTGTTGTTCTACCACAGGAAACGATGAGGTCAAACAAAAACATGTGAAATGTCAGAAACTGAGCCAGCTATAGCCAACTCTATTTCCGGGTGTGGGTATTATACATACGTCGAAGTATCATAGGATATGGGATGCCAGTAAAAATAAGTGTACAACTCAATTATTATTTCTCTTGCCATCCGACAATACGCTGCATGATCTTCAACGTGGATCACTCATCACTTGCCCGAAAGAAGAAAACCTCGGAAACAAAAGGAAACCTCTATTATACCACAAACTAATCCCTACTATTAATACTAGTGTTTGTATACGAGGAGGGTGAACACAAAGATGTGAAACGTCTGAAACTGAACTACTAAACTGTAGTAGTATACTATCCAGTGTCCCAAGCACTCTGTGTCCGAAATCCGGAAGTGTTGGTGCAGTTCTACAGAACAAACAAGGGGTAGGGGTGACCCAGGATTGCACGACGAGCAGTGGTAATGCTGAACCCTATGCGTGTGATAAAACCTTCCGGCGAAACCGATCATGCGCCCGCGGGGGTTGGTGCGCGTGGTTGTCGGGGGGGGGGGGTGGGGGGGTGTCCACGAAGATGTTAACTATGATGGCCCCTCACGCTCGGATGACGGCGGTGCCGTGGCAGGGGTTGTCATCATGGTCGGAACGTCAACAGCGGTGAAAGCGCAACGAAGGCCCAAGCTTTCAAGAGCCGACGGACAAAAAACATGGAATGGGGGGTGACTGCTGGCACAAGGCGGCGCAACACTCCCCCCGCCCGACGCCTAACTATCGTCGGTGCAAAACGGGCGTTTCGTTCACAGCCCGCGAACAGCGTGCGCCCTCTATATACATGCTGCCCCGTTCTTGCCCAGCGCTCCGTTGTTTCAACATGGCCCCGGTACCATATTGAGGGGCGATCCGGCGGGGGTAGTGCACGGCGTTGTTGGTGCTGTGCGGGTCCGGCACCCTCCTCTGCCCGCTTCCTCTTGTTATGCGAAGATGAGCCCTAAACTGTGTGGTGCCGATCTTTTGCGGGCTATGGTCAAAGCAGGAAGCGCCACCTACATCCGCCACAAGTGGCGAAGCGGGAGTGCATGTTTCCTCTGTGAATCCACACCGAGGTTAGCACCCAAGCGTCCCCCGGTCCCCGGGTTTCTGGTGACTCTAGTCTCTGGAAGTTTTATCGGAACATAAAAAAAAACATCGCTATTTTAACACGCTTCGTTTAGAACTTTGACTGCCTACCGGGGAGCGGCCATGAGCCCAAATAATGTCATCACAGCAGCTTGCGTTTCTCTCGAGATTGTTCCCCCGCAGGTTCTGAACATAGGCCTACACCTCGACTTAGAGGTGCTGCAATGGTCGAGGTTGGTCGGAGCTTGGGGTGTGTACAAAATGAGACAGACTACAATCCCCCGCTGAACGCTTGCGCTTGACTTCGAGACAGCTACAGCTCCTCACAGAAAACTACAGCCCGCGAAATTGAGGGATACCTGGTACTCCCGATGGGGTGTGTGAGGGCCTAAGGGTGCGCCAGACGGCAGTCGCAGGCGGCCAGAAACGACGCACGAGGTGCTTTGTTGTACAGTACTCAAAATTGCGCGCCAGTTGCACAAAAAACTCCGAAACTCGCTGAAGTGTTTTATTTCACGCGCGTGAGCATAGCACAATGGCGACATCACCGACAAAAGAAATGGCCTTCGCTCAAAGATTGCTGCTCTCCAGGCGGATAACATATCTCTTCTTGGGTCGTCGCCGAAGATGGTACCGAAATCAAAACTACGCTCTCATGATAGGTCGTAAGTTATTAGGTCCAGAAGAGGACAGTAAAAGGGTTAAAAAATCTGGAGTCTTATTTATTTGCATCCATGATTCTGAAACTTCGCAATACGAATCTTGGTTGCAACTCCCTCACTCTCTTCCCAGGTCGTATACGTATATGTTGCCGAAACGCCTACGCACGCCTATTTGACGACTCGTTCCTGAGTGAGCCACCGCCCCCCTGAGCGGTCTGTGAAGCTTATTTTGCGGGCATGTGAAGATGACTGTCTTGGTGCCCGCTGCGCTCCCCCCCACTAGAACCTGCCTGACGCCAACGGTTCTGCCCCCGCGTCATTCACTGTCGGCTCTGCGCGACGCGACATTTAAACGGTACCGGTATATTCATGTTTTGTTGTGTACCGTTCGAAATGCGTTGCCATTACAGTATTAATAGTACATATCATTACCGGTTGTCAGAGTCGTGGGAAAGAGAGAGAGGTTGTCTCCCCCTCCGGCCAAATACCTCTATCGCAGCTCCTGCAGTCTCCCGTGTATTTCGCCCACGCTTTTACCGCCCCTCTCTTCCTGTCAAACTATGAAACCGTACTGTGACACCATACTATGATGCCAGCCGGGCTCCTAACTACTACCGCCCACAATCGTTCAGACGACCAAGCCTCCGAATGGTAGAGTACCATTCGACTCCTAATGTAAAACAAAATAGCAGGTCCTTCCCCCCCCCCCCCTCCCCCCCCCCCCCGCCCCCCTGTCGAAAGAAAAACTTGAGAGGGAGGGAGGGGGGGGGGGGGGGATCGGATGGAAAGGCAGGACACAACCTCCCGGCTTTGTTGACCACCCCGGCGACTACCTATTAATAGCTACCGTCCACGTTTTTACAGCAGGACCCCGGACTCGCGGGCGTCCACCGTGGCGTGCTGGTCTATACGGCGGAACGCTCCTCTCAAGAATGAGAGTCACCACCCTCCCGCTCCTATCTCCTTGTACTATCCAACCCCGGAACGACAATCGCTTCTTTCTCGCTACGAATCCTCCTCTAAAACCTCGACTTTGGACGTTACGTTTGGTGGCGGGAGCGGTCACACCGTCTATTATAGTGCGCGCAAACCCTGTTTGTTCCACCCGAAGAAGAGGTGACCAGAGCCATAGTCGGTGCCACGGCCATCCCATCGAAAACACGCAGGGGGTGTCTGTCTGTGGTGTACGAACAGCAGCGTCTGTGTTCACACCATTCCGCTCTCCTAAATGCGTGTTGCGTGCGATGCTACTTCCCCAGCGTTCTTGACCCGCGGCCCTAGGGGATGTCTCGAATGCCACGTCTTCCGCGCGGTCCACACTTCTTCGCCGTCGTTATCGTCGGTCAAAACCGTTGATTTCTTAAGCAGGCCCTAAAAGCGACCGCCCGTTACGTCGATAAGGGTCGGCAGAAACCTGACGTCCTGCAGCACGCTACTATTAATAGCGTTCGGTCGCTGCGACGGGGTCTGAACAGGTTTACGTTGGCGACGGTGATAAAAGGCATCGAATACCTTATCGAATACCTTAGTGGTATCGCTAGGGACGCGCTCTGCAAGCTCCCTCGCGGCTGCCCGGCCAAGATGGTACAGAGGACGCTGTGCGTGAGGCAAGTGCCTCATCACTGGGGAGGTAGGAGTGCACGCCGAGTCGTGGTCAACGGCTATCGGCAGGCGAGTCTTAGCGCGCAAACATTTACCCCGGCCAGAAAGATTGCGTGCATTGCCCTCTGATGGTGTTAACGCGAGCTTCTAGGGGCTCTGGAGGACCCGCTTTTAAACCACACGTAGGCTACGGCGACGGCCCATGTCACAGGAGCGCATGGGGGCACGTGGCAAAGACGCATCACGCGCGCAAGCTTTACCAAAACCACTTGTGTACGCACAGCAGTGTATTTTTGATATGGCACTCTTTGTGGACTTTCTGTTCCAGAAACCCTGGGTTGACACCAAAGGCAGGAAATTTCTTGCGCAAGGGCGTCTAAAGAGCACTGAAACGATCTCCGACAGCGCGAATGGGAGGGTTATTTGCGCTCGCGTGCGTACCTGTAACACGTGTTTCGTTGCCGGAGGCTGCCTCCGCTATTGCCGATGACGAAACACAAGGAAGAATGTTACATGACCCCCCACCCCTCCGAGAAAGGGACAAGCAAGCATCCACGCCCAAACGAAAAAAAATCGCCTGGTATATATATAGCGGGCCGACCTTGAATGACGACACCTGATTTTCCACCACTCAGAATTTTTCTTCTAAGCGGGTTGACGAAAATGAAATAAGGAACTAGCCAGAAAAAGTTATACCGCTATATGTCAAATAACCATTAGGAAAACCACGGGCAGGAAACACCTTTCTCTCTATACGTATATAGCAACAGGATTTTTTGTCGCGAAGTACCAGGAAAACACAAAGAAAAAACGTCAGCTGTGAGTTCTCCCGATTGGTCGATACTCGAATTTGCAAGCTTCGTGATACATCGGTCGGGAGTGTCCTACACTCCTCGCCAAGGGGTATAAGCCGGTGACTCCCCTGGATGCTGCCAGGGTCAACATGACGGCACTAATACTTCGAGGCATGCTTTCCAGGTGATTTATTGGCCATATGATGGCTGGATGTTTCAGTCAACAATCGTCGACCTGTTCCAATACTACCCGGCGTGAAAGTGATTGCCACGCGTACACTCAAATCGTCACAGCTCTAGCTCTTCTTAAAACTTTTTTGCGCTCCATTACGAACGCAACTTTTGTCCTCCGGCGATATATCACTGACCGCATAATCCCCACAGCAGCAGTGCTACATCTTCCGTGCAAAAAAAAACACCTACGTCATGTTAGCAAAAGTTACCCCCCCTAAACAGACAACCAGGATGTCTCAGCGCGCCGAGAGATAGCCAAAACAGTCGTCGAGCTCCTGGCACCAGGTACCGACACGTACTACTCGCACTACAGTAGTACACTCCTCAGCACGTACAAATAAGGAAACACGCTTGAACCTGACCTTTAGCCAAGGACACCACCACCTAGGTTTACTTCATATATATCCAAAAACATGAAATACAAACATACCGGCATACACCATGAAACTGTGTATTGTGCGTGGGAACCATTATGAATGAACACATGGAGTAACCACTACCACGTTTCCGTTACGACGAAAACAACACCGAGCCCTGCCGATAACGGCATCGGCCCTCTCGGACGCCACCACCACCACCACCACCACCACCACCACAGGTCGAACCTCACCATGCAGCATCAGGTTGGGACGGCAAACAGTTTCACTCTAGTAGGTATCATCTCCGGAGAAGGCAGCAGTCACCGCCACAACGGGGTCCTAAATACGACACGACACCGCACTACTTGCACTCGACGTTGTACGGGCTGAAAAAATGAGGACACCAAGGGAAAAACCACGAACAAAAAAATCCGTTTCAAAATCGGCAAGGGAAAACTACCGTGTGTAGCAGAGGCGCCCCACGATCCAGCCGCCATATCGACGGCGTACTACCGCCCCTTGTGCCGCCATTTCGGTCACTTTGGGTTATTTTGGATCACGGGTTTAGCACGTTACCCTGGGAGACAAAAATCTTAAGCCTCTGAACTCAAATAACAAAGTGACACATGCATGCGCATGCAAGCTTCAGCGGGATCAATCCCAGGGTTGGGACGATTGGTTGCAGATCACGGCGCGCGCGCCTTCGTGCTCAAGGTTTGACCCGACGCCCCGCACGAGTCATCTGTAATTCATTTCAGGGTATACAAATGGTCAGCAGCCCCCCCCCCCCATAGGAAAGCCCGACAAAAACGCACAGTGTCCGTCGCGCAGGCAACTAACCACCCGCGGAAGCCCGAAACATATATATATAATATATATATATTCGGCGTAGATAATTCAAGCGAAACTTGAATGTTAGAGCGCAAATTGTCTCTAAAGAAAAAAAAACTTGACTGACTGGCCGTGCCACTACTTGCACGACGATAAACACACTAAAAAATTCAACGTTAATGTACTGTTTCGAGAGCGCTCTTGCTACAAAGAAGGGCGCTCTGTACTATTAATACGAATGATGCTCTTACCACAGAGAATGACACTCTTACAAACAAGGGCACTCGTACAACAAAAGAAGGGTGCAAAAGTCATCAATCGAGCAGACGGCGTCCGTCCCACCCGGGCCGTTTTAGCTGTCCGCATACCCTCCTCCCCCATCCCCGCCTCCTCTACCCTTCTAGGCCGCCATCCTCGCTCTGTTCCCCTTCCCCCCCCGCACTCTTCTATGTAATATGTCGAAAAAAGTAATGAGCGCCCAAATGTTGGGGGTGTTTCTATTGGGAGTAGGAACGGTGCTCGGTCTCGAAAGGGATGCGTGGTTAATGCCCAAATGATCAAAAGGCAGGCAACCAACAAATGGCTACACCCCTGCCCCCCCTCCGCCCCCCCCGTCTAGCGGCGTGGAGAACCTCAACTCCGTGCCAGGGGAATGATCGTATCACTTATAATAGTGTGTATACTGTACGGCGTCCACAAGGCAGTTACATAGTTTACCCATTGCTGCCTCTGGAAGTGGCCACACCAGAAAACAAATCAATTTGTTCGAAGCTGCCCATATGCAAGTCCCGCCTCACAAACGGTTCTTAGCAGGATGCAGCCCACCCTTCATGCGACTCGCCCAACAACTCACGGCGCTTCGAGCTTGGTGCAAGCAACGCCTACCTTGTCGGTGAAGAACCGACGTGCTCCGTCCCGGCGTTGTAGGGATGCGAGGGTCTCTGGTTATACGACTACGGCCATGCATGACATTGAAGTACCACCCCCCCCTACCCTTCTCCGCCCCCGCTCCCCTTGTCTCCGCGCCTGCTCTTGGTATCGGAATCCGCCCTTTTGTCCAAAACCCCCGCCTCGCCAATCGGGAAGTACGAGACATCAGGAATACTATCGGGGCCTCCTCGCTGCATGCTGTGGACGTAGCTCTCCTGCCCGGTATGTTCGAGTTCTGGTTTGAAGTTCAGATACGCCCGCACCAGCACATAATTCCACCTAGAAGTGTTTCCGAGGTTTTGTGTGTTCGGTGGGCAAGGACAAAGGGGGGCGAAAATTATGAGCCAGGGACGGCAGGTTGAGGAGCTCGCGAGCCCGGCGTGCGTGGGGGGGGGGGGGGGGGGGGAGAGGGTGGCATAATCTGGGCGTATCAGACTCGACTACAAATGGAGCCATGACACAAAATGGTCCTTTTGTCGTCCGTCTTTCTGTTCGCTCCCCTTCCATCCTCCACCCCCCCCCCCGCCCTCCACCTTCCAACCTCCCCTCCACCCCCCGACCTGCCAACCCCCCCTCCACCCCCCCACTCCCCCTCCATCGCAACCCCCCCCCCCCCCCCCCCCCCCCTACCCAACGCCTTCCTTTCTCGCCCTCACATGCAATGGTCGTGTGTCACGTGGTTGTAGAACACGTTGCCCCCTCGATCGAACTCGTTCCTGCCGATACCGCAGACCACGCAGCGGCTCTTCAGTTCCGCCTTCAACGCGGCTTCCTCATCTCTCAGCTGCGCGAAACTGCTCCCAGCAAGACAGCACAGCGAGACGGCGGCAGCAGCAGTCAGAGACAGCGTAAATTAACAATCGAACGTCGCTATGTGACGACGGCACTTATCATTTCGCGCAGGCAGAAGATCCGAAAAACACGGCTGGCGTAGAAGAGGAGGGGAGGTGGGGGGACAGCGGGTATCGTGGTGGGTGGGAAGGGGGCCGGGGGGAGGGGTGTATTCATTGTCATGCATGGCCGTAGTCATGGGACCATGGACCCTCGGCGGGGGGGGTACTGTCTGTCATGTATGGCCGTAGTCGTATGATCATAGACCCTGCGCACCCATACAACGCCGAGACGGAGCACGCGGTGGGTTTTCGCCGACCAGGCAGACAGGCATGGCTTGCACCAAGCGCGAGGCGCCTTGAGAATGTTCGGCGAGGAGCATAAAGGGTGAATTTCATCCTACAAAGAACCGCTTGAGAGGCGGGCTTCAGCACGTTGTGGAAGTTTGTCTTGCGTATGGATGACAACGTCAATCGGGGGGGGGGGGGGGGTTCTGGTGACAGGGGGCCCTGCACGGATTTTTACCCTCAGACAGGCGGATCACTCATAGATTCTCGCCTGTCAAGGATGACGCCCGAAACCATGTTGAGCAGCAGCAGAGGCACCAGTACCCAGTAGGACACGTCGAACAAAAAACGCCTCACGCGGTGCTGTTCTCGCGAAGCAACGTCATAACAGGGGACGGAGCCGGCGGGGGGATAAGGGGGGGGGGGGGGGCAAGGGGACCGGGGCGGCGGCGGGCAATGACGGGAACATATCGGTCTTCGGGGTCATATTTCGTGGTCCACGGTTCTCTCCAAAAGCGATGCTTTCAAACGTGCAATCAGGCATGTTCCCGGAACCGGCGTCGCAACAATGAAACGTGCGCCCACGCCAGTAATGTTCGAAACGGCAAAGAAAAATTGGCGTACTTTTTCTGCGCAGGAGAGACCTACTACATCGCTCGAGCGATGTCAGAGGGCAACCGAAAACGCTGCCTGACAAGAAAAACAATTTTAGTTAGACCCCATCACTTTTGGCAAAACTTAACTCCCCTTACTGGGCGAGCTTTTCTTATCACACGCTCCGCTTATGCTTGGACGACACCACCTGACGCGCTCCCGCGGGCTCCCCAAATTCGCGCGCGCTCTCGCCAGGTACACCTCCACCGCTGGGGCTGTGAGGGCATGTCCTGGATTCACTTCACGGCTAGTTGTGAGTCTTGCAAACACTAAGGCCGCGAGTAAAAAGGCATGCCTCAGCTTGACTTCACGGCTAATTGTTCGTCTACTGTAACCACTAGGGCTGTACCAGGGTAAAGTATAAGGCATGTCTTGCCTGGACTTCACGGCTAGTTATGAGCCTTGCAACCAATAAGCCTGTGAGTAATTACACGTATCTTGGTTGGACTTCACGACTAGTTACTAGTCTTGTAACGAAGAGGGCTGAAAACTATTAGGCATGCCTTGGCCGGGAATTCACGGCTAGTTCGGAGTCTTGAAACCACTACGGCCGTGAGTAATAAACCATGCCTTGGCTGGAATTCACGGCTGAGTTGAGTTATTAGTTGGGTGGCGAAGCAGGCCACCTAACCGACGTATTCCTTTACCTAATGAAGGCAGCACGCGTCCCGCCATAAAACGCGTCAGTCGGATGAGCAGACGCTGTACGCCGCAAATCACTTCACTCAACAACTTGTAATACCTACGAGTACGCAGTCAACTAATACACACTGCACTAGGCGGCTTATCGTCGGCCAACTCACAGCCCTGCCCATCGCTGTCGCCAAGGCATGCCTTATCACCTTCGAGGGACCCACCCCTGTCGCCAGCCCCCCCCGTATGTTGCCAACTGTGTGGGTGGCGTACCCAACGCTACCCTCGGGTGAAAGCCATCCACCATCATACCGCAACCCCCCCCCTACGAAAAACAAACGTCTCCGAATTCTTCACGGTGAACGCTTCCAAAGCCGTCCCTCCCTCCTGACCCTCCTTTAAAAAAGCTGTGAGTCGGCACGACTCAAGTCACCCACTACTATTGGTAGTGCCGTTATTAGTCGTACTATTACGGGGGGCCATAGTTAGCAGGACCAAATATTGCTAGTAAAAATGGTTAAACATATAGGTTTTTATGTATACCATAGGTCCTGTTAACTATGGTCCCCCGTCATAATAGTTAGTCGTTTCCCGGAGGTGCCGACTATCCGACTTATTATTGGGTTTCCATGACAGTAGGAAAGATTGTTGAACGTGGGATACATTTTATACTTTTAGCTGGCCCCCTCTAGTAGGCTGGTTCGGCTCGCTTTACTCTCTCACTGATTCAAGTCGGCAGGCCATCGGCTGGCTTTGGCAGCCGACTTGCCGCCTAAAGCCAGTTAGTCCGCTATCGGCATCAATCGACTACCAGTTGTTAGTAACGAAATCCTGCTGGCTCACAGCTATATCCTTTTTACCCCTCAGTGTCTTTTGGAGCGCCGAAACTTCAACGACCCTCGGTGACTTTTTCTCAGGCCCAAACCCGGCCGTTCGTTCTTTGATAAGCAGGAAACAACATCACATTCCCCTACATGCGATGGGATTCTCACCCATGCGTCATCGTGGTCAGTTACGAGGAAAAGGTAAGTCCCAAGGTCGCCTCGCAGAGCGTACTGGAAGAACGTGATGGAGCACTGAGGACGGAAAAAAAAGCGACGACCGACAACCGAAAGAGACAAAAAACGAAAAAGAAAAAAAAAACATGAGTTGCGAAGAAATTCTCGATCTCGCAGCTTTGGGATGCTTTTAGTTGTTCCGTATAATAAAAAAAGAGGCAGGGGTGAGGGAGTGGGGGGGGGGGGTGGGGGGGGGGGGGTTGACACCCGTCAGTCAGTACCTGGAAAGAAAACATGAATGGATGAAAACTTACACTCGTCTGTTAAAACACAACTTGAGCTAGAAGCAACTAATTAATGCCGCCGTTGCAATCAAGCATCAACTGCCCCAACACGCCTTCGATCAACATTCCGCCTCCAACGTGCGTGGGAAGAGAGGCAGGGTGCAGCCGCAGCCCAGAGAGGAGAGCCAACGTGCGTGGGAAGAGAGGCAGGGTGCAACCGCAGCCCAGAGAGGAGAGGCGCACCCAGCAGCAACGCGCGCAGTCATCTCCCACAGAAAAACACAGGGAGCAAACCCGAACTTCCTAAATGGACGTAGCCTCGGGCACGGGAGGTCTTCAGAGCTATAGGTAGCACGCGCTTTCTCGGCAAGAAGCAGCATAATCAGCAAGTCTTTTGAGTATCAACCCTCTCAAGACGCAAGGGGGGAACAGGCACGAAACCAATGTCAAGACATGACAGAGTATCGGCCACATGAAATGCACCACACAGGACTGTTTTGGGGGTGCCACATAAACGGACTTACTTGCGTTTTTGTATTTTTAGGAGACGATGAAATATAAGAAAACAACCGCTCGACAACGCGCAGCAGAAACATCGACACACAAGCCCCCGACAGAGGTGTTCACTGCAACGTGCTGGCGTGTCCAAGGGTAGCATCGGCTCGACAAAAACGAGACAATGCTCGCGCCATAAATGGACACCAGACACAATAGTTGGAACTCAAGCCCCCAGCACACACACACACAAGAAAAAAAAGGACCCTCACGCGCACAGCGCACAAAACAAAAACAAACTCAAGCTCGACAGAAGCGTCCACAACATCGTGCTGACCTGCCCAAGGGCAGCCTCGGTTCGAGGCAAGGAAAAAACGCTCGCGCGATAACACACACCAGATGAAAGATATGGCGGTCAAGCGCACAAACATACACAAAGAGGAGGGCACTCAACCGCATCGCAAACGAAAAAAAAAAACACGCTCAAAGCTCGACAGCAGCAGCAAATCACAGCATCGTGCTGACCTGCCCAAGGGTAGCCGCGGGTCGAGACAACGAGCGAAGTGAAGCGCTCGCGCGATAACGCGTAGCGAAGAAAAAAAATGGGCACTCAAAAGCCTGGACAGCAGAGTCCATCCACGACAATCGTATCACACCTGTCCAAGGGTATCGCACCCGGCAAAGTCCTCCCCCTCGGGCTTTACCGCTTCCACTGCCGCTCCAAGCGCGAAGTCCTCCTCGAAGCCAGCCGTGCCGACCGCGGCGAAGATGAACAGGACGATCACGACGAGCATGGCCGTCTGCCAGAGCATCGCCCAGTTCCTAGACACCGCCTTCAAGACCCTGGGGAGTTCAAGCGAAGCCCGCGCCGGTGGGGGAAGGGAAAGGTGGGCAGCAGCCACTCGAGGCGTGAGATAGCCAGGGAAGAAGAAAGTCTGAAGTCGTTTCCAGGACCTATTCATAGCTCTGTGCTGTATTTGGAATGACTCTTCTTCCCGACGAGTTTTTTTTTCTGTGTGGCTTGTGTTTTTTTGGGTGACTTGGGGACGAGGACGCGACCTGTCATAAGCACGTATGATAGCTTGAAAAAACCCCAACGAATCTGCTGTTCGGACCGGCAGCGTCGGTGGTGGCGCCCGAACGCTGAATCGAATGACAAGCCTCCAGTCACGCCAATGTTTGGCAAACTTGCCAAAACCACCCACGTTTTATCGTCTCCTGCCGCAAACAAACGAAACAACTGTGCGCATGTTTCACCCATGTGTGACCATATCCTGTGTACCAGGTACGTACTTTTCCATCCAGGTTTATATCGGGCATCATTCGCTCGCCCGTAGTACATACACATACGACTTATGTCTCAAAACATAACGATACTTCGGACTGAATAGTACTATACAAACAGTCCTTATGTTTTTAGGAACAGAGAGGTGCCCTTGCGCCAGAGGCACTTTGCCTACTTTCTATCCAGTTTAGTCGCGATCATTAGCCGCTTGCCCGTAGCACAGTAAACCGTGCATCAGGGTACCACATCGTTTTTCGCTTGATAGAGGACGCGCACCCGAGCTACTGTACGTATCAGGTATAGCTTAGCCGTCGATCAACCTTCGCCGCTCTCGCCTCAAGCGGGGGAAATGGCCACCAGGTATATAAATAGTTTAGAGCTGGGCGCAGGAATATTTGCAAGTTCACCCAACTCGGCAACGACACAGTACGGAAGACGTCCCTATGTCATATATGTACAAAGCAGCACGCAGAACGCTATCGTTAGTTTAGTTTCGGCTGCGTCAACGACGTCCGTGTTGCCGACGGGCTGGAAGTACGAATGGATTGCGCCAAATTAGTCTCACTCGTCTTTTAAATAGCCATACGAGTTGTTTTCACACAGAGGAGGGAACCGAAAGCAAGCTCCAAACCGAGTTATCAGAGAGGTAGGGCGCTCAGGCCGCGGAAGGTGAAATTGACACACGACACGTATTTTTTAAAGGTGGAAGTGTGGTGGAGCTTAAGCTTTATTTTTACCAATCCGTCCGAGGTCAAAAACAAAAAAAAAAACAATCCAAAGTATTGATAAGGCCCGCGCGGATCGGACACAAGGCAATACGGGCACGACGCACGCGAAATCACCTGTGCATGGCGCGGTACCGCACGGACACATCAAGCAGGCAGAACGCGTAGCAGGCGCTGCGGGCCTTGTAGCTTCCCGCTAGTGAGAGCGACAGCCCCAGGAAGGACACGAAGGCGTACATGACGTACCACTTGCTGCACCGGAGCATCACCGTCACCCGTGTCAGCTTGTCCACGCGGCTCACCTGCGCCGCAACGTTACACGCCTCGGAGAGCTCACGGTCTGCCCATCTTAAGATGGATCATCTACAGACCACCTAGATCCTAACCCGCGGTTATGACACGCTGTGCAGGGTCTGTGTAGCATACAGATCCAACACAGGACACATGTGCGAGATCACGCAGATTGTAAGGTTCTCACTAGGCAACATGAGCTGAGATATCATGCGAATCCGGAACGTGCCTTCCCTGAAAGGTCAAGCTCAAGAAACGGGAAATCGATTATCTGTCCGAGGTCTGCAACGTCTAGCGGAGAGCCGTGCCCAAACGTGATGTTCGCGGGCCTCTTGATCGAAAATGTCCAAAGGAGAAAGAAGCAAGAGACAGGTGGGCATGCTCCTGACGATGGACACACGGCATCTACGGTTTTGAGCATATCTGATGTATATACGACCGTAACGATTAACTGTACTAAAAAGACAAGTCAAACGTGCCGTGTCCCCCGGGCATCCCGCTTAAAAAAGACACGAAAAAAGAATATCGTCGGCAATAGTAAGAAGTATCCGCTTCCGCCACACAGCATTGCTGTCCGTAGAGCACAACATGGTATATTTGCACGGTCTTGTCGGATCGTGGAAACCAGAAAGACCGTTCCGAAGACCGTTCCCAACCAAGCGCTCCGTCGCGCTGCTACCGAGCGAGCGGCAACAACACCGCTCTCACCTCCTTCCCTCGTCCTCCTACGTCCTGCCCGCGCCCGCCCCGCGCGCGCGCTCGACCGTCGCGCTGCTCTTGGTCGCTGTCCGAGCTATCGCTGCCGCTGTTGCTGCTCATGGAGCCGCCGAGACCGCTGGAGTCGCCCCCCGACGAGTTGTAGCTGGCGACCCTGCCCACTCTCTCCAGGAACATGACGCGCCGTTGCTTGCCATTGCTGCCGCTGCGGGTGCTCCTCATGCTGTCGTTCGCTCTGTTGCTTCTGCTACTGCTCCTCATGCTGTCGTTCACTCTGCTACTGCTCCTCATTGTGTCGTGCGCCTTAACGCCAGAGTCGTTGCTGTCGCGTCGAACAACTCCGGCGTGTCCCTCGTTGTCCATTGCTGTGTCGAATCCCCGATGGGATTGGGATTGCCGATTCGGTAACTCAGCATTCTCCCCTGCGTGTTTTTTTTTTAACCGCCCGAGGCGTTCGACCGAGGAGAAAATATATCAGAGTTAGTGGTGTGTGTATCAGGGATACTGGCGAGTGAGTGATTGGCGGGCGGAGGGGGCGGGCCGGGGGGGGAGGGGTGGACTCATGTCATGCATGGCCCGTAGCCGTATGACCATAGATCTTCGCACCCCTATATACGATGCCGAATTGGAGCACGCCCGCTTTTCAACGACCAGGCAGACATTGCTTGCACCAAGCGCGAAGCACCGTGCGGTGTTCTGCGAGTCGCATGAAGGGTGAGCTGCGCCCTACTACGAACCGTCTGTGAGAGGCGGGCCTCGGCACCTTGTGCGTACTTTCTTGCACATGGATGATAGCGCTGAAGGGCGCGGGTGGGGTGCCGGGGGGGGGGGGGTGTACTCGATATCCTACATGGCCGTAGTTATAAGGCCACAAACTCTAGCATCCGGGAGTGGGGGGGGGCGACCACATCTTTGAGATTTTCCATCCATTTTTTTTAACGTGTATCAACGGGCGTACAGATAAAGGAAGTCGAAAAATTGAGCGCATATCCCGTCGAAGTCGAAGAGAACCAAACATTTCAGTTTTTTTCAACCGCACGGTAGCAGGAAACAACATTCCCGCTCGCCCTCCTCGAGCCAACACCAAGCGCGTGGAAAACAAAACCATGGACGGGAGTGTTATCAGCATCACGCATACCAACTATCCTTTTTTTTAGTCGTGGAATAGGGAGAGGCTTGCCCCCTAGGCCAGGGTACACGAATTGCAGTCTCCTTCATCCTCCTGAGAATCTCGACTCCCACTTTTACTGTTCATCGGGGGGTTGTGAACGCTGCCCCGTGCTTACCTGGTGTGATGGGCCGGGCAGGGATGGGTCATAGGTGGGCGCTCATGATGGAAGGACACAAGGAGTAAACATATGCCAGGTACGTAAACTTTCGTGTAGACATAAAGTAGGGCAGAACACATAAGAGTGAATAATACCGAAAATACACGGCACTTGCCTGGGGGCATACACGCAAAGCCCACGGGATAATCACGCCTCTTGTCTCCATGTATTCCCCAGACCGTGACACAATCGTATCGTGCAACCCAAAAACACTCAACAATGTTTACGTACCTGGGTGAGCGACGTCTTTCCCAACGCGCTGAGGGCCCAGCCTCAGAACGTGGCGGAGGAAAGTAAGGTCGGGTAGCCTCTGCTCCATGAGCCACTTCTGCTGGCGGTTGTACATGAAGGCTACCAGGCGGAGGCAGGAAATCAAGACATGGCCCGCTCCGATCACCACGGTGCTCACCCTGCCAAGACCGCACGTCGCGCGAGCGATAAAAACAGAATGCACACGGTCGGACATACCGCGATGTAGATAATCTAAATACTAACTTGCCGTCATATTACTTGGAGTGCAGGAATATGATTAGGATAGGTCCAACCCATCAACATGAGCTACTGTAGAACATACATACATACTTTTTTCTTTTTTTTTTCAACATCACTTCTACTTTGCAGCCTTACTCGTGGGAGGTTTTACCCTCAACGAGCTTCTGGACAAGCCGTGGTCACAGGTCCCCACCCTTCTCCCCGTACCATTATTTTTGTCGCGCATAGGGTTCAGCATTCCCGCTGCTTGTCGATTTTCATGGAATGTAGCTAACTCACGCTCTCGCGCTTTCCGCTGTGATCAATCTCTTTTTTGCAAGAAAAAGCCACGAGCATGCACTCGGTGAGACTTGAACCCACGAAATTGATCTTGATAGGCACGCGGACCACCTACCAAGCCACCGGGTATATATCAGGAATATATTTGTCCTTGTGGGATATACAGTAGTTCATTGGAAGTGGGAATACATGATATGTCCGATGCGTGAAACCACGCGAGAAGTGAAGGAAAAAAAAATGCGCCTTGGCCTCAACATCAGGAGAGCAATGTAGCGCACCCGTGCCTAATCGCAGGGGATGCCCGACGACGTACATAGATACGCCTCTACCGGAGCCGCATAAGATGCTCCAGGAAAGCGGCGTCGCACAAGGGTTCCATGTGCATTTTGAGAGAGTTTCACCGCCCTGCGTACTTAGCGGGCCTTTTCCTGGGCAGTGGTCCACCCTAATCGCCGGAGGGTGGCTATGGAATCATTCGCTTACTTCGTCTTCAAAGTTAAACGACTGCCTCTGCTCGCATGCTTGCGACTTACCGATCGCTTTGGACGCCAAAAGCGTCGTAGGGGGGCAATATATCGTACGTTGCGAGCAGCAGAAGAAGGAGGAGGAGGAAAACGAGGTGCGCTTGGGCGGGGGCGGGGGGGGGGGGGGCGTGGGTAGGGTAGGGGGTGTACTCATGTCACGCATGGCCGCAGTCGTAGGATCATAGACCCTCGCATCCCTACAATGCCCTGACGGAGAACTGTCGGGCATTCACCGACCAGGCAGACACTTCTTGCACCGAGCACGAGGCGAAACGCGAGGGGGCTCGGCGAGCCGCGTCAAAGGGGGGGGGGCGAGATCCACCCAAGGGCGTCCACCTGTTTGTCACGGTTCGTTACCCTATGCCAGGTACACGAGAAACGGCGGGGAAAGAAGAAGAGGGACGGCCGCCCGAAGACATGACGAGACGCGCTGTTCACGCCGGAGAGATGGCGGCCGTAACAATTCACGCTGCAGAACCACTACGAGTACCGCCCGGGCTGAAAGACTGTCCGATGTCTAGAAGCCCTATTACGGGGGGACCATAGATAATACCTGGTAGGACCTACGGTACACACAAAAACCAACATATTTCGCTATTTTTACTAACAATAGTTGGTCCTATTTACTATGGCCCCCCGAAATAGAAATCGACGGTGGCGAGGGTTTGCATCTCATCGCCGTCTGCTGCACTGCCATTGGGGTCGCTGGTATCAGACGCCATGATGAGAGGAGGAGAGGAGCAAAATTATTGGTAAAAAGAAGACGGCGCCTCGCTCCTCTGGCTTGCTGCTGCTGCTGCTGCTGCTGATTTTGCTGATTTTGCATATTGTTTTCATCGAATACACAGTAGTCGCGCGCTTACGGCAGCTCTCTCTCTCTCTCTCTCTCTCTCTCTCTCACTCTCTCCCTCTCTCTCTCTCACTTGTACAGCCGGCTCTCTCCCCCCTCGTCCTCGCTCGACACAACCATGTCGATGAAGTTGATAGCCAGCGCCAGCAGGAAGGTGAGAAAACTCCACATCACTTCGTGCACCGTGATCACGTGGAGCGACGTCGCTTGCAGCCTACAGAGCCGAAATAACAAAATAAAAAAGGGTGGGCATATATACACACTCCAACATCCGAGGAAGCAGGCTAGGCACGGACGGGCTTTGTCAGCCTGCGGTACCGAAACCCACACAAAGCTGGACATACACCCGAACGCAAAGAGGAGGAAACAGGCTTGGCAAGACAAAACCCAGGGTTTGTCAACGGTGTGCGTGGGGGGGGGGATACTCATGTCATGCATGCCCGTGGTGGTATGACCATAGACCCTCGCACCCCTGAAATGCCCGGACGGAGCACGTCGAGTTTTCACCGACTAGGCAGACATTGCTTGCACATAGCGCGGAACGAGGAGGGGGGCTTGGCAGGGTCAACCCCATCAACCCCAATCCTACCCAATTCATTATTTCCAAATGGCAGCGTTTCGTTGGCGAAGTCTGTCCAACGGCTTGGAGCCGAACCCGCCATGACCATGTAGACATCCAGCCACACGCGGACCCTATCAGCACCGAATGTGACGCCAAAGAGCAGACATTCATCGACCAAAAGCGCGCCACATCGGCGTACTGTACGCTCGGCCGCTATCGTCACGAGCTAACAAACAGCAGCGGGATAGAAAAAAAACAAGCCTTTTCCGCCCCCCTTCCCGATCCCCCCGCGGGCGATTCACTATTGGCGCTGCTTTCGAGCGGACATACCCTGCTCAGGTCAACCCGTGCCAGCCAATGCTAACGAACCACATGCCCACAGCAACAGCAGCAGCAGAGAATTGTACAAATAATAAAATAAAAAAATGCCGCCGAGGATTTCACGAGCACGTCGTCGAATCTTGCCCTGTACAAAACAAACCAAAGTGCTGCCTGCCGCGGAATCAACGAGCGCGCAGTCGAATCCTTCTCCGTGAAAATGAAACAAGGAACCAAAAACTGCCCCGGATTTCGCAAGGCACTCAGTCGAATCCGGTTCTTTTCCTCACGCGTGAAGGTAGGCCATCTGGCTGAGCATACACTCTCCGTGTTGGTAGAACTTGAGCAGCTTCCACCTCGGGGAGGACGTAGCCCGGGCGCACCGATTCTTCATCTGGTTCCTGCAATCGGCAAGGTCAAGGTTTGCGGCGGGAAAAAAAACAGCACAGTTATGACGCGGAAACAAAAACAGGTCGTGTTTTGCCGATACCAAAAATTACTTTCGTACGGGTAAAACAGGTCATGGTTTGGCCGGTATAGTACCAACACCATCGTTTTCGGTCGGGAAAACAAGCAATGTTTTTTCGTCGGCAACAATTGCACGGTTGATCATTCGGGATAGCAGGGAGTGTGGCAAGCGGCAGAGGCTGCAAAAGTCGGCGGCAGCCCCGACACCAGCGACAGCACGGCGCTCTTGTGGTTCTCTTCCACGAAACGGGCGGGTTAAAGTCGTGATCGGTCCTTGGGTGTCTCTCTCACTAGCCGCCGAGAGCAAAACAGGCCTCCTTGTGTGGAAACCTACGTCCTTTCGGCAATCAAAACTCCCGTACACACGGCATATACATGGGTCCACGTCACCAAAGTCAGTCTCCGACCTCATCTCGACGACCGGCGTCTTCTTCCAGTGCGCCCGGCACCAGTCGGGAACCACGAAGTACATCTTCTCCAGGCGGCCCTCGCGCTTGATCTCGATGCTGCGAACCTGGTCTTCCCACTCGTCGAGGAAAAATTTGAACCTGTCGCACACCACACGGGAAGAGCCATCGCAGGGGAGGAGGGGGAGAGGGGGGGGGGGGGGAAGTACTCATTTCTTGTTTGCCTTAGTCATTTGATCATTGACCACGCATCCTTCCGGGACGGAGCACCGCTCCTGCTCCTAACAGAGACACCCTCAACGTTCGGGCGCTCATAATACATGTTTTCCATACTTCGTATAATTTTTTGGGGAGAGGCTGAACAAGCAAAATTCCACAAAACTCCACAATAAAAAAATAAAATAAAATCCAGATACGTCAGAGGATACCGAAAAAAAAAGACAACTACTAGACAACCCGCTCAGTTTATAATTAAAACCAAACCAGAGGGGAGGGAGTCCGGTACGAGCCTTTCTTTCTTTCTTTCTTTCTTTCGGTTTCATTGCAGGAGGAGCGAGAGGAGGGGCTGAATAATCCCACAAAACAAAACACAGTACCGAACTCGGGTAGCAGATACGGCGGAGGGTATATCGAAGAAAAAGAGAGGACGCCCGACACCTATCCCCGGGTCAAAACGAAAAAAAGAGGATCTCGGGACGAACTGAAAAAAAGAGGATAGTTTTCTGCGTCGTTCTGTTGGTTTTATAGAGCACCTCCCCTGGTTTGGGCCTCCGAAAAACATTGCATATGAGGTGTCGTTTTTCTGTGTGTGTGTGTGTGTTTCGCGCGCCACATCTGGACAAGGTGTGACATATGGTGGATGCTGAAGTAAACAGCCGCATCAACCGCAAAAACGGTCAAAATAGCATACTGCATAGAAACTTACACACGTGGGACATATCATCTACAGGTCATCCACAGATAATTCGGATCATCCCCACTCAACGACCGAGTTCTTCTAGGAAAGATGTATTCCTGATCTGTACAGATTATTCCCACTTCACGATATAGGTCTGTCAGGGTAGATATATTTATGATCTGTATGATCTGTACGATTCGCATGATCTGTATGATCTAGCTCATGTTGCCGGGTTCGAGACGTTCAACCTACACGATCTACTGTAGCCTATGTTCGCTGTGTTGCGATATAAAGACGCCGCACAACGTCTCGCTTAGGAACTACGCGATGGGGATCGTGATCTTTCGGAGATGTAGAAGCTTTTGGTTTCTACAGTAACCATTTTCTAAGGTGCTCGGATGTATGATATATATAGCATTCATCGTCAATGTGCGATTGAAAAAGCTTACCAGGTACCAGGTACCTGGTAGTTTTTTTCCCGTAATTTTTTATTGTTTCTTTTTTTTTTCCCCGTCGCTGCTGACTGTAGAAGCACTTTCCAGCTTACACCCTGTGGGGGCCTCACAGTTGGAAAATTGACGACAAAAAACCGACGGTTACAGCGACGGCCACCGCACGATGGTTGGGGGACGATACAATGGTTTGAGCCCAGGTTACAACGCAAAGAGGAGGGGGGGCGCATGGGGCGGGATCAACATGACTCTACCCGTGCTGATGGTCGCCCACCGCTGCTCCTAAATGGTTGGTAGCACCAAAGGCATCAACCATCGTTTGGGTCGCTGTCTCCGCCCCCCCTCCCCAAGGGGCTGAAGCAATTTTGGCGGTGCACTGTATGTACAGGCACCTGACTCGGGCTCTAAAATTCCAATCGTTTTGCCCCCACAAAGGGAGAGCAGTCCTTAAGACCTAAGCTCGTCTTATACGAGGTCTTACCCTCGGGAACCCGTTGGACAAAGCCGTGTGTCACAGGTGCCGACTCTCTCCCGCCCCCCCCCCCCCCGGTATTTATAATATCTGTCTTCTTTTTCGTCACCCAAAGGGCTCAGCACTTCCCTCCCAGCTCGTCCATTTTCATTCATCTCACAGCGGGAGACCGTCAGAGGTGAAAGTTCACGTCACGGCGAACCGTGTGAGCAACCGTGTTGCGCCGTTTTCTGATCACCTGGTCTCCTCCCTAGCGCAGAGCTTCGGGTGCTCGGCCCTGGCCCCGTCGAACAGCGCGCGAAGGAACAGAACTGGGGTGCTGTATCCCAGCCTCGCCGCGCGCCATTTCTCCTCCGACATCTTGAACTCCTGAAAGTCGGAAACCGCGTTCGACAGTGGTCACACCTCGGGCGGACAATCGATTCTTATATCGCGATCTAGACATTTCCAAGGCAGTCAGTTATATTCCCGATCTTGTATGATTTACGGTAGCTCGTGTCGCCGGGTGGGACCTGTATAATCTGCATGATCTACAGTAGCTCATATTTCCTGGGTTGGATCTTTCTGTACTGTACACAGATCCCGCACGGCATCTCATAACGGCAGATTATGATCCAGATTGTCTAGATGATCTACAGATCATGATCTGTCCGAATTGCGCGGTGTTTGGGTGGAATTTTACCGGCGTTCTGAAAGCGGGGCTCCTGCGAGCTCACTTACTCTTGCACTCCTTTGTGGTTAGGGGACCGCATTAGATGGTGTTTGGGTGGGTTTTCAGAGGCGTTATGAACGAGGGGATACGGGAGAGAGGGAACTGGCTGGCGCGTAACGTCAGTGCCCGCTCGACGTTAAAAATGTCTTCGCGTGATTTAGTTCGCATCGCTCTCTGCCCATGCAAAAATGGGCGACTTTCGAGTCTTCCATGAACGCTGGTCAATCGTTTCGATTCGCGTAATCACCAAGAACAAAAGGAGGTACCATCACGAGCGTAAGGAGGGCGAATAATCTCGTTGAAAGTAGCATCTTCGCCCGCGCACGGCAGCAACGCAGGCACCACAGGGGGGCCCCAGCCCCTACTCTGTAGCACTTTCTGACCGAAAAAAATTGTGACTGACGGAACTCTTCAACTGAGGAAGAAACTACCTGGTAATTGCCGGGTAATAAATTAAATACCCCGATCGTGTTGCATTCCCCCCCCCCCCCAGTTGTAAGTATTGGGGGTTGTTCACCGAGTTAAGCCTACACATTTCCTTAAAAAACAAAACAAAACATGGAGCCTCCCGAGTGGGGAAGGCCTCGGAAAAAATCGATGCTGCCCCGACTGTCCGCGGCGCGCCTCACCTCGTCCGCCTCCGCGAGGGACAGCTTCCACGCCTTGATCACAAGCAGCAACCCCGCCCTCCACTTGGACCGCCTCAGCTTGAAGTACCGCCGTTCTTTCACCCTGCCGTTCACGCGCACGAGCATGTACATTGTTCCAAAAAAAATATGGGGAGTACAAGTAACCACGTTCACACGTGTTAACACCAAAAACAGGGGGGCACAAGCACCACGTTTAAGGTTTCGCCGACTTTGTCGGAGGGATAGCAGCGGTCGAAACCGCTTTCGACGGAGGCCTCTGCTGAGCGAGGCGAAGGGTGCGGGGAGCAGCCCCCCCCCCCCCCCCCTCTATTTATTTCCCGCTCCAGGTTCGGAGATGGCACTACAGATGCAAGCCAATGTTTCGTTGGAACGGGGATCAAACCGGATGACACAAGAAGAAAAAAAAACGTGCATAAGAAACATGTAGCAGCGTGCACACAGCGGAAAAAAAAGCCGTACAGAACCGGAGCGGTCGAAGCGTCGGGAGAGTTACCCCTCGTGATCTAATCGTTATCGACACGATATCGATAAACGGTTTTTAAAAAAAATCGATAAGATTTCGATAATCAACACTTTGATAAAAAATCGTGAGGCATCACCATGAAAAAGACGGGGATGCCAGGGGATGGAGGGCAAAACTGCGTTCGATACGATATACCTGGTACCAGGCACCAGGGATATATGTATATATCGCGTGATAGATATTTCAATGTTTTGAAAAAATTGGTTCCATATCAACTCCACAAACGGAAGTCGAACAAGACGCAAAACAAGCAGCAGCGCACAGCGG
The DNA here is from genome assembly GCA_031213475.1 of Nereocystis luetkeana. Taxonomy (NCBI): domain Eukaryota; class Phaeophyceae; order Laminariales; family Laminariaceae; genus Nereocystis; species Nereocystis luetkeana. The sequence goes on along the minus strand of JARUPZ010000010.1, from coordinate 5,293,836 downwards.
ATAAAACAAAACAAACGCAACTCCTTGTTGCTGGAAACTCGTAGTCTTTGGCCTCGAATTTTTCGAAACCCATTTTCGTGTATATGCAGACGAATCTGCCGCTGCCAGGAAAACGAAACCAAGGCTTGCGACAACACGGGTGGAACCCCCCCCCCCCCCCCCCCCCGGCGAACGCCTCGCCGACAAACACCAACGACAGTGGCGGCAGCAGGAGGCCGAAGGGAAACGTTAAGATTCAAAGCCTTTGTCGATAAAACCGGCCGCATACCGTTTGGAGCACTCACTCTCGGGGTGTGGCAGGCGTGTCCACCCGCCCGCCGAGTCAAAAAAGAGCGGAGTAGCGACCGCAACGATGAAACAGCCGTGTGAGCAATGGCGGTGTAGCCGTGACGGCAATGGCGGCGAGACAAGCGCATCTACGAGACAAAATTCTCATACGATACATCCGTCTGTACTAAGCGACAGCGTTCACAAGACAAGCGCCTCTACGAGACAGCCGCCTCTACGAGACAGCCATTCCTACGAGACAACAGCCCTCTATGAGAGAACTGCCTCTACGAGACATCTCGTCAAGCGCCATAAAAACAGAGGCCAGCACCGTCGCGTAATACGATACAATCGCTGTTTTACCACCTGGCACAGCAGAGCTATAAATAGACACACGACGACACATATCATGCATGTAGACGTGTGGTGAGCTTACTTTACGTAACGCTTTCAGTACCGCAGTGTACATGAACACATTGTACCGGGCTCTAATTCCAAGTGAGTTATAACCGGAACGGGAGTGCTGTCCTCACGGGGCTACGCTTTGGCTCCACCCACCCACCGGAGGTTCTGAAACGAACAAAAAAGAGTGGCTACTATAAATACTTGCCGGTAGTCTTGAGAAGCGCAGATGAACGCGTCGCTGGCATCCTGCAACACCCCGAGCACCGCCTCAAAATCGAGCGTCAGAATTAGCGTGGAGAAAATTGACGGCTGGAGCCCACCGCGGCAAAAAATAAGCCCCCCCCCCCGCCAGCAGGCCGGACAAAGAGAGGGGAAAGGGGAGGAGATTCAGCAAAGCGCGATGTCTTGGCCTTGCATTTTTGTTGTTGCAAAAAAAACAGCGCGGGCTACGAGTAGAGCGGAGGCTTAAGCAGGCTCGGGCCATGAGTGAAACAGAAGATGTAGCTGGCAGAGCAGCTACACGCCAAACTCGATCCTTGAGAAGACTTGGGACGCCGCACTTCGCCTAAAAGCCAACATGAACCACCAAGTATCGATAAAAAAAACTGTACGCCGGTTTTTTTGCAAACACAAATACTACCACGACACACTGATGCAAATAAAGGCCTTCCACTATCTTCAAGCGCTACATTTCAAAACGCTTTTGGTCCACGAACACACAGATCAAATAATTAGCTGTCATCCATAGCAAAAAGCCCCCGCCTCAAATAGCGGTTTTTAGTATTAATAGCATACAGCCCACCCTTCACGCGAATCGCCCAACACCTCACGGCGCTTCGCGCTTTGGCGCAAGCAATGCCTGCCAATGGTCGGTGAAAACCCGACGCGCTCCGTCCCGGTATTGTGGGGATGCGAGTGTCGATGGCCATACGACTACGGTCATGCATGGCACGAGTACACCCCCCCCCCCCGACACACATCCTCCCCGCTTGGCGCGTAAACCCGATCAATATCGCACATCGTGGCAACCCTCGATGAGCGAGTACAATAGCACGAACGCCTGATGCTTGAAGAGGGCCGGGGACACCCTGCAATCGCCCCGCTTGAACGCCGCCTCTGCCGAGTCGCCATGGCCGCGGCCGTCGAACCTGGTCCCGCAAAGCACCAAGTTCAAGTTCAAGTTCACGTTCAAGCTCAAGTCGAGTTTGGAGGTAACTTCGAAGTTGCACTTGAAGTTGAAATTGAAGGTGGAGGTTTGACTTCGAATTTGGACTTTCGAGCTTGAAATTGAGCATGAAATCGAAGTTGAGATTGAAGCGAATTTTAAGTTCAAGTTCGAGTTGAGGTTGGGGTCAAACTTGGATTTGGAAGTTGAATGTCACGTCCAATTCGAAAGTGAAGCTGACGTGCAGCAGGGTCACAATGATAAGACAAACACCGTAGGTAAACCCAACCCACCCCATCCATTACTAGGACAGGAGACGCATGGCTGGGGCGGATGCAACCAACGCTGGGAAATGTTCACCTACCGTGATACATCCGCACCCAGGGGTAAGGCGCTAACCACAGGTATTGCTCATCGTTGGCGTGAGAAACGGAGGGGGGGGGGGGGGGGGGGTCCAAGGAGCTTGCTTCTTAAATACGTTTTCGCTGCTGCTAAACAATCTGTCGTCCTAAGGCAGGCAATACACAACACAAGTCGAATATGTTTTGCGCCATTCTATGGCTATGATGACCCCTCGTGCCCGTGCATGCAAAGCTCGTCGCGAGGGATGCTCTGCATGCCTCGGGCCAGGTGTCCCAGCATGAAAAACGAAAGCCTGCGATGGACACCACGGCGCACCGTTGCAAGGCCCAACCTCCTGCGAGCCCGTCAACTAACGCCACTTGGCGACGAAGCCCTCTCGCGTGGAGAAGCGCGATGGGGAGAAATAGAACCCCGCGGGTCCTTCACATACAACAGTTTTCCCTTTGACGAACCACCAGGTACTTGGCACTCCGCTAAGAACCGTCAACAGCCGCCCTCTCCCCTTCCCCTCTCCGTGCCGGACAACCCACCTCACCAACAGCACCGCACAGTCAACAAAACAAAACGAAACAAAACACACATGCAACGCGCCGTGACGTGCATCACCAGAATGACCGAGCCACAAATAGCAGCACCGAGGACTCACGTCTCAGTAAAAATGTCGTTCATGCTCGTAGACAGGCTGGGTGTCGCGATCGCGAGCTTGTTCCCCTCGTTACCCTGCGCGAACTCCACCAGAGTTCTGACCACCTTTAGAGACAGCACCGACCAAGGGCGGAGAGACCGGGGGCGGGCGGGTGGGCGGGCGGGCGGGGGGGCGTACTCATTTGTTGCTTGCCATAGTCATACGACTATTGACTA
>JARUPZ010000010.1:4543275-4688275 GCA_031213475.1 Nereocystis luetkeana | reverse complement strand
TAGTAGCAGTAGTAGGATACTATATCAGTAATATAGGAGTAGCAGTAGGAGTAGTAGGAGTAGAGTTACTGTAGTACGAATAGTAGTAGTGCGAGCAATGCGGCACGGTCTTTTGTTGTATACCCTTCGAGTTGTCATATGTTATCATTCTCCTCTGCAACGTCGGGGGGGAAGCGGCTCCACTGGCGTGGTACGAGAGCCGCGACACCGGCCGCTGCTTCTCGTTCCCTATCCTACTGCCAGCACCCGAGAGCCCCCCCCCCCCAATCCGATTAGTGGGGACCCTAACAGGAGCAGTCTCGGACGACTGAGACCCCCAATGGGCGAAAATCTTTGACATATACCCGAACTCCGAGGTCGCGTCGATACTAAACGTGCGGTCTTCAGCCACAAACGGCACCCTGGCCTGGCTGCTGCAGCGCTATTTCCCCCGTCTTTGCTAGTTTACGAGATACCATACCCTCGTTCTCCGGGTTGTTGCGGGTAAATATGTTCCTGTGGAAGACTCTGAGGGTCTCCATTTATTGATACCTGACATCTGGATCATCCTCTCTGCGGCACCTCCCCACCGGCCGTCAGCGTAGTGTGGCCGCACCGATGTGCGATGAGTGGAGGGCATGCCAACTTCGCGGGGGGCATCTCCTGCCTTATTCGCCACCACCTGTGGTGAAGTGTCCCGAGGGCCTCCGTGTACCTCCACACCCTATAACCTCTTTACCGTGCCGATACGACGACAGGGGGGCGCCTTCTGGCAGGTGTCGGATTTCAAACAGTGGACGCGAATGGTCGGTAACAAAACCCACATTTATTTTTTGTATGGTTGACGCTATTACGGGGGATCATAGTAAATACCACTGGTAGGACCTATGGTATGCTTAAAAAACCTATATATTTGACCATTTTTACTAACAATATTTGGTCCTATCAATAGTAACTGTGGTCCCCCATAATAGAAATGTTACGCGTTTCACGCCTACTTCGAATTATTATTATATACCAGGCATCGATAGCTATCTGCTCCGTGTCTGTCGGTGGTCGTCAAGGCAGCTCACGGCGAACCTTTGCGGCGTACGTGCCTCGTATGTCGTAGAACAGCCACAACATTCTCAGTATGTTTAATAGCAATAGCAGTAGTAGTCGTTGTAGTTGTTGCCTCTTCTTGGGTGTCTGTTTGTGCTTAGATCGTGGTACAGGGGAGGGTGCCTTGGTGTTACAAGGATCTTACCCTGGGCTGGGTAATCGATCGAGTTTTTACCCCTATACGGTAGCTCAGTAGGGTGTAGCATCGGCGTCGTCGGCAGGACACGGGTTCGAATCTCACTTCGAACGTTTCTTTCGAACCACCATCGACCTGCCAGTTACCGGCGCGGAAGGTGCCTGGCTGGTGTGTCCGTTCGTGTTTCCGCCCGAGTTATGTGAAGCACCGTAACGAACCCCCGAGGCGGGAGCTGGGGTGGAAGAGGCGGGGGGGGGGGGGGGGGGGGGCATCACCATCACCGTGACGGCCGGAGTCAGACGTGTTGGTGTCCTCGTTCCGCGTGGGTGCTGTAGTCGTCATGCTGTCTGCTCTGCTGATGACCTTGTAGCCGTGTGGGGCTGCCCACACGAGTGGCCGAAACGACGTTTTTTTTTTCCGGTCGTGCTGTCTGTTCGGTCGTGAGAATTTGTTGACGCGGCGGTGTCTTACCATACGCGTTCTTGCCGAGGGCGGAACGCCTCGCCGTCGTCGCCGCGAGCTAAGGTTTCGAAATGCCGCTATGGGTTCGAAAGGGGTGCCAGCACTTTGTGAGGGAGTGCGAGTCTTCGCGGCAGTTCAAGCGGTGGCCTCGGTTTTCGCTGAGGGCGGCCGCGTGAGCGGACGGACGATGAAAAAAGTGATGGGGCCGTTCCCGAGGGGAGGGAGGGTCACATCGGTCTGGATGGACATGACAGACAGCGTGGACCTCAGCGCAGTGGTCGTTCTTCTAGGGGCCAGCAGTTGGAAGGGTTGCCAAAAGCCACGGGTCGAGGAAGTCAGGGAGGGTTTTGTTGAGAATCACCACAAGCGGATTTAATTCGCGATCCCGTCTGCCGTGAAGGCGACTGGCAAAAAAGCGTCCGGCCCTCGCCGCGACCACTACTGGTGGGCCCGGGGCCCCGACGGGTGTGAGCGGTCATATGCGAAACTTCGTGCACCAAAGACCCCGCTGTTCTGAAGGGAGGGAGAGTGCTACAAGGCTTAGATTGGGTACGCGATCGGTTAACCTTTTTACCAATATAGCCCAACGGACTATGACCTTTCACAAGTGGAACCGACGGCAGGACGTATGGGGTCGGTTTGGTCGTGAGTTCGAATCTCACGTCCACCTTGAAAACGCTTTTTTCACAAAAAGAAAAGGGAATTTCCTCATGTCAAGAATCTGAAAAAATACTTCGGGATCCCCAAAAAATTGGAACCACGTGTTGGTGGCACACGTCGACCTGTATACTATATATATATATACCCGGTCCGTTCCAGGGGAGGGGGGGTGTTGTATGGCTTACCTTGGGTGGGCGATCGGTTAACCTCTTTCCCAATAGCCCAACGGACCAAGAACTTGACAGAAACGCTTGCGCGTGCGTCTCTACAAACAAACCTCCCTGGTTCCCCAGGTATTGAAACGAAGCGGGTACATACAGTAGGTCAGCGTACGGCCGTATACGGTACCGACGCCGCAAACATCCCGCCGTTCAGAGAGGGGGGGGGAGGGGGAGTGTTGTAAGGAGTACCCTGGGCTGGTTAGTTGGTCGGTATGTTACCCCTATAGCTCAGTAGGTAACACCTTCGCATCGATACAAGGCCTGCGGCTTCCTGAGGCGGGATTGCTCCATACCGTTAGGTGGCGGTGCAGAGCACACCCATCTCCGAGGTACAAAGTCTGTTTAATGGCTACCTGGTAATTACTTCCGTATTGTTGACAGATTCGCAGTGTCGATCCATGTGTAATGCACAGCTACATACAGCTGCACAGTAAAAGTAGTACTCGTACCATCGGTGAGTTTTTTGTTTCGATGTTTATACAACTCCGTAGGATAGCTCGGTAAAGCCTGCCGAGAACTATTTTTGGGTCCTCGTATACCAGTATTAATAGTGTCACGGGGGACCATAGTTGATAGGACCAAATATTGTTAGTAAAAATGGTCAAAACATATAGGTTTTCATGTATACCATAGGTCCTATTAACTATGGTCCCCCGTAATAGTAGTGGATTTTTTCCATCTCCGCGGCTGAAAGCGAGTGAGGGTGTTTGTATCATGTTCAAAGCATGCGCGGTATGCGCATTGATCGATTGATTGAATGATTGATTGATTGGTTGGTTGATTGAATTGTTTGACTGCATTTAATAATTGATTGACAAGGTGGCAAGCGCGGTAGTACTGAATGGAGAAGTAAAATGCCTCCCGTGCAGATACGGCTGTACCTGGAAGCAATGGTTGAGGCGTTCTACGATAGAGGTTCACCCTAAAAAAATTTCTGAGGCTCCTCACTTGGGGAGCTCCATACCTCACCTCATAACTTACTTCAGCAAAAATCAAACTACATCGCGGCGAAGAATTCCATGGCCCGAGTCTACAAAACGTTTTTTTTCGAAATCAAGATTGGCACTCCGACGATTGGGGGGTCAAGGATCCCCTGCCCCGTCTGGTCTTTCAGAAACAAAATAGCGGAAACGTGCTACCTCTATCGTAGAACGGGTCCAATGTTTGTTGTATAAGACCTCTCCACATAAAAGAATCTAATACGCTTGTAGTGTAATATATACATACATATATATATATTATATATATATACCTAGTATATATTTCCCATCAGACAATATTTTATCTTGAAATTCCGTGCAAGAGACCCCACTACAAGCGTATTAGATTATTTTATTTTCGTTGCAGAGACCCTGTTGCTGGTATTTTCCGATCTACAGCAGTAGTAGATATACCCGGTGTTGCTCTAGGTTACCAAGTACCAGGCAGGTATGCTGTACAGTAGGTTATCATATAGACTTACCGCGACGGAGAACGCCAGGAAACTGGGCAGAGCTCTTAAAGCCTTTTAGAACCGCAGTCCCGTTTTGGGGACATAGCACTCAAACTTCAAGTAGTTTGTCCCCAAAACGGGACTGCGGTTCTAAAAAGGTTAACCCTCTTAAGACCCCAGTCCCGTTTTGGGGGCAAACTATTTATAACTAGAGTGAATTGTCCCCACATATGGAAGTGCGGTGCTAAAGGTGTTGACACTATTACGGGGGACCATGGTTAATAGGACCAAATATTGTTAGTAAAAATGGTCAAATATATTGATTTTTATGTGTACCATAGGTCCTGTTAACTATGGTCCTCCGTAATACTACCACTGCCATGAAGGGAACACATCATCAGCTGTTCAAGTGACGTCGGCTTACTGCTAGTTTGTTGAATATATCTTTTTAGACCATCACGTCTGTAAGTAAGTGGAGGCTTAGATTGGGTAGGCGATTGGTTAACCTTGTACCTTTATTTAGCCCAACGGACCAAGATCTTTAACGAATGGCGTCGTCGGCAGGACATGGGTCGTTGGTGTCGTGAGTTCGAATCTCACGTCCACTATGAAATCGCTTTTTGAAGAAAAAAAGTGGAATTTTCCTCATGTCAAGAATCTGAAAAAATACTTCTGGGTCCCCAGAAATTGGAACCGCGTGTTGGTGTCACGGGTCGACCCGTTTATCCGGTCCGTTCCACGGGGGGGAGAGTGTCATGAGGCTTTTGGATTGGGTAGGCGATTAGGTAACCTCTTACCTTTAGCCCGGCGGACTAAGGCATTAACCCTTTTAGAACCGCAGTCCCGTTTTGGGGACAAACTACTTAGAATTTGACTGGTTGGTCCCCACAACGGAACTGCGGTTCTAAAAGGGTTAACATGAATCGGATCTCGACCTGAAATTCCCCAGCTAATTGAATGTGACATTTATTTTTCTTCGTTTTCAAAATTGGTATTACGGGGGACCATAGTTAATAGGGACCAAACATTGCTCGTAAAAATGGTTAAATATATAGGTTTTATGTACACCATAGGTCCTATTGACTATGGCCCCGCGTAATAGAATATACACCTGGTACGGACTGCGGCTGTAGCACTGACTCAAACACGACAGTAGTTCAGAATGTGTCCGCACCTGTAGACGTGCCGAACAACAACCTTGCGTTCCATCCATAGCTCTGTGCACGTGGTACACGGCCCCACTCGGCAGAAATTGGCACAGTACGCGCTGAAACATCAGGGAATAAAACAAACATCAGGCTCGTGTTAAAAAGTACTCCCCGTCATTGTTAGAAGGTAGCTCCGATAGTGCCATTTCCGGTACGAGAAACAAAGACAACAGAGGCAACACAACACAGATACGTACTCTTACGGGGGGCCATAGTAAATAGGACCAAATATTGTTGGCAGAAATAGCGAAATATATAGGTTTTTGTGTGTACCATAGGTCCCATTAACTATAGTCCCCCGTAATACAGTACTTGGTACCAGATACGTGTTTTACCACGCAGCTAACTCGCTCAGGAGCGCGTGCCGCACACCCCCTAGGGTGCCCGCCGAAACTCTTAAACACGCTTGCGCCCTGAATGCGCAACACCAACCTTGCTCTTTCGCTAGTGCGACTCGACGGGCCGGCCGCAGCACAATTGAGAGAGAGCGCGAGAGACCCAGAGACAAGAGGAAGGAGGTGCAGGACACCCCCCCCCCCCCCCTCCCCCATTGCTCCGTCTCGAAAGGGCTGCGTGGTCGATGGTCAAACGAGTAAGGCAATCAACAGATGAGTACGCCCCCCCCCCCCCCCCCCCCCTGCTCGCGCCAAAGTACTTGCTTGCGATGCGCGGGCGACCGCGTGCAAGACACGGGAAACAACGCTCGGTGACGTGAACACCACACCAACACCCTGAAAAAAAAAAGCACACACACACCCCCCCCAAACCGAACACGAGAAAAAGCGACGTAAACCAAAGCCCAAGCCCAAAACCAAAAACAACATGAGATAAAAAACAAAAGAGGCTGGGAGTTTATACCCACACACATGCGCGCGTGAATCCGCTCCACGCATGTGCCGTGTCCAGGCACCGAACCGAACCAAAACCACACGAAACCCGCGATCATCGAGTAGATGCACCCCAAGGCAAGCCTCGCCGCCACCGCGCCTGACACCACTCAACGAAAATGCCAGGAGAAACGCCAGGCAAGGCAAAAACGTGCGCTGTAAAGGGCGCATATAGGGCCGAGTGTTTCCGCGCTCAAACCTACCGGGTACGCAGTACTTTCGGTGTCAGTCAAGGCATGGTCAAGGCAAAGTGGCTGCCTGTCAAGAGGGGAGAAAGTCCTGTCTCCTGACATCTTTGCTGACGCTCGATACATGCCCATCTCTCGCCCCTCGCTGCCCTCCCTGCTCATTTCCAACCCTCTCATGCGTGCGTCCGCCACCTCCGCCGCCACCTCCGCCACCGCCACCGCCTCCCTACCCGCTGCCCCCCCTAGCTTCGTAACCGGACAGCAGCGCAGGCCCGGCCTGCGGAAGGAGGGACACCGCTCGGGGTAGCTCCGAGGAAGCAGCAGAAGCTGAGGGGGAGGAGGAGGTGGTGGCGGCGGCGCTGCACCTCTTGTGGTACGAGTCCAGGCAGCCCTGTACCACCGCCCACGCCCCGACCTCCGCCAAGTGGCTCGTGTCGGGCGACAGTACGGACCTAATTCGGTGTTGTTTTGTTGTAATCAAGGGTTGGCGGTTTTGGGGGGAGGGAGAGGGGAGAGGGGAGGGGGGGGGGAGGGGGGGTACTCATGTCATGCATGGCCGTCGTCGTATATGACTATAGACCCCCGCATCCCTACAGTACCGGGACGGAGCACGTTGGGTTTTCACCGACCAGGCAGACACTGCTTGCACCAACAGGGGGGGGGGGGGGATACTCATTGCCATGCATGGCCGTAATGAACGATGGCAGGGGGGCTAACAAAGAGGGAGGGAGGGGGAGGACAAAGGAGGAGAGGGGAGTCGGGGATGGGTGAGCGGAACCGGGGGAGGAAAACGCCGCCATTACAAGTCGCGCGAGCATCTCGAGGTAGATACTCCACCTAATTCTCCAAAGCAGCGCACCTACTGCAGCAGGGCTTTTACACACACACACCCTAAACAAAAAGTGGAGGAAATGCGGAGCATGATGGTGGCGGGGGGGGGAGGGACACGTACAGCAACAGCAGTGCTACCTACTGTTAGAGTCACCCCACGGTAGGGGTTGCACTTTGTGGGACAAAGGTTTCTGACCAATTGAGTTCCTTAAGAAGTGAGGAACTACCAGTGAGGATGGAAATTTTACTAGTATGTTCGTTTTGGGACTATTACGGGGGGCCATAGTTAACAGGACCAAATATTGTTGGTAAAAATTGTTCAACATATAGATTTTTATGTTTACCATAGGTCCTGTTAACTATAGCCCCCCGTAATAGCGCATACAGGTGCCGGTCGGATGGCACGAACAAATTTCTTCCAAGCATATTATCGGGTGAGATATTGAGCTCCTAATCCTAGGGGCCCAGGAACGTCTGGTGCACTCCTACTGTGGGATGGCTCGTTACACCCGTGAATTGGACGACGCTTACCTCCCCATGTTCGTCGCTCCTACACCGCCACCATCAGCTGCTGCATCCGTGCCCGCGTGACCCTCTAGCGCCCTCGCTTCTTCCGCAGCCCCACCTCCAAGTAGCCACGTTACGTACGACTGCTCCGACATGCCACAGTACTGGGAGGGGTGGGGGCGGGAGGGAAGAGGGAGGGGGGGGTAGGGTTTGGGAGGGAATTTGGGAAGGGGGACAGGGGGAGGGGGGGGATGGGATGGGGGGGGGTGTACTCGATAGGAGTACTCGACAGGAGATATGTACTCGATCTCATGCATGGCTGCCGGCGTCCCCGGTGGCTTGGTAGGTGGTCCGCGTGCCTATCAAGATCAATTTCGTGGGTTCAAGTCCCACCGAGTGCATGCTCGTAAGGTTTCTTGCATGAAAGAAATTGATTAGTGGAAAGCGCGAGAGCGTGAGCTAGCTACATTCGATGAAAATCCACGAGCAGTGGGAATGCTGAACCCTATGCGCGACAAAAAAGAAAGGCGCGTACCGGGGGGGAGAAGGGTGGACGCCTGTGACCACGGCTTGTCCAGAAGGTCGTGGAGGGTAAAACCTCCTAGGAGTAAGGCTGGAAAGTGGAAGTGATGATTAAAAAAAAAGGAAAAAAACCGGCTGTAGTCGTATGACCACAGACCCTCGCACCCCTATAATGCCGGGACGGAGCACGTCGGGTTTTCACCGACCAGGCAGACATTGCCTGCACCGAGCGCGAAGCGCCGTGAGGTGTCTGGCGAGTCGCATGAAGGGTGAGCTGCATCCTACTAAGAACCGCTTGTGAGGCGGACTTGCATGAGTTGATTTAATTTCCGGTGTAGGCATTTCTAGAGACAGCAATGGGAGTACTATGTAACTGCCTCTTGGGTGCCGTACCTTGAACACTACGTGATATGATCATTCCCACGTGTGCGGAGTAAAGGTTGTTCACCTCGCACAAACGATCTAACTCGACAACCAGCTGTGACCGGCCGCCAAAAAAATAAAAACGGTACCCTGGTTGTCTAGCTCACGTAGTGAGCGGCATGTTTTGCGGTGTCGTTGCCAACCGACGCCAACCCAACCTATATATAATAAGGGGGGGGGGTACTCATTATCGTGCATGGCCGTAGTCGTTCGACCATAGACGGGGGGGGGGTTACTCATGTCCTGCCATAGACCCTCGACGGAGGGGGGGAGGCGGGGGGTGTTCATTAGTTGCTTGCCTGAGTCATTTGACCATTGACCACGCATCCCTTTCGAGACGGAGCACCGTTCCTACTCCTATTCAAGACACCCCCGGCAGTTGAGCGCTCACTACGTTGTTTCCATACATCGAATCTAAACGTTTGCTATTCTTATCCCCAACCTGTTTCGCCGCCTGTGGCCACCATCTATCTCCTAGGATAGCGACCGTTTTTTTGCTACTATCTATCACGGGGGACCATAGGAGATAGGACCAGTTACAGTTAGTAAAAAATAGGTACACATGTAGGTATTTGTGTGTGTACCGTAGGTCCTATTTAGTGTGGTCCCCCGTAATAGCGTACCAACCCCCTGGGAGAAAAGTTGGGGAGGGGGAGAGCAGGGGGAGGGGGGGGTGTACTCGATCTCATGCATGGCAGTGGTCGTATGACCATAGACCCTCGCATCCCTAGCATGCCGGGACGGAGCACGTCGGGTTTTCACGGACCAGGCAGGCATTGCTTGCACCAAGCGCGAAGCGCCGTGAGGTGTCCGGCGAGTCGCGTGAAGGGTGAGCTGGATCCTACCAAGCACTGCTTGTGAGGGGAGAGGGGGGGGGGGGGGTGTACTCACCATCATGCATGACCTTAGTCGTATGCTCGTAGAGGGGGGAGGGGGGGGCGTACTCATTTGTTGTTTGCCTTGTCATTTGACCATTGATCACCCATCCCTTACGAGACGGAGCGGGGGGGGGGGGGGGGGGGGGGGCTAGGGTTTTGAGGGGGGGATGGCGCGTTAGGGTTGGGGGAGGGGTCGAGACTGGTGAGCCTCGGGGCGGTTCGAGCGTCGGCATGACTCCCCGTGCTTTGATTGCCAGAGAAGGGGGGGGGGGGGGGGGGGGGGGGGAGGGGAAGGCTGTAAAATGAGCGGGGAACGGGGATTCACTACCCGCCGGAAACCTGTATCAGCTTCCTCCTCCCCCTCCTCCTCCCCCTCCTCCTCCTCCTCCAACAATAACAACAACAACAACAAGCGCGTTGGACAGGAGCGGAGAAAACAAAACGGGTGATGGGAAGCATCCAAGTTGGTTTTCGGCGTAAAACAACACAGCTTCAATCACGAGGAGCGGGAAGGGGAGGGGTGGGGAGACTGGGGAGTTAATCATGGCCCCACTCCAACCGTTAATACGAGCCCCGGCAAGACCGCCTCCGCACGAAAACGGCTCGAGGCGAGGCGGACACGCCGCCCCCTCCTTGCTAGTGTAGCACGGCAATAGCTCAGACCAGCCCCATCACTTCAGAACTCGGGGGCACAGAGAATCGATGACCACAGTTCATGTCATGACGCGGACCTATCAAGGCAACTATTGCCAAACATCTCGAGTGACTCACCTCGTGCACGGCCGGGTGGGGCCCGTACAATCCGCACGATTTACGTACGTATACAGCACATGTTTCCCGGCTCGGATCTCTACTACGGACAGATCCTGCGCGACCTTTCACAGCGGCAGCTGGGGTGAGGAACTAGATCATCTACGGTAGATATATATATAGATATATAGATAGATAGATAGATAGATAGATAGATATATAGATAGATAAATAGATAGATAGATATGATCTGTCTGTACAAGGTGTACAACACTCCAAGAGGAGAGTAAGCATGCAATTTCGAAAGAAAGTTTGCACCTCTGATACACGTATGCAAGCTACTGTATCAGTCACCACGGAGACGCGCTTGCTAAAAAGAGCCGTAGAGCTATTACGGGGGACCATAGTTAATAGGACCAAATATTGTTAGTAAAAATGGTTAAATATTTGGTTTTTTATGTATACCATAGGTCCTACCCTGGTATTAACTATGGTCCCCCGTAATAGCTACCACAGGAAGCTTTAACTCGACTATAGTAGAGCACCAACATTTCCCGCTGTGACGAGGCGACGCCTCAACTCCCGACACTACCCGATAAATTTGCAACCCAATGTGTTAACTAACGTATTGCATATCACTATTTGTAAGCTATTAATAGCTCAATTTGAGGGTGCATCGCGCTTAGCTTCCACCATTGATTAAACAAAAAGTCGATAATCGGGCGAGGGTACAGACCGTCAGAAATTCCTCAGAAAATTCAGATGCTAAACATCCTAACCGACTACCAGGTATACGATACATAGCGGTATTTTCTTTTTCTTTGTCTCCACTTTGTTTTGTTGCATAGGACGCACACATTTTGTCTGGCCGAATCCTTTCCTTTACCGGCTGGGCACGGAGCGGCTCCTCGGCTGAAGAAACTACCCCTCAATATCGTCGGGATTTTCAAGCTGTTTCTGTTTTTTTTTATTTTTTGTGTTTTTGTTTTTTGTACAAACATCGTTCGCGGTTGTATATAACGTTGAACCTCCTTGGGTCCCCCGAGACAGCGACCAGATCAAGTGACAAATGTTGTGTCAACCATCGTGGACACCCAGACTACTAGGGGTGGGTATCATGGTGCGCTCGCCCCGTACGCCTCCTCACGCCTCCTCGCATTGAGACCCGGACAACCAAATCTGTTTTCGTGGCCGTCACTTTTTTCGTCGTCATATATATATATATTTCTTCTGAAGGCCCCAAGAGAGTTGAAATAACATTTCCAAGAAATCAGTTTTTGGGGTGAAGGCGTATCAACCAACCAATCAATCAATCGATCAAATCAAACCAATAAAATCAATAATAAAATCAATCAAACCAATCAAAATAATCAAACCAATCAATAAAATCAATCAGTGAGATCAATATCAATCAAACAATCAAATCAATCAATGAAAGGAGGTAGGAAGGGAAGTAGACTTGGCGCATGGGTTTTCCTTTTTGTTTCCGGGGTTTTCTTCTTTCGGGAAAGTCATGAGTGATCCATGTTGAAGATCATGCTGCACATTGTCGGATGGCAAAAGAAATAATAATCAATCAAATCAATCAATGAAATCAAGTCAATCAAACCAACCGATAAAATCATTCGATAAAATCAATTAAATCAATCATTCAATCAATCAATCAAAAGATCGAGTGAGGAGAAAGTAAGAGCAGGTGCAACGATACCGCGGAACGTGTCCACCGCACCGCACGCGCCCAACAGTTGGCGCTAGTTTCAACGCCATTCGCGGTTATTTTGTCGGGTTAAGCCTTTGAGGAACTGTAGAGGGTCGTTTCGAGGACAATTCGCTTAGAAGTTTGAGTGTTGAGTGGTGGTTCGTCCCAGGAACGAGATTTGCAGTCCTACAAGGGGTTACGCTTACAATTATCGTACTCTGTGAAAGAAAATATGCTTTTTTTTTGGGGGGTGAAGGTATTTCAATCAATCAAGCTCCCTCAAGCGAGGCGCCTCAGAAACACCTACACACTGCTGTAGCCCCTACCGCAGCACGCGTCTAATAGCGAAACCCGCCACAACCCACCGCGTGAGGAGAGGCGAGCTCGTCCGGAGCATTCGAAAAGAGGTAGTGCCAGACGCTGCTGGGCCGAAGGTGGGCCATGCACGCCTCCGTCAAGAAAGACCTTTTTTTTGTTTTTCGTCGTTTTTTTCGTCGTTTAATCGACGATTTTTTAGCGCCAATTTGCAAGACACGGTCACGTCAAAAGAGAGCGGGGAAGAGAAGGAGAAAGGGCGAGCGAATCGGCACCATATCAAGCAGAGGCGGGAAGGGAACGGGAGGAGGGGAGCCAAGCGGGGGCGCGCGGGCGGGGGTAGGCGTTAGTAGAGGCGGGGGAGGGGTGGGAGGGGTCGAGCTACTACTGCTGTTGATAACGCCTTCGAAGTATTTTTTTTTGCCTCCCCCCTGCTGGTAGTGCATGGGTTCGCGCCATTTTATGCGCCATCCCTTTCGCGCCAGGATTCGCTTCAGCTTGCAGAGGCAATCACTGATCGCGACGTGCAACATGTCAATATGCAGCCACGGCATCTTGCAGCAGGATGAAACAGCGGTACGCGACAAACCGTACGAAGCAACAGTCTGCAGTAGCAGCAGCAGCATGGCTCTCTTCGGCGAAAAGCGCCGACCAAATACGACGGGGGTGGTCTGAAGCAACAGGCTAAAACGACCATCATTTAACAACTGCGGGGGCGTCCGTCTTCGAAAAATAAAAAATAAAACAGAAGGAAAAATAACGCCAGTAACAACACCAACACCACCAACACCAACAACACCAACGCCAAACGCTAGCCTCAACGCCGCCACCACCACCACCACCACTACAAAAAAAAAAAAAAAAAAACATGACCAAACCGTCAAAGCTTCCTACGTATCCCAACGCGGTAGACACTCGCGGTGGTCGCTGACCTGGCGTCTCCGCCCGCCCCCATCCTGGTCGTCGACGAAGAGAAGAGTCCTGAATGCCCTCGACTCCTGGTACACCGGACCCAGCTCTGACACCTGTGCATGCAAATCAAAAGGAAGCACGGTACCCAGGCAGTGTTCACGACTTGACCCCACCTTCGACACAATGGTTGATATTCGAGTCTAAACTAATTCCTCATTGCGCCATAATTCCGGGAAAATTACGAGATAATTCCAAGGCGGTCGGGGTTAGGGTTTTACGGTTCGAAGCCAAAAGCACATTACAACCCATTGGGTCGAAGGTTGGCCAAGTTCTAAACAACCATACCAGGTAGTGTAGTGGGCCAAAAACGCCGCTGAAAAGGAAACCTGCTGCGGGGGGGGGAGGTTTTCGATGTCATGCATGGCCGTATGCTCATAAAACCCTTGCATCCCTACAATGCCGGGGACGGAGCACCGCCGAGTTTTCACACCAATCAGGGCAGACATTGCTAGCGGAGGGGGGGGGGGGGGGGGGGGTGGTGTAAGGGGTATCCCCGTATCTCCCGTATTTGTCCGGAAGGCGTTAATGTCTCTCTCAAGAGGGAACCACTAGCCCCTCGTGTCAGAAGGACATGGGGGCCCAGGCAACAAGAGTAAAAATCAGTCTGTTCGGTGAAGTAAGGATCGTCTGGGTATTCCTATTAACACCCCAAAAGGGTCATATATTGCCGGACAGACTGGTGATTGTTCCCCTTACCTATTCTACTGCAAACACACTTGATCCCGCACCATTAACAATTCCAAGTTATACAGGCCGACCCCGAGTGATCGACAGACCGACCGACCGACCCGACCGACCCGACCTACCGACCGATCTACCGACCGACCTACCGATAGATCTACCGACCGACCTACCCGACCTACCTACCGACGGGGGAGAACAAAACAACAACACCGCCGAGGGCCAAGACTCCCAAGACCACACGGGCATCTCGCGCCGCGCCGCGGTCACGCTACGGCCGCGCGGACACGAGGATGCCACGCACGGGGGGAGGGGGGGGGGGTCCACACCATGCGCGAGGGGCACGGGGGGGGGGAAAGGGGAAGGGGTACAAAAGCGGGGTAGGGGGATACCTCTTTCTTAGGGCGCGGGGTGGGGGGGGGGGGGGGGGGGGGGGCGTACTCATTTGTTGCTTGCCTTAGTCAGTTGGACCATTGACCACGCATCCCTTTCGAGACGGAGCATCAGGGCGCGGGGGGGGGGGGGGGGGTACACAGGGAGGAGGGGAGGGGGAGGGCATACATGCCTACTAGGGGGGACGGGGGACGGGACGGCGTACTAATCTGTTGCACGCCATATTCATTCGACCATTGACGGGGGGACGCGAGGATTCGAAAAACTTAAGGAAGGGAGGCGAGGGGGAGGGGGGGGGGGAAGATGGAAAAAGTTGAAGACGTATTCGAGGGATGGTCATCACTCCACCCTGGCGAGAGGACTGAGGATAATCTCCAGCGTGGCCATGTCCTGCGCTACCCTGGCCTTGCCACCGTCTGAAAGCGGCCGCAGCAGAGCGCAGTGCGTCACGTACGACCGGAGAAGCCTAGCCGCGAGCGAGCGCAAGGATGCCTTCCGTGTGCGAGAGCGTGGTGCGAAAAAACGCGAAGACGCACACGACAACGGAAGGTCGACAGAGTCCCGGAGAAAAATCCGAGAAAAAAACGCACGTCAATACGAGAAATGGGATCACGAATGTATATATGTATGAGACGACACTTGGATATCGGGAAGAAAAAAGGTGGGTTGCGATTTAAGCCTTGCGTACGCATGTGTCTTTGTGCCGCGCAACGACGGCGTCGGGCCAGAAGAATTTTCGAAGAATTTTCCGGGAAAAAAGAGCACGTCAAGAGGGGGGCAAAGGGGGTATAGGAGCAAAGGAGAAACCGAGGTTCAGCAGGCAGACGGGAGGGTTGCGATCACTGCTGTTGTGTGGGCATGTGGCTTGAGGTGGCGCTCAGCGACAGCGGCAGACCAGAAGTAGTTTCCGAGAACTTTCCGAGATTTTCACGTGAAAAAGCGCACGTTGCGAGATGCAGATAGGACAGGAAACGAGGCATTAAACGACGAGCGGGAGGGAGTAGGCAAAGTCGTGTACCCGGTATACCATTTCGGCCCAGCTTCGGAGAAATGGATGGTAGTGCACACAAACATCCGAGAAATTTCCCCGGGCGATCGGGGCTAGATTCAAGGCTTAAAGCGCAGGCAACTATTCTGTACAGGAGACCGCAGTTTGATCACTTGGTTGACTGCATCTCTGCACTAGAACCAGTGTAGTAAAGCCAAGCAGCCCTTTGACGCGCCCAAGACGATTAGGTCTTCCGGCGTGGAATAGAATAAAGGCATTTCAACCATCTTGGTCGGGAAAAAAGGCTAGACAAGGTGGGTTGAAATACACGGGCCCGATAGGCGGCGGGGGTGCTTTTTGCGGTTTTGTTTCTCGCTGTCGGCAGCCGCACGCAAGCATGCATCCATCTAGCCACCCCCCCCCCTTCCCTCCCCCCCCCCCCCCCCCCCCCCCCCCCCCCCCCCCCCCCCCCCCTCTATGATCATACGACTACGGCCATGCATGAGATCGAGTACATATCTCCTATCGAGTACACCCCCCCCCTCCCCATTCCTACCCCCACCTCCCACCCTCCGCCCCCCCACCCCACGCACCTCGGCGGCAGGAGATCGGAGGGCCGCGATGCGACCGAAGTGGTCGGCCTGGAGGGCCGCGAGGGCGCCTTGAAGCTCGAGCAGAAAAAGCGAGCCGTTCATGGTGTGTCCATCCCCAGCCGTCGCCGCATCCGCCCCGGGCCCGAAGCTCTCCCTACTCGAGGGATGGCGGTGATGGAAGGCGTTTGATATGAGGGCGGGGGGGGGGGGGGGATGTGGTGCCGGGACGGTGCGGTGCGGCCGGGAGGGGGGGGTGGTGGCTCCAAGGCAGCAAGTTTACTTGTCGTTTGCCCGTGAAAAATCCTGCTGAGCTTTGCTAGGCAAGATTACTGCAGTAGCATCAGTGCGAATCTTCGCAATGCGCTACCGGAAAAACAGCAGAACCGCAGACCAATAAAGCTTTATAGGTATATGCTCATATCGTCAGAACACACACAATCTCGCGATGCACAATTTTCCCCGAAGGGGAGGCCTTAGTCGGCGGTGATCGCGGAGCACCGGGAGTAATAGCTCATCAACCAACGCATATAAAGTATTCGCGTACATGAAACATCTCCCCCCTCCCCTCTCCTTCCCCTCCCCTCCCTTTTTCTCCTCGGTGTCGTCGACTCCGCCGCCAACGAGCAACCGCTACCCACCCGTAGCAGAGTTTACCACTTATCCGTCGACACCCAATGGTTGGTGAAAAAGCTAACGTTACGGGATGCTTCGTCGGTCAACACACACAGACGTCTTGCACCCGGCTCACGCTTGACAGCCTGACCCCACCGCCGACCTGACCCCACCCGGACCAAAGCCCTCCGAACTGGGCATGAGCAGTGGTATACGACTAGACCCCGGCAGTACCCACCAAATCACTCTGATTCCACCCCGGCCGAAAAAAAAAAAAACGAGGGTCGGCCACAGTCCAGCACGGTCAGCAAAAACGAACGTCAAACAGGTGGAAACAACGAGCCGTCTCCAGCCGTCTCCAGCCGTCTCCAGCCGTCCTCCTCCCCCTCCTCTGCCCTTGCGCCGACACCGTAGGGATACGATGGAGGGTCTATCGTCATACGACTACGGCTGTGCATGACATGAGCACGCCCCCCACCCGTCCTCCTACCGTTCTCTAGCCGCCGCCGCCGCCGCCGCCACCGCCTCACCTGTGCATCTTGGAGATAATGTCCTCGAGGGACCGGGCGACCCCAGACAGATAAGGCTCCAGAATGGACGTGGAAACCGTCTCATCGATGGCGTTCACCGCTTCCTCGACATGCTCCCTGCACCCAGCCCCCACCCCGACCCCGGCCCCCGCCTCTCGAGGCGTTATCAAGGCGGGGATTCCCAGCAGAGCCTCCCGAAGTTTGGCCAGCAGCTCCAACAATTGCAGGTTGTGCTCCTGTTCCGGGTTTGGCACCCACGACTCCATCGGCGCGGCCGCCGCCGCCGCTGCGGCGGCGGCAGCAGCGGCACCGGAGGTGGAAGCGTCCCCACCCCCTCCCCCACCTCCATCGTCCAGAGTGGAACTCCCGCCGCTGGGCCCGCCGCCGAACGCGTAAGCCGACTTTCGTTTTCACCAGGAAAAAAAAGGGTTCAGTTGCGAGGATGGAGGCCGGATCGTGCCGGGCCGGGCCGGGCCGGGCCGGGCGCGGCGGGACGGGGCGGTATTTAGAGTTTAGAGTTTAGCCTTGAGACATGCACATAAAATCCGGCCTGGCGATGGAGGAGGGGTACCAGTATCGATGTGCGCCGGTAGAAACGACATACTTGGGGCTATGATGCCGTCGTATAACGAGGTGTGGTACCTGCTGAGGTGACGTGGCGCGCCCACGCAGAAGGCCTTGGGTTGGCACGCAACCAGAATCGCGAAACGGCAAAAACACGCGAGAACGTCGCGAACACCAAAGGTCCAAGACTGAAACGCGAAACATGAACACAAAACGAAACGGCGAACAACGAGCTGAATGCTAAACAGAAAGCTCCAGACGTGAAACGCCAAAAAAAAGAAACGGACGCGGTCTACAACGGAGGTAGCACATTTTCGTTAAAACGTTTTCTAAATGACGGGGTCCCTTAACCCAAAATCGTCGGAATATCAATCTTGTTTTCGAAAAATGACAGGCTTGTACTTTTGGGCCATGGGATTATTTCTCTGGATGCATTTCGAGTTTTGCTCAAGTCAGTTTTGGGTGAGGTATGGAGCTCCTTAAGTGAGGACCCACTGAAAACTTAGGGCGAACCTCTAACGTAGAACGTCTCAACGCCAAACGCCAAAAAATGAAGAACAAAAAAAACCAGGGAACCTTAAAACGAAAGAAAAAAAAAGACAAAAATTCAAACAAAAAACCAAAACGCGGAACGCCAAAACAAACCAAAAACGCGAAACGCCAAAACCAAACCAAACACGCGTATCGTACCACGCCATATAAAACGTCAAACAAACAAACAAACAATCCACCAAACAAGTAGACAAAACGCGGGGGTATATAGCGTATATGATACACACGCACGCACCTCTTCCACGCTTTGCATAGCCTCAACCTTGGCGCAGAACAGCTTCGCCGCTAGCACCACCCCTTCCAGCAGGGGCGGCAGCAGGGTCACATCCGCTTCTGCGCTCCCGCCCCCCCCCGCTGCCACCTCGGCCTCCGACGCGAGGCCGCCGCCGGCGCCAATGCCAGCGCTGATGCTCCCTGCAGGGACAGCGAGGGCAAGCTCGACGTGGATGGAACGCACGAAAGACGCGAGGTCGTGCTTGGAGGGCACTGCCGCCATGTAGCCGTCGAACTGTCGGTGGACACGATAGGGGAAGGGGGTCGAGGGAGGGACGGAGGGAGGGGGGAGAAGAAGTGGTGGGCGGTGGGGGGGGGGGGGGGGGGGGGGGGAAGAGGCGAGAGAATACCGCGTTAGCGCACGTGGTGGAAGCGTATAGTGTGTCGTGTTGGCCAACAAAATGTGGCAGAGCAAAACAATTTAACGTACAATAGTACGTATGATCTCTGCTAAGATCAAAAGGCACTGCACCGTGGCGCCCCAGCTTCACCGCTCCACTCCACTCCGCTCAACCCAATTCTACTCCACCCCACCCCACTCGACTCCATCCCATCCCATCCCATCCCATCCCATCCCATCCCATCTAACCTCGGCGCTAACCAAACGTTCCCAAAACCCCGACCGCCAGAGAACCGCAACTGCCCTACACGCCTCCGCGACACAGCAACCGGTGACAACGTTGCGACAACCCCAGCCCATCTCACCTGAGGGAACATCTGCTCCACGGGCGTCGTCAAACGCTCCAAGCTTCGCGCCAAGAACAGGTCTCGAAGCGGCCCCAGCGCCTCCAGCAGCCGCGCGCTGTCGCTCGTCTTGCCCCCGCCCTCTCCTGCGCCCCCCCCCCCCGACGCCCTCCACGTCCCCCCTGTTCCTGTTCCGTAGCCCGAAAGCTCGGCTCGCGTCGCTGCTGACGGGACCGGCGCCAGCCTCCGCCCCTCCCCCCCCACTTCCCCCACCCCCCTCCCGCCGCCTTCCCCACCACTCTTGCTCCTCTTCGGCGGAAATACCCAAGTCGTCGCTATCCAGTGCGAGCGACAGCCACTGGGACCCACCGAGAATACCCCGGCTGGCGCCCGCGCCAGCGTGGGCTCCGGCAGCGCCGGCGGAGCCGGGCCCAGGCACGGAAGCCGCGGGCCCACCCGCGCCCCCGGCACTGCCGTCGCCTCTCTTCGAGCTTTGCGCTCCGCGCGCCGCCGTTCCGTCCTCCAACCGCCTGATCAAGCGCAAGAACGCCTTTCGCAAAAAAGGGTACATGGACACAAGCGCCGCACCATTCACCCCGCGCCCTATCCCTCCCCCACCACCGCCACCGGTGCCGCCGCCGCCAGCCCCATCCCCCACCGCTCCACCCCCGATCCCCTCCGCAAGCATTGCCCGCTCCACCGCGCCCCGCACGGCGCGGCACAGCCCGTCCCAGAAGGCGCGGTACGCGCCCGCGCCGAGGCCGGCCGCCCGGTCGCCCCGGACCGTCGCGTCCAACAGAGCGCGCGTCGTCGGGTCCCTCTTCTTGTCCAGCACCCGTTGGAGGCTCCATGCCTCCATTGAGGTGCCGTATAGGGACGCGGCGAGCCTCCCCGCTAGGGCGCTCATGCGCGCGGAGCGCCGCCTGGCGGCGGCCGCTCCAGCGTCCCGCGCCGAAGGCGCGCGCCCACCCCCGGCGGCGGCGGCGCCGCCGCCACCACCGGCACCGCTGCCGCCGCCGCCGCCGGGAATGGGGCTACCAGGCGCGGTTGTCGCGGGAGACGCAAGGCCGGCCGAGGTAGCGTCGGCCAAGGCGGCTGGTTGGAGGGCCGCGGAGGCCGCGGCGTCGGCCTCGTCGGCCAGATGCGCGACGCATGCTTTGACTCTCGCCGGCAAGCACTCGAGGTTGAAGAACACCTTGGTGGGTGGGGTCAAACACAAAGATATATCGGTACAGACGCAAACACAGACACAGACACAGACACGAACATTGAAGGGCGGGAGGGGGGGGGAGCGGGGTTGGGGGGGAGACGGGGGGGGCAAAGAACGTGGCGGGTTGTGAGTTGCGGGCTGAGATTTGGGGGGAGGGCGTCGGTCCGTGTCCAACCTTAGCGGGGAGCCACCTTGTCCATCTTTATACGCCAGTCAAGGTTGGTGATCCTGACTGTAGGCCTGCGGAGGACAGCGTGTGTTGATGTCGTGCCGGAACGAAAATAATTACGATTCACTCGCTGGGGCAAGGAACGAGGGGGTGCGTCTTCCTCTCTCGTAGCGCTGCCACGAAATCGACTACAGCAGCATTCGCACAGATTCGTGCCGGCACTGAGGACTCCCTCTGACTCAAGCTTGTCCAAAGAGCCCCCCCCCCCCCCCCCCCGGCCTCCCGCCAGCTTCCTTTTCGACAAAAACACAAAACGAAGACCAACGTGCGCGCGCACCAACCCTCTGCCTCTTCTGCTTACTAAGCGCAAACCACGGACACACCACAACGCAACGCATGCAATGCACGCAGTGGACGAACCGCACGGCGACCATCGTACCGCCGAAGCAGTGCCTACGGTAGAGTGGCGTCTCGACCGTACTGCACCATACCGTTCCCGTACAGTACCGTGCCGTATCATACCATACCACACCGCGGCGGTGCATACCTGGAGGGAGCCCCCTATGTCGGTCTGGTTGAGAGCCTTCAGCCCGCGGGCGAGGTGGTCGGCCGACATCCTGCGGACCGCCGCGCCGCAGGCCTCCACGTACGGTCGCTCGCGCCCGACCACCTCGAGCTCGGCCACCTCGGGGTCACGGAGCGTGCCCTCTAGCTCCTGCCGGGAAAAACAACATGGGGTGTGCGTGAAAAAAAAAAGGACCGAGAAAGAAACAAGACAGCACGTGAGCAAGCCTACAAACTGACAAACTCAGAACACAAATGACCAAATACACAAAAACCGATAAGCAAGCCAACCGGCAGAACAGACAAAACACGCAAAAAAACGAACAAATACAAACATCAATGAGCAAACACCAATACAAAAACAGACAAATACTCAAGCCTCTGTCTGTCTGTCTCTCATTGGCTGCGTGTTGCGTCGCTCGCAACGTCACCTTCGGAAACACAGCGAGTTGGCCCGACCCGACCAACCCGAGCTAAATGATGTGCGCGTATCGCTACGATCGTACCAGGTACATTATACCGCTTTCCATCATGCACCACCCTCTCCCCTTCTCTCTTCCGTCTCTCGCGTGCACTACCAACTAACGAACAGAGAAAGGAATGGGAATGGACGCGAACACAAATGTAGGAATATCTTGCCAATCCAAACAGTCACGATCGACATTCAGCCAATCTAAAACGGCTACGACCAACACCCAGTCACATCAGAAACGGCTACGACCAAACTCGGCCAATCAGAAGGAACCACGACTGGCACCCGGCCTATCGGAGCAGCCACAACCACTCCCCGGCCAATCAAAAAAATCACGACCCGGCACCCGGCCGTTCGAGAGAGCCACGACCGACACCCGACCAATCACAAACCAAAAACAGGCAAGACCGGCATCCGGTCAATCCAATCAGAACAGCAGCCCGCCCTGACTCAAACCCCAGAGAAAATCCGACAGACCCTTCCCAGCCCCGCCTTTCCCCGCCCAACAGATACCTGCAAGCTCTGCGCCGCCTTCGAGAGCTCCCTCAAGTCTGCCCCCCCTCCCCTCCCCGCTGCCGCCGGTGAAGCCGTCTCCGTCGCCCCTCCGCCCCCTCCGCCGGCACCAAGCCCAAGGGCCTCATCCTGACCTCTTAGGCGCCTCAGGGCGGCGAGGAACCTCAGAGCGCGCTTGAGCAGCCGGGTCGCCGAGTGCAAGTTCTTGAGCTGCTGGGTGCGGAGGCGGACGGCCTCGTAGGGTTCGGAGACTTCGCGCCTGACCCTCATGAAGGATCGGCGCAGCTCGCGAACGCCGTTGCGGAACTCCTCGGTCCGGCGGGAAAGCTCGGAGACGCCACCAACGCTGCCCAGGAAGTCCTCCTCGTTGTCCAGGATGTGGGCGCGGATGGCGGACTCTATCCGGGTGATGTGAGAGGACATGCTCTGATAATTTGCGTGTCGGGAGGGGGGGGGAGGGGGGTTAGGGTTCGGCAACGAAGCTAGGCACGTAACGCTCGTAGGCGTGTCGGTGTCGGCGGCGTCATGTGTGTTAGTGGGGGTGGGGGGGGGGGGAAGTTTCCGAGAAGTTTCTGAACATGAAAATGCTACAACTGAGTGATTGGTACGGCTGTTACTCGCACGACTGTCATGGTTGTGTTTTTATACCTCTGGCAACAGGCACGTATCGCCTACCTGGCACGGAACAAAAGGTCAAGCGCTGCTGCGTATGCATGCACCTGGTATGCCACAAGAACTCGTAGCTGGAAACATGAGCACGTGCTCATGCTCATAGAGCACAGAGCCTGGCAGATTTGATCGTGTCTGGTGTTCTTGTTGTACGTGTCGTGTTGCGATGACAAGACAGACGCATGCTGACCGCTCTGCTGTTGCTGCTGCAAAGTTATTCACCATAACTTCTACAAGAACAACCTAACACCGACATTCATCAGTACCCACATCTAGAGTGATCTCCGCCTGGCTCGACACGCTTTCGGCAGACACCACGGCAACCCCCCGCTGATCGCCTCCACTCAATGCACCGGGGGTTGCACCAGGCAGCACTTTCTCCTCGCCCTGCAACAGCACCGCAGCTCCAGCGCCTCCGCCTGCTTTTCCGACATCTGCCCGCACAATCTTGCTGGCGAATGCCGCGGGATCGAAGCCTGGTTCCAGGAATCCTCTGAAGACGGGATCGTCCTCGATGCGCCCAAGAATCTCCGACGCTGTGCTCATCTTTGATCAGTGCACGACTTCGCGCTCAGGCGTTCGCAGGCGCTGCAGTGCAACGATGCAGCAGACAGTACGGCAGAGTGAAAATGGGAGGGAAAATGTGAATTGCGCACGCCGGGGTTTGTATACGACCTGCACAAGCGTTTTATTGTAGGGGCAGGTGGAGCGCGAAAACTCAACCATTGTTCTGTGTCGGTCCAGGTGTACGCTGCTCATGTGCTCTGCGCAACAAGACGAGGCGATGAAGGTGGCTGCCATCGCTCGTAGGAGAGGTCGCCCCATGAACCTGTTGTTCTTTGCTTCCGTCGTCAGCGTCGCGGGCATGAGAAATAGCGGAGCCGTGGCGCTCACGCAGCTCAAGCTTTTATTTCATAATTCACCAGGAGGCAAAACACCAGCAACAGGAGTAGCAGCAGCAGGGGTAGCCCGACTGCCGTACGACGTGCCACGCGCGGCATTGAACCACCTAAGACGCCCCGCGAAGGAGAGGGGACGAAGAAGCTCCGTGCTAGCGAAATCCTCGTCGTCTTCGGCGTCTACGTCATCCTCTTCTTCTTCGCTCTCTGCTGAGGAGATAGTCACTGTGATCGGTGAGGTCCTGTAACCGGGCGGGCGGAAACGTATCCAAGTGACGATCCAAAGTGTTGGCAGCTCCCAGAGCAGAGGGTATACAGCAGTGTCATAGCGTCGATATTGACGTTGGTCTTGACGCCCATCACCGCACTCATGTTACTGTGGTTGCATCAACGGAAACACCACTAATGCTGTGCCCCGGTTCCATCGCGCAACAAGCAGTGTGTCCTTTCGACGGCACGTACAAGGGTGTTCACCAGTGCTGCGTCGAGGCCGAGAGCCGGCGCGAGCTGCGCTGCCCCCTCCCGCCTGCGGCAGGATGTAGTCCGGCGATGGGCCGGTCGCAGCTTGTCCAGGCGCCAAAGCGGTAACACACGTACAACTACCGTACGTCAACCTCTAGACTACACCAAATACGCAGCGACGTCAAGGTCAAGGGTATCTACTGTTCATACGCAGTTCTCCTCCGTGCGCTGGAAACCCTCCAGCACCTCCACACTGTACTGAGACCTGAGACTGCAGTCACACCCGTGACGTACACGCCAGCACGTTTATACTCCTACAACCAGTGAATCCCTACTGTAGGGATTACGGTTGTTCCCTTTGTTCCCGCGGTTGACCAATGAGTTACATCACGACCATTCAGGATAAAATATAAGCCCAGTGAAGGACATGGAGGTCGCGCCGCATATGCTGCTGCATAGTGGGTGCCCTGTCGACGAGCGTTGAGGGACGGTAAATAGCAGGCAGCACGTCTCCTGATGCAATAGTGTACCTGGTACCAGCTTCCAGGTAGGTGAACGCATAGAGAGCGTCGAATAACGAGCACCTTGCTCCGGGAACGGCCCCGTTGTGACATACCGGCAACAGGTACCTGGCACCTATTCATAGCGTCCCTTCCACCATCACCCGACGTGGGTATAACATAGCCCAGCTTACCCCCCCCCCCCCGCGCGCCCTTCGCGCGCCCTTTCGGCACCCGCCTCCTCTCTCGAGCGTTGCGACCTCTTCTTTAACAACCCCCGCCGCTCGCCTCGCGGCCGGCGTTTCCATTTCGCCGCTTACGCCCAACGCTCGGGGCTGATTGAAACGGGCATCGTTGTGACTGCCGCTTAAAAAATCGCTCGCCCGCCACCAGGGGAGACGGAGACCGAGGAGACAATCAAGAAGAGCCGCTTCATTGGGCGCTGCGGCCCGGCGGCGACCTTCGAGGAGGGGAAAGCGCTTTTGGCGAGGTAAAAAGAAAGCAAAAGAAGCGGAAAAGCCCTACGAGTGTTGTTGTTGTTGTTGTTGTTGCAGTTGTAGTTGTAGTTGTATTTGTAGTCGCTGATGTTGTCGTTGTACTGTTAGGGGTGATATTTTGTGCTTATCGACCACAAAAAAACAACGACATCGACCAGCAAGAAAAAAAAACACCCCCGCCAAAAGCCAACGCCTCCACCCACCGTAGAATTACTTGATTTCGGTATACAAAATTCCGTAATATTCAGAAGCATAGTGCGGCAGATCGCGCATGAATATTGAGCTGAAATTTCGTGTACGTCTCTAGATATAATACGCCCACATGGTGCAAAGGTTTAATTTGACATTGGAGAAAAAACAAAGGTGAAATCGCCGAAAAGCTGGCTGTTTTGGGGATATTTCGAAGTAATGTAGACATATATCGCCATCACGAATTACAATTCGCGAAAAAACCTGGCCACCACGATGATTGGGTTATGTACCATCTAGTAAAACACACCCCGCTTCATTTTACTACGTTGGAGCGGAGGGCTACGTCTCCAAAAATAGGGTAATGTAGGCAATGAAAGCAAGGAAAAAGCTTCGCATGGGCCACGGGCTTTGCAACATTTTGATCCTTATCGTATGAAATATATGATACGTGTATTCAAATCATAAGTATTGTTGTTGTTCTCACATTAATTCATATATAGCTGACCTCTTCGAGCAAACCCGGGGATAATATACACCAGGTACCAGGTATATTGTTTCGTATACGTGAAGCTTGTGTCATTCATCGAGGATTAGACAACAGGTGGTTTGCAAACAATTTGTGAAGGGTGCAGGGTGCTCCACCTCCTGCGCTGCCTGCCGCCGCTTGCAGCTGCTACTGCTGCAGCGGCTCCAATAATGAATGAACGTTAGTTGTGAACGGAATTATGCAATGAATGGAGCAGGGAGATTTGCTCTTCTCGCACGAGTATGTGAAGTTTGCTCGCAACAAAACCATGGTTTAATATACCGAGGTATATTGTGTTGTTGTTTCTTATTGTTTTATTCACTATTATCTTCGCTTTCCGACGGCGAACACGAGGCGTCCGAGCCTGATGAGCCTGAGCCTAAGCCCGACCCAGACCCCAAACGCTCCGACCCAGACTCCGACCCCGACCTCGACCTCTCCTACCCCTCTACACTAGATTCGGAGGTGGAGGGTTCGCTTTCATCCCCCGACCTTCCTTGCGATCCCGAGCACCCGCCTGCGTCGCTACCTAAATCACCCTCCGAGTCTGATCCCACCCAGAAACAACCGCAGTGCGGAGGACATGCATCACACAGCCTAGGCGGAGGCAATAAATGCGCTCCTCATCTGCAGGAGGGGGGGTCTCTTGGTTGCTTGCCGAGGAGGACGGTTGTTGAGGGCTCGGTGCTCATGGCATCTCGTCCGCAGGCTCGGCGATCGACATGTTGAGGCCGCGTGTACAGCGCGCTTGCTGCTGCTGCTTCAGGCAGCAGCAGCAGCAGACAGCAGCAGCAGCAGTGCGACTCCCGTCGAACTATTCAGCCTATTTTGGTGATGTGTGCGACATTTCGCTACGTTTTGATTGGTTTATCGATGATGAATGATTTCGAACTAAGAACGGCCAAAAAACACTTTTTTCGCCCCGAAAAATACAAATTAGCACCCCTAACTGTATTTGCAGTTGTAGTCGTAGTCGTTGTTGTTTTTGTCGTCATCGTCGTTGCGGCGTTATCGTACAGGGGAGAATGCGTTTTGTTGTGGTGAAAAAACACGGGAGAATATTATATTGATGTTTGTTGTGAGGTCCCTTCCCGCCCCCCCCCCCGCGGAGGTCTTTCTATTTTTGCTCGGAAGCCAAATCGGTCGTCACGTTGTTCCCTCTGGAGTGCCCCGGAGGGGGTGAAACCTTCCGCCGATATGCGAAGACAACTGCACACAGCTCTGATAACCCCCCCTGCCCCATCTCCCCGTGTTTTGACATCCTCCGGTATTACCGCCTGCCACCCGGAAGAATCTTGAAGGAGCACCCGAAAGCGCGGCATAGCTGCTGGGCTTGGAGGGGGCTCGGCGACGAGCACCGATTTAGCGACGACGGCGAGCCAGGTGTGACTCATAGTACTCCAGTAGTACGATGCATGAAGAAAGCTACACAGCATGTAACGAAGCAGGGAGGAATGAGAGGAGGAGGGGGGGGGGATGTTTTGGTAACTGGACTTGCGTTATAGTAGAACTCTGAAAATAAAAAAAGAGAGGCCACTTTAGGTAGTTGCTGTTGTGTATGAGAACGGTACGTATAGAGGAGGGCAAGCGAGCACGGTCCTACCACGCACGCGGCTCTGGCAGCGTACCGGTGCCGGTAGTAGACGGAGAGAACGATGCATACCTTCTTTTTCGATCGTCCACATTCCTGCTCGCCTCGTCTTTTATTCTGGAGACGAATTTCACTGAAGCCGCGGTAGACTGTGATGCAATGAACTGGCACAGCCTCGAAGGCTGTCCCCAACGGAGTTAATCTGCAAATCATTTGCCCGCCCACTGCTGTTATGCCAAGTATGTAGCTACCTTTGCTGCTTCTTTCCCGAAGTTTATTCCCCCCCCATGGCGGTTCTTAGTAGAATGTAGCTCACCCTTCATGCGACTCGCTCAATACCTCACGGCGCTTCGTGCTTGGTGCAAACAATGCCTGCCTGGTCAGTGAAAACCTGACGTGCTCCGTCCCGGCATTTAGGGATGCGAGGGTCTATGGTCATACGACTACGGCCATGCATGATAGGCAGTACACCCCCCCCACCCCCTTCCCCCTGCCGCGAGAAAACGACCGTTATCCTACGAGATAGACGATGGCCACAGGCGGCGAAAAAATAAGGGAATAGTACCAGCAAAAAGTGTCTGTAATATAAAAAACAACGGAGTGAGCGCCAAATTGTTGGAGATGTTTCTACCAGGAGTAGAACCGGTGCTCCGTCTCGAAAGGGATGCGTGGTCAATGGTCAAATGACTAAGGCAAGCAACAAACAAGCGTGCGCCCCCCCCTTCCGTCGCGCCCTTCCCCTTCCCCCCCCCCGCCCCCTCGCCACCCGAAGTCTTTGAATTGCACAATTTCATGAGGTATTATTTTCTGACAGCGTGCTCTTTCGCGCGCGCCCCTGCCCCCTCTGCCCCGCCTCCCGCCTCCCTTTTCGGCCAGGCGGAACGGCCGGACAGCCCATCCTCGGGGGGATCGAGAGCGAGGGGGTGAGCGAGGTCATGGTGGTGGTGACAAGATACTCGGGGGGCATCAAGCTGGGCACTGGTGGGCTCTGCCGCGCGTACGGGGGGGGGTCGAGGCTTTGCCTCCAGGCCGCGGAGAGGTGCGCTGATGGTACTCTTGAACACTGCTGGAGATTTTTTCTTGGTTAGAGTGGAGTACGGTAGGGTAGGGTAGGGTAGGGTGGGGCAGGCTACGGTAAGCTAGAGTTGGGTTTAGGGTAGGGTAGGGTGGAGTGGGATGTGTCGTCGCTTTTTTGGCGCGTTGCAGGGCGTTCCTTTCGTATGGGTTGACATGTTTCTCCCCGACCACCGTTCACAGCCCCAGCGTGGTCGGACTCACTGCGTGCGGAAGGGATCCAGCGGTGACAAATACCAGGGCAGTAAACGTGAAAGCCTCGTGTCGCGACCTTTTGCGCGACACCTCGTCACTTTGTCATCGACGAGGCTTCACACCCGCAGTTCACCGGGTTCACTGCGTGGGAAGTTTGCTGTAGATACGTCATGAACCATGTACCCAATCACAACATCACAGCAAAATCGCCGGTGGGTAGTTGCATTCACCGAAACAGTGCCGAAGAGTACAAGCAAGCCGCACCCCCTTCTTCTATCTCCCACCCACCGCTCTTCTTGGTGACCGCTGCGACAGTAGTAGCAGCAGCAGCTGCCGCAACACATGTATGTTTTGCCAGATTGTCGAGAATTGAAACGGGCGAGGGCAGCCGAGGCTATATGCCGGTCATGGGAAGAAAAAATGAGCATGGTTCAACACGGCAACGAGCCGACACGCAGAGGTAGATGGAGCTATTTTATTGGTGATGGATGCGTGCCGCCACGCAGAGGTCGGCAATTCTGTTGGTGGTTGATACTACAGGAAATAAGTGCCTGGAGCTATTCAGTAGTTTTGAAGCCCGCTGTACTCCGCTGATTGTAGGTGACCGACTCCGCTGATTGTAGGTGACCGGTTGATGTTGATGTTCTTGTACCGTACACATGAACTCATTTCCAAAAAAAAATGCTAGCCCGTGATCGCAAAAAACTGGCCAAAAAAGCGCCCCGGCGGGAGAAAAAAACACGTACGATACCGATGCCAGGGATGTGTGTAGGAGAGGAGTGATCTGCCGGCCGGTGTTCGTACCCCCCCCGCTGCCCCCCCCCCCCGCCCTGTTCCCCCTCGTCAGGGAGACGCGAACACCGATGCGGAGGCTCAGGGTCACGGCCCCCGTGGAAAGCGTGGGAGACGTATATCACGCCGTGTCCGGCAGCAAACGCCTCTCGGAGGAGTTCACCGCCGATGGCTCGATCGTGCTACGAGTAGCCGTGGAATTAGGGCAGGTGAGCTGCGGCATACCAGGTATATGGTATTGCACCTGTCCGGCGACGGTATATACCCTGGTACGCCCACGAAATTAGCAGTAGACGGTGTGGAACACCTAGAGTTCGTTTGGTAGTTTTTGGTTGTTCTGCCTCCCTTACCGCTGACGCCGAACTATTGCTCTAAACCTTCGCGCGAAACTGGGATCAGGTGGAGGAAGTCCGTGGGCGCTTGCAGGATGCGACAAAGGGCGCTGCCCAAATAGAGGAGGAGGACGAGGACGAGAGAAGCCCCGCAGATTGAGTTCTGCCGCCTTCTGCCGACCATGCGCGTTCGACAGAGCCTAATTCAACAGCTAATACAACAACACCGTACCGTTGTGTGTTTGCGGCCGAATTAAAGTTTGACACACGGAACAGACGCGGATGTGTGATGAGCTCAGGCTTCACTTTTACCCGTCCACCGCAGGATGATAAATGAAAAACAACCCAGCGAACAACAACAAACAATAGCAGCAGCAACAATGGCAACACCAACGCGAGCCAACAGGAGTCGAGGGAACAAGCGAAAAGTGCGTGCCGCTTAATACGAGAGAGATCGGTCGCCTCCCCGGAAAGAGGGACCCCCTCGCCTCTTCCATTAAATTAACAGTGTCCCTCAAAGAAGTGCGGCGTCACTGCTTGTTGCACGTGTAAACAGTGCTCAGAAAATGGCCCTGGGCGTGTTCTATTCGTACCAGGTAGGAAGGAATGCTGATTATGTTTCCGCCTTTCTCGCGGCTTGCCCAAAACCGGAGTTTTTTATGGGCGTTTCGAGTATATATATATACTCGTACTGTGTGCGACGCGTTGTACGTTAGAGGTAGCACTTTACCGCTGACATGTTTTCTGAATGACGGGGTTCCTTAACCCAAAATCGTCGGGATGCCGATCTTGTTTCGAAAAATGAGACATTTTTGTATGCTGGGGCCATGGGACTACGTATTCGTCGGGATAAATTTGATTTTTGCTGAAGCCATTTTTCGGATGAGGTATGGAGTTCTTCTGAGCCCAGAAAGGATAGGGTGAACCTATATCGTAGAACGCCTCGCACACTTTTCAGGCAGGTCCAACAGGAGGAGAAAGGCACGAAAAGGGGGCGCTCATCTGCGAGGGCGCCAAGCAAGCCGCAGTAGCCCCAGACATGAAAGCAGACGCTTGAGCGCGTGCTGCCACCGTTACTCGGCAACCCGCCTTCCGTTGGGACGTGGTTCCGCTTTGAGCAAGGGTACGTGCTACGCCTATAAAGCAGTGTTAGCGGCCTGTAGCAGCCCACATTCGCCCACTCACACACGCGGAAACAAAACACAACAACAAAAAACAAAACAAAAAACAAAACGAAACAAAACAAAACAAACAGAGCCATGGAAGCCCTTGCATGCATTACATGTCCCTGTTGACCCTGGAATACTTTCCCGGGGAGTGGCTTGCGATATCGAGATCTACCGTGGTGGTATTTTTCTTGCGGGCAATCGGCAGAAAAATACTTCCGTTAGATGACTTAACGGCGGCGGCTGATGCTATACGTGTATGCATTTTGTTTGAAACCGAACGAAAAAAAGAGAAAACGGAGCCACAGTTGCCACCATCTCGGAATTAAAAACAAACCAACGGGTTCGATTTTGTCGGAAACGATATTGTATAAAACGTTTTTCTCTCAGTTTTTTTTACTTGGGTTTAGTATACCCCCTGTCTGGGGCTCGAAAAAAAATAAATGGGGTGCCGTTTTTTCTTCGTGTACCCTAGCACGCAAAAACAAAAAATACAGGAAACGAAACGATGCGAAACGACACGATTCCGAATGAACCGAAACAAAACGACACCGACCGAACCAGCCGTGCCTCACCGAACCGAACCGAAATGAAACGGAAGGAACCGAACGAGCCGAGCCGAAACGAACCGAATTGAAAACGACGAACCTCCCTCAAGCGCAATGCACTACCAGGTACCAGGTATTCTCTAGGAGTCGCACGAACAACCAGTCCTTGTCCAAGCGCCCTTTTTTTCCCTCCGCCCTGCAACAACTACAACAACGGCTCGCAGAAAACAAAAACAAAAAAACAACGGCGAGAATCTATCCATGTAGACAGCCAGCTAGCTGCTAGGGCTGCTAGCTAGCTAGCTAGCTTCCTGGTGAGCGAATCTTGATGGTGAAGGACACGGCCGGCAGAGTCGACGCCCCCCCCCTGTCGTCAAGGAAGGTCGCCCTCACCACCGCCGCCAGGCCGAGGTTCGCCAGCGCCCCCCTCACAAGACCGCACGGCAGCTGGAGCAAGCGGGTCACCAGGTCGCGGCTCCCCGCGGTGTCATCTGCCGCCGTCGCCGCCGCCGCCGCCACCGCCGCCGTTGTTGTTGTTGTCGCCATCGGAGTTTCGACACCAAGAGGGGTTTTCGTAACCCCGCCACCATCACCACCACCACCACCACCACCACCACCCACCACAAAAAAATCGAGAGTGAAAATATGGCGAGCACGTTTGGGAGAAGGCGAGGTGACAAGGACGAGAGCGGGTACAAGATCAGGGTGATACCTATTGCAATTGCGAAAGCGTGCCTGCAAAAAACACTCTTGCACACTCCACATGTCTCCCAATGTGGAATTAAAATATACTTCGAAGTTGCCAGTTTTTTTTTCGGGGATAATCTTAGGCTAAGGGCTATAGATAAGTTAGATGTATACGTACACTAACCATACCTGTGACATATGGGTGTATCACCCCTCCCCAAAAATGGACGACGCTAAAATCAGCGTGTACTATCAATACGCAGATACGTGTATTTGCAGGCCCGGTGCGCAAGTAGGCGTGCCCCAAAAACCATGTGAGTTGCTCTCGATCTTCGAGGCTTTTGTTACGTTCCTTGGCACATGTGAATGCTTACGCTCGACCGCGTGATCGGGAGCAAATGTGTCCGTTGACGGCACTCTTGTCCCTTGAC
This sequence comes from Nereocystis luetkeana, assembly GCA_031213475.1. Lineage (NCBI taxonomy): Eukaryota > Phaeophyceae > Laminariales > Laminariaceae > Nereocystis > Nereocystis luetkeana. The sequence goes on along the minus strand of JARUPZ010000010.1, from coordinate 4,655,745 downwards.
GGGCAGCCGCCAGGGACCCGCGTATACTTTTGATAGAATTGTGTCTTGAGTCGGAAGAGACCGTGACAGGTCAGAACGGACACCCGCCAGGAACCTCCCACAATTCAACCACAGCAATATCGCCGGACAGCCGTCAAGGAGGTCCCTACACTCCAACTAGTGTATTAAGCCTAAAAAAGGCCTTGACGGAGAGCCGCAAAGGACTTCACCACACTTTAACTAATATATTAGGTACACGTGCCCCTCGATGGACAGCCGTCAAGGACGTCCCTTCACTACAACTATCTGTAGTACATTCAGCCTAAACAGGTCTTGACAGAGAGCCGTCGAGGACCTCGCCACACTTTAACAAGCAAAGAAAATATAAAGGCCCCTTGACGGACAGCCGTCAAGGACATCCCTACGACTGCAACTAGCACATTCACTATAAAGGGCCTTGACGAGGTAACCTCAGACTGCCAACCGCCATCTTCGGTCGGGAACAGCCGCGCGGTGACCCCCGAACGGAAAACAGAAACAGCCCGACACCGTGGCCCTCATTTCGTTTCTCCCCGTTGTCGAAAAAAATGCCTCTCGCCATACGCGCATGTACGCATGCATATCTACATACCAGGTACCTACGAATTCCTGACGGATCCATTTCTATTTGCCTAGTGGATTTTTTAATTGATGTGTCCTTAACGGGGCTTTTGAGCAACCATCCCCCGTGTCTTTGCTTGGTAAAGATCCTTCCTTGACGGTTACAGGGGCGCATATGCAGCCAAGACGTCCTTTTGTCCAACGAACTTAGGTTATAGACTATAGATCTTTCTTGGCAAACGCATATCTGTCTGGACGGGTACAGCTCCTCTTGTAACCGTCAAGACGGATCTGCAACCGCCAAGCCGCCAAGAGCCTGTCTAGAAGGATCTGTAACCGCCAAGAGGAGCCTGCAACCGTCAAGGCGGGTCTATAACCGCCAAGAAGGATCTGTAACCTACGTTCCTTAGAAGTATCTGTTAGAAACTGAATACAGCGGCAGCTTCATCTTGGCGGTCGCAAGCCCATCTTAACGGTTATAGACTTTGCTTGGCGGCTACAGATCCTTCCATGATATAAACCTTCTAACGAACACACACATGTAGGTTACAGGCTCTGCTTGGCGGTCACAGATCCGTCTTGACGGTTACAAATTCCTCTTGACAGATACAGATACTTCTCGGTAGATTTAGTGACGCGCCCGTGGTGAGCTCAAGCTCAATATCTACCAATCCGCCGAAGGATATACAAACAAAAAAAGAAGAAACGTCGTCAGATATGGACTGCCGTTAGTGCTGACCAAGTAGACCACCGGGCAGTTCCTTCCAACTAATAACAATGCAGCTTTGGGGGTCGAAGCACCAATTATCTCAGCAGCCTTCAGGGCGAGCCCCTTGCCACACGATGCCTACCAAATCACGAATACAGTCCAGACCTCTGCACCAATTCGTACATATATTTCGTACCGCTCTGTCTTGGATATTTTTTTTCACGAACAAAATCTTGATACTTCGGGACAGAGTCGTGCAAACTTTGCGGGAAAGCGTTGCCGACAGAAATCAAACCCGCGAAACATACTTTCTTCGCTGTGTAGGAGCAGACACCTGCTGCCATATACAGTGCCTGTTGCCAACAGGTATATAGATGGTAGTTCCTTGTAACGAACAGCCTATCCTCGTCAAGATGGACCTGCGACCATCACCCAGGGCTTGTGACTATTGATGTACAGTATGGGCCCGGCAACAAGTAGTTAACTGGTTCGGGCAAGACAAAATAGCACCAGCGCTGCTGTACTTATATACCTGGAATACCGCACGGGTCGTATCATTTGTGGTACATACGGGCCGGACCGTGTGTTGTATGTACGATACCGGGTACGGCGGTATGATAGCACTACTTGATTAAAGTATGGGATCCCCAAAAAGAAACACATAACCTTATCAAGGCTTCGGAACCTTGATGTGACACGGTACAGGCCCGCCTTGACGCATGCTTATATATAGGAGCCTCTTGGCGGGGACAGACCCCTCTCGATAGATGTTTGGCGTACCCGTCGTCAGTTTGTTGGCGTTAGCGTTGGCGTTAGGGTTAAACATTTGGGGTTGTCGTTACGCTTGGCGTTGCCGTTACGCTTGGCGTTCGCGTCAGGGTTAGAGTTGGCGTCAGGGTTAGTGCTGTCGCTAGTATCGGCGTTAGGGTTGACGATGGCATTTAGGGACAGCGTCAGAGTTATAGGGCTAGCGTTGGAATAACCAACTCTGACTTAAACGCCGTTGGCGAAGCGGAATACGCGGCGACCTCCCTCTCTCACCTTCCGCGTAGCGCGAGGTCCACCGGAAGTCGTTATCCTTGAGGACGAATGTCCCCTGGTGGTCGGTCTGCAGCTTGTCCACCTGCTTCTTGAACACCTGTGGGCGAGCATGCGGTCATTCCATGAGATGCGGCGTGATCGATGCGATGCGATGCGATGCGATGCGATGCGGTGCGACACGGTGCGGTGCAGTCCGGTGCGGTACGCTGGGTAGAAATAAGGATGCTATTATAGGGGGGGGGGGGGGGGGGGGGGGAGGGTCAGGGAGGGCACGCCAGAAACATATGGTGTACCGAAAAAACATCGAATGACACGGCAGAGGCTTCGGTGCGCGAAACGCACGTACCCTGACGCCCGCCCGGGTTAGATGGACACTACGGCTCTCTGCGTATTCCCCACCCACACCTCACCTACCGCGCGTATTTCCCTCATGTTTTCCACTACCGCGACCGGCTCGTCGCGGTGTCTCGGCGCGCACTCTTGACCGCCACGGAGGGCAACGGTGGCTCAAGGAGGTTGGCTACACGCCTACAACCACGTGGCAGGAGCCGAGCGTATACACTGTTTTGGTTCCTCTCGTGTCCACCGGTCTCTGAACCTCCCGCCCCCCCCCCCTCCTATGAAAACAGGAAACTACTACACTTGATAACAATCAAAACTAACATTGATGTTTTATGTACGGGTTCGTAGCGCCTTGATGTCCACATCAACATGTCCAGGCGATTCGCTATCGAAATCCCCACCATCGCACACGCCCAACAGAGTGGAACGCCCTAGCCCCAATCCTGCTGTACGCACTCTCACAAAACACTAACCTTTGCGACAGCTCAGTGGGAAGTATGATACCCCCCCACTCCCCTGTCTCTCCCTCCCTCCCTCCCTCCCGGCAGGCAGAAAGCCGAATCAAACCAATTGTGCCACGCATTGTACCATTAATAGAGTAGTGCGGGGTCTGAAGCTCGAAATCATCCTGTGTAGTCATATAGGAAGTATATGTATACGTATGTTTGTCAATTTTTTGTACTTTTGACAACTTTTCTCTTCGTACAAAGCACTCGTTGGTAATATATATATATACACATACTTAAAGTTACCCTTTTCCCAAAATCACTTGATTATAATGACCTGCCTCACGCTCAGCGAGTCTCCCACGATTTTTTGTCGCTTCTACGATCTTTGCTTTCTTCGCGTTCTTTGCTTTCTTTGCGTGCTTGCTTGTCGTGCCACACTTTTTTTCCCGGAACAAGAGGAAAAAAATCTCGGAAAAAGAAAAAGTCGATTTTGTTTTTTCAGCGGTTTGGGAGGCTCTCTTTCGCTTTTTTTTCACCGGCTGGTTGAAATTTCTTTCGCACTTTCAGTTCGCTTTTTTTTTCTTCTTCTTCCGTTTCGTGTGCGTGTGTGTAGTCGGAGCACTGCGACGCGGGCGAGCCCGGTGCCGTCACGGGTGTCGGCGGATGCTGGCGGGTAGAGGGGGGGTTGCAAGGAGTTCGGTCGTGGTTTTCGTGGCTAGGCGTCGTGTGTGCCTCGAGACACAAGGGAAGCATGAATGGGCTCTCTCTTGCCTCCATCTGAAAAATTAGACTGAGTATGCACGAGTCCATAAGGGTCGTTCGGGATTGCAAGCTAACATCCAAGCGGTGCTTATTATTGCGACCACGCTGAACTATACACATAGACGAACGCTCGTCTGACCATAGAAATCGTCGAGCTGGCGAACGAGGGTCACGGAGAGCACCGGGCTTCACGCGGGGCGAGCAACGGGGATCACTGTGACAGAGAGGGAGGAAAGCTTTACCCGGACCGAATCGGTGGCGAGGTGGTCGAGAGAGGGGCGGGCGGCGTACGAGGCTGAGAGAGAAGCTCTGTTGCTCATTTTTTTTTTTCTTCTTTGACTGGTGCAAGGTGTTCCAGGGGGAGACAATTTTTACATGAGAGGGGACGGGGATTTTTTTCTCTTTCCGAAATTTTCGGTTTCATTTTCATTGTTTTTGCGGTGCTGCTGTGCCATGCTGTGCTTTCTCGCACGTGCATACATACCAGGTACATATCATACAGCATATCGAAAGAAGAAAATCGGTACCCTACCTGGGGTATGTACGTACGTACGTACGTACGGCATGTGACTCTTGGCATTATCAAGTCGCCAATTTGCAACTACAACAATAATCATAAAAAAATATGTTCAATCATCGACCTTCTGTCCGCTTCGCGTAATTCGATGTACTTTTTCTTCCAGAGCGAGCGTAGCAGGCGGCGTAGGCCGCCCGCGGAGCGAAGCGCCTTGTACGAGTATATATATATATATATACAATGAATCTCGGCCGCTGTGAGCGAACTTTAAAATTCCGATTTTATCTTCAACTTTGTCTGGGACTCCGGACGCCTTCGCTCCCCTGCCTTCGTGCTTGCTTTTTCGACCGCTTTCCTCGACGGTCGCGCGAGCCGGCCTCCGACGGGTGTTCTCCCGTGCGCGCGTCTCGGAGTCTCGCGACACCGACGAGCCCCGCGACCCCGTACTTGAGGGGTATTTGCTGGAAAAAGGAGACACGGACGTTCTATTTTCTGTGGTCCTGGAAATTTGTTGAGGTGTTGTTGCTCCGCGAAGAGCTTCTCGTGACAGGCTTCATCTTACAGTATTAATAGTAGCTTTTTACTCTCCGAGGTTCGATCTCTCGGTCTTGCTGATGCTATCGCTGTCTACCGACTGCCTTGCTTGGCGGGCCGCCGCCATCGGCCTGTTCGAACCCCTCGGTCCTGCCTTTCTCGGTGGCTCCCTTCCCTTGCCCCTGTCTCTTCGCCGGACGACTACACGCGCCTTCTCGGCGTACCGCGCAGTTCTTGGTACCAGATCGATGCATATCCCGGTGATTTTGCGTCTTTTTTTTGTTTTAGTAATTTTTTGATAACTCGGCACATCTTCTCTTTTTCTCCTACTACTACGTATTGTTCAAAAAGGTACACGGGTGGCTCGTGTACTCAGGATGCGAACAATTGAAGGGTTCATATTTTTTGTGGAGGATTTTGTTTTGGTTCAAACTGACAGCCCCGTTTTCGACCACGAACTCGAATAATATTTTGCTGCGTTGAGGAGACACGGAGCTCTATCTTCAGTTTGCGCGAAGCCTTCGCTATCGATTCAGTATTGAACTTTGTCTGGGACTTCGGACGCCTCCGCCTCCCTGCCTTCATGCTTGATTTTTCGACCTCGATACGTAGTGACAGTCTCATGTATTCTTGGGTGCGATAAAAGCTTACCAGGTATTATTTACCTGGTATACGGTATACGTGACATACTTGATCTTATCTCATTTTCTGTCCGAGGTTCGATCTCTCGGCCTTGCTGATGCTACCGCTTTCTCCCGACTCCCTTGCTTTGCGGGCCACCATCGGCCTGATTGACCACCTCGGTCTTGCCTCACTCGTTGGTTGCCTTCCATTGCCCCTCTCTCTTCGACGGACGACTGCACGCGCTTTCTCGGGGTATCGCACCGTTCTTGGTACCAGATCGTTGTATATTATCCCGGTGATTGCTGTGTTGGTGTTTTAGAACTCGGCACGTCTTCTGTTTTCGCCTGGATTCAGACTGAGAATACTACGCATGTCGTCAGCAGTAGGAGTACGGGTACTTTCCGGTTGTTCTGTATTGCCGATCGGTATCAGGTATCAGGTATCCGGTAGGTGCTCGATACTGCTCATCATACTTGCAGTATCTCGATTGCTGCCTGCTGTTCTCAGGATTGAGTGCGATAATGCGCGTACAGTACGCATCCTGTTATCGCAGATTTTTTTTTATACGTATAGTTGCTGTCTGCTGCGATGCCGTACATACCGCTGCGGCTGCTGTTGTTGTTGTGCTGCTGCTGGTGTAGCGGCTGGGTCTGCACAGCAGCAGCAGCAGCTGCAGCAACCGACCGCAGCAGCAGCGATGCCTGCTACTACTCTTGCTGCTGCTGTTGCTGCTATCTTTTAGGTTATGCTGCAGCGCTGCAGCTGCTATCGCTTTCGTGTGCGGGAGAGGTCATCTCCTCTGCACAAGCGCCGTTGGAAGTAGGTATACAGCTCGCCTTAGAAAGGGGTGATATAGGCGTGGGTTTTGGGTACTTGGCAACTGGGGAGCAACAGGGCAGCAAAACTACAGCAGTATACTATCATCGTGAACAAAATTAAAGCAATCTCAGTCCTGTGAGAAACCCCTCGGAATTGAGCTGATTTCTGCCCCCGACAGCAGCAGCTGAGCTCCAAATTATCGATGATCTCCTGGCCCATAAGAAAAAATAGACGGTTGTGATTTCCGGGCTTCAGAGTACATGGCTGAAAAAGACAAAAAATGGCCGAAAAAGACAAAAATAATAACGTCCCAAACAAATGTGCTATAAAAGTTGGTCTATAAAATTTGAGTGAGACAGATACGAAAACTGAGAAATGACACTCGGCAGTGCCTTTTCCCCGCATCACTTGGCAGTGCCCTGATCCCGTTCGTAACAAGATCGAATGGTACATTTATGTCAACTTCCTTAAAAGTAATCACACGACTTGGCACTGGGGTATATTTTCCTATCCGGAGCATGGGTGCCGGCAGGCACCCATGCGGAGCCCTTGTATATATATATATACGTTTTCCGGCACACCTGGGGCACCGTAAGCTCACGCAAAAAAAACTGCCTGCCCACCGACCGACGCACCCACCCACCCACTCGGTGTACGCCAGGCGTCTCGTGCACGCTTTTGAGGAGTGCCCTTGGACTTAGAGTGGGATTACAACTTCGGCCTCGAACGGGCTAAAGCAAGGCAAAAACAGAGAAAAAGCAAAGGTAAAAGCGAACGCTCGAAACAAAAATCAAAGGCAGAAAAACAAAAAAAGGGATGAAAAACAACCAACTCGGCCAACCCACCCACCCCACCCACCCCACCCCACCTCACCCCACCCACCCTCACCTCCGACCACAGGTCCTTGCAGACAAACTTGATGGCCTCCAGCTGGTCTCCTCCCATCCAGCGCCTCTGGCACGTCCGCTCCACCAGGCGGTACCCCACTTCGTACCCCATGCTCTCGATTCGCGCTTCCATCTGATGCGCCTGATCAGCCTGCCGAGGGCGGAGAGAGAAAAACGACACAAACAACCACCAACATGAACTTTTAATACAGGTAGACAGACAGCACTGCGGTGTCATGTTTTTCGTTTTCTTCGCACAAACACGAAGGGTTTCAAGGGGTGGAGGCGTGGGCGAAAGTGTGCTTGCCCATACCACGAGTGAATCGAGTTGCGATTTTTGCACGGTCGCCTATCAAGTACCTGGTGGCATATAGGGCCTCTTTTGAGCTGCCGTGAGGCCGGAGATCAGTGCCGTTCAACACCATCACGATACCCTACTATTACGGGGGAACATAGTTAATAGGACCAAATATTGTAGGTAGAAATGGTTAAATATATAGGTTTTTATGTATACCACAGGTCCCATTAACTATGGTCCCCCGTAATACGGTGGGTACGTGGGTACCCCGACTCAAGATAGGCATGGTACAGGCCCAAAAGCACCTCTCGTAACTAAGTAACGTTCTTATCCACAGTGGTGAATGCACAGCTTTAGTGTAGGCGGGCTCAGCCCATTTGGCCTCTCTTCACTGTATCATGTTCTCATGATAGCGTGCCCTCTCTTAAATCGGGGTACCCACTGTACAGTAGTAGCGGGAGCTAGCCTATCCGTATTATGTATGTTCGTACTTCGCTTAGCGAGTTTGAGTTACGCCAATAAAAGTCTAACTACTGTACGTTGTGCGTGCAGCCCCCCGACGGTTATCAGGCGGGGGGGCATCTGGTGCGCTTGGTCAGACGGCCGGGTTTGAGAGAAACACCATGAAGACAGTGCGGCGGTTTGAACTTTGAAACCACAGCTGTTCTCTTCGTTATTGAGCACTATCCAACTGGCCTACTGAGTCTTTGGCTGTTACATAGCACTACCCATTGGCCAAACCAACAGTTTTTAGAGTTTTTAGTTCTAAGCGGCGTGGTCAAACTGGGGAGGCGTAGCACCGACGACATACTGGTGTGCGTCAAGGAATGGTGTCTATGATACTCGCTGATCGACGCTGCGCTGGGGCCCGTTCATCGCGAGGAACCAGACATGGTGGGCGCGCCTTCCTGGCATATATGCTCATGGAAGGCCATACAGCAGCACTCGCTGATGCAGGAGCACACACAGGACGCCGTCGTCGATGCTGCCTCACTACTACTCTGCCGACGTGGGCTTGCCCGTTGCGGTGCTGTCTTCTGCCTGTCATCTGGGCCGGATGAATCTCTTTGGGGATCAGCCAGGCAACCCGCGCCGAGTCTGTGTTCCCAGTTCCCAGGGTAGAGCTGCATCACGCAGAGGCAGCCCCAACAGTAGCAGTGCACCAGAACCATACGCAGCGATGCTGTAGACATGTTGAAGGCTAGGTTCCGGGATCGGTGGGTTGGAATATGACGGCACTACAAGCTGGTGTTGCTACACTGTTGCTGATGCAGCATGTAGTAAATAAGTCGGCTCGAAAACACATGGTCGTGATGAATATCTAGCGCTCCACAGAGCTTTGGAATCTACCCATCGTACCACCGTGTAACTAAAGGCTACGTACACGTATCGGTACACGAGCGCGTGGTTCTCCGAGGTACTACGAGTGCTACAGCTGTACCGGTACGATCAGAACTTACAGAAATTGCGGTACGATTTTTGCAAGTCTAAGACTTGCCTTGCTTGGTACAGCAGTATCAAGTGTATACGAGTACGACGCAAGTGCGCGGTACAACCAACTGCTGTGCTATCCCCTATCCCGGGCAATTACGTCAGTTGGGGTAACCGGAAGTGGCTACGTATCAATTGCAAGATCACGGCATCACGAGGGCCGCAAGCATGAGGGCACATCTTGAAGTGGTATCGATTGCCAAGCGCCCGTGCTGCAGCAGCAGGCCCAGACTCGTGACTATAATACCGGTGCAACCAGGTATACTCTATAAAATAGTGCCAGTTCCGAGTACTGCGGCACTTGTGCAGTCTACGTACCGCAACGACACCGCTTACGACTGCTGTAGCGCTTAGGAGTATACCAGGTACTTCGTATATAAGGAGCAGAATATTGGCCGAGAAGCTCACCGGAAGCAGCGCGTTTCCGACCCCAACTGACGCCGGACTCGGCTCAACAAGCACTCCACCGTCCTCATCCTCACTGCCTTCGCTATCTCCGACCCGGTCCGCTAGCTCGTCGCCCTCTGGCTCACCGGCTTCCGATGCTCTCAACACATCCGTCGCTCGGCTTGCCGCCGTGTGAGAGACATACGCCCCGGTATAGGCAATAATCTCGGAGAGCAACAGCTCGAAAGCGGGCTCAGCGAGGAGCCGGTTCGCTCCCCCCGCGGTTGAACCCAACGGCAACTCCGTGGCATCCCTAGACATGGTGCCTATATCTTGTTGCTGTTGTCACCGGCAGCGAGCTGCAACGCTGCTTCTGCAGCTCTGGCGCGGTGTCAACAGCAACGAATCTACCTGAAATCCCTCAGTACAAAGCCACCCAATAGATGGAACTCCCTAGCATGATAAATGATAAACGAAACCCCAGGGTACATTGTCACGAGGAGCAAGCTGCTGTAAGAGATCGGCGATAGCGATGATGCCCAAGTCTAGAACGCGATCCCCCCAGGCGGTGCTGGTTGCTGCTTTGGCTGCTTTGCACATCCAGGTGATTCGCTATGGCAGTTGTGTTGTGTGTACAAGCGTGCAGTGTGCTCTTCTGTCCCATTTATGTACCTGGTAGGTATGAAATATCTGTGGTTGGCCACTTGCCACAACCAACAATATGGTCCCTTCCCGTTCTTTTTCGTTTGGTGTTCGGTACAGGTACAACAGCAGTATGATACCCTGGCACGCACAACTGCAGCAGTAGCTGCTGTGTACTCGTATTTGCGAACGTTGCTGTGCGCTTGTTGCCTGCTGCTGCTCGCAACTTTAACTTCGCACCTCTGAGCGACGGCTGTTCGCACGTTGTGTGCGCAGTTCACCAATCAGGATTCGCAACGCTGATGTTGACTTGCATGCCAGGGCATGTACCTTCTGCGCAGGCAGCAGTTGAACGGCATGGTGGTTGCCTCGAGTATGTTGATACTGCACGTACGGCAAACCTCTCTTGCACTACGAAACTGGGATGCTGGTCAAGGCTGCGTAGGTTTACTATGCACCACCGGGTACCTGGTATGAGGCAGGTGTGTGTCATACACTCTACTATCACCGCTCCCGGAGTTCTTACTTCCCCTGAAACACCAGGCTGAGTTTCTTGCCGGGCTCTTTCTTATGGCATGCCTTATCACACACTGGTGCCAGGTGTCACGAGAGGGCCGGTACTGCTGTGTGGTGTCCCGATATATCAGATGCGGCGTGGAAGAAACTCGTATGCTACGATGAATCGTCGTCAGCCTCACCCCCCCCCCCCTCCCCCTGCCCCCCCCCTCCGGAGCCAAGCGTAGTCAAGCCTCCAACGCTGCTGTGCAATACCCCGATTCTCAAAACTCAAAACAACTACCGTACTTCCCAACAGAAATAAGCGGTTCGGTGCCTGTTTGTGCCGTGCTGGGAATGAGTATTATAGTATCAATAGTATTCAGCTTGTGTTCGTTCCCTGCTGCCATTTGTTGGAATGTGGCGACGTTGTTACGTTGCCACTTTGATATGGCAGTATTGACTTGACACTTGCCGAAGGACACCAGGTCAGGCACCCAGGGTACCGCTTTTCCATGGGAACGGTATGTCTAGGCACTGATAAACGATAACGCCCGGTATCACGGTGGCCTACCTGTATTACCAACGAGGCTTCCCAATGTACTTCTGAAAAAGAATGCAAATGTAGCATCGATGGAAAGCCTATCATCAACCGCTTGTTTGAAACAGACAGCGTTTGCGATCCACGCAGTCGTTCTTGAGATGAGCACACACCAAAATAGGGTGCCTTGGGCTGTTCTTAGGCCTGCTAACCACGGGGCCCCTCCGTGATAGTACTCTTCCGGCAGGAAGCCTCCCGCGACTGTAACTACCGTGCTGCCGTGCCTTGCACCGCCCACGGGTTTCTATAGGTAATCGGCACAGCGAAGCCAGGGGCTTAAACTCCCGTACCCCCCCCCCCCCCCCCCCAGGGGCTAAACCTCCCGTACACCCCCCCCTCGCCGCCCCCCTATCTTCGCGTCCGCAACTTTCCTTGTTTGAAAGACATGTTCCGCTTTCGTGGCCCCGGCGTCGTCTTTGGGCGCTCGGAACGCGGCGGGCATGGCGCCTGCCAAGGGCTGGAACACCGCCGGGGTTAGGGAGGCGTCATCGCGCGGGGTCGTTGCGCCGAGAAGGGTGGCCGTCGAGACGGCGGAGGGGCAGAAGCTGGAGAAGCTCAAGTTCTTGACGCCCGAGGTATGCGTTGTTTAAAAATCGATCAACCATTTGACGAGCTGCAAACGTACCGCAAAAAGCGTGGGCTTCGTACGAACAGGGGTGCGATCGTTATCTCAGCGCTTGAGTTTTGCAGAGCGAGAATTCTTGGGTTTGCCAACACCGAACATGGCGTTTTCGGAAAGAAGATGCTGGTCGAAAAGCCTCCCGAGAACATGACGTTCGAGTTGAGAAGCCGTTGTTGAGAGAGAACGAGCCCTGAAAAATGATCGCACCTCCGCGCGTGAACTCGATGCTCTTTTCCGCATCCGACGCTAATTTACCCGAGCACTCTGTCCCGAAAAACGTGGCTTCAATGCTTACCCCTTTCAGAAGTGCAGTAGTCCCGTTTTGGGGACAATCCACATTAATTCCGAGTGTTTTGTCCTCAAAACGGGAGTGCAGTCCTGAAAGGGTTAACGAGGCTATAACGTTACAACCCTCTGGGGGCTTTACGTAGACAGAGGGATGGATGGCGATAAATAGAGTGACGGCTGCAGCAACGGCTAATTGCAGGAGTAGCGGACGATGCAGCAGACTCTCACCCCGAGTTACAATTTACGAGGTACAATGCAAGGAGTCGGGTATACGGCACGGGGCGCTCAGGCTGCTCGTAGATGGTCGACAATACCCAAGGCTACCAACCATTATTGTGGTCGTTTTTCTCGGGATCCCAAAGGGATTGACCCTTTTAGGGTTGCGGCGCCGTTTTGGAGGCTAACTACTTAGACTTTGAGTGGATTGCCCCCAAAACGGGACTGCGGTCCTAAAAGGGCTAAGGATACTTTTATATCAGCCGTCGACGATGTTAACCTCTTTAGTACTGGAGTCCCGTTTTGGGGACAAACCACTCGAAATTTGACTTGTTTGTCCCCAAAATGGGACTGCAGTTCCAAAAGAGTTAAGCCCGCTTTCGGGACAGGACACTTGGATTTTTTTGTACGATCGCGTTTTTTTTAAGTTGGAAAATGGCTTAAAACACAATCAACTATTGATAGCAGGTATGTGCGTACCGGTAGGTCGCTTAGCCGGCCACCCGCTATACAATCGCCGCTGCTGTAGATGCCGATATAGGGGAAAAAAAAAAACTTTCCGACTCTTTCGCGTGTTTGGTTTCTTCCTTTGCAACTCGTCATGTACTGGTACGAATTTGTTTGGGTTCGCCCGTTGTCCTGCTTTTTGCGTACCCACAGACTCCAGTGCGTTTAGCTTTGCTTCTTAAGACACATTTTCTCCATCTTATCTGGTCTATGCACGATGTGGGTATGATCGCTGCCTCGTAGTTTGTGGCCACGGCACCTCTATCCCTCTTGGGAGAAGGGTAAAGATGTGCGGACCCTGGGACAACGGTAGTAACGCTTGACCTTCTTTTGGGCACGGCATTGGTAGGAGGATGGTACGTGTTGTGTCCGAGCTTTATTTTATTCGAGGATACGTCGTAGAGACCCTCGCGCAGCATGTTTCTACACCTCATTCTGCTGCTATTCACGCTCACATAATGAACGGTTTAGTCAAAACATGAAATAAAGTTTTGGGGCATTTCGTTGTTTCTTGTTTGTGTCTGCTTTCTCTATGCTGCTTGTGTCCTTTCTCCTTCGTCTTTCATCCTTTCTACATTATCCTTTCTCTTTCCGCCTGCCTCCTTTCACCTGCCTCCTTTCACCTTCCTCCTTTCACCTCCCTCTTTCCTCCATCCTCCTTTTTCCCTCCTCCTTCCCCCGTCCCCCTTTCCTCCTCCCGCTTTCCTCTGCCCGCTCTCCTCTTCCCGCTTCCCCTTTATCCTTTCTCATAACCATTTGCTGGTTTTGTCCCCCCCGTTTCTCTCTCTCTCTCTCTCTCTCTCTCTCTCTCTCTCTCTCTCTCTCTCTCTCTCTCTCTCTCTCTCTCTCTCTCTCTCGCGCGCGTGGTTTTCGTTCGCCAGACCGCTCGTGCGACGAAGGCGGCGGTGGGCACCCCGGCCTACGTGTACGACGCGGCGACCCTCAAGACCAACGCCGAGGCGTGCCTGGCCTTCCCCCACGCCTACGGCCTCACGGTGCGCTACGCCATGAAGAGCCTGCCCAACAAGGCCGTGCTTCAGCTCTTCAACAGGTGCAGCGCCCGGCTCGGCGTCCAACCGACGAACCGGTCGATCGGCCTACCGACCGATCGACCTACCGACCGATTGACCTACCGACCGGAGCACACCCCCGCCTAGTTTTTTGTCCCTGCCATCCATCCTCTGGCAAACCGTTCGGTCCCGAAGTGTGAGGAACGTTTTGAATTGATGTCTACTATACGAAACATCTCTATGTTTTGGGCTGGAGTGATACCTCTCGGAATTATTTTTTGTGGCGGGAACCTTAGTGCAAGTGGGCAGCGGCGCTTGTTATTTTTTTGTCGCCAGGTGCGGAAGCGGTCACGTGGGCGGAATTCATAAGTGTGCCTTGATTATTCGAAGTTGATAGCCTAGCTGGAGGGGGGAGGTGGGCTCTGCGGCGGGAGGGCGGGCGTGGGGTGTTCTTGGTGTCTACGATAAGCGCGAGCATAAAAAGACAACGTCTCACGAGCGAATTGATTGGGCAAAGGACCGAGCAGTGCATTGAGCGCAGACTTGCCGTCGTTCGGTCTGTTCTTCGTTCGTTCGGTATGTCGTTCAGTCGTTCGGTCGTTCAGTCGGTCGGTCGGTCATTTGTTTTTGTTTGTGCGCGCCTCCCCCCCCCCGCGGCTGCTGTCCAAAGCTAATGTCGATGTCGCGAACCTTTCCGACCAGAATGCGACCGCGCTGGCGAGGTAGCACACGTCGGACACGTGCTCGATTCCCAGTTCATGATCTAGATCCTTCTGGGTAGACATATTCCTGATCTGTATGATCTGTATGATCCGTATGATCTAGCTCATGTTGCAGCGTGGGAGTCGTATGATCTGAATGATCGAGCATATATTTCCTGGGTTGGGATCTGTACTACAGCGGCAGATTAGGACCTGCAGCAGATTATCTAGATGATCTTTATCAGATGATCTAGATGATCTATCTGATCTGTCCTGCGGCGTGGGAAGTTGGTCTCGAGAGAGAAATGTGAAAGCGCATCTGATTGGTATTCCTTCGTTGGTGTAAATGGTGACGGCTATGGTGGTGGTGGTGGTGGTTCGTAATCTGTCGTGTATCTGTTGGTCCTGTTGTCATTGTTGTCGTCAAATGTTTGTCGATTTTGGTTCCTGCTGCTCTTGTTTTTTGTTATTGCCGCTGCTGTTGGTGCACACTGTCGTCGGATGGAGTGTGCTGAGTTTTTATGGATGGGTTTCCAACCTTTCTTCCTCTGTTAGCGCCCGCCCCCCCCCTCCCACCGTGTCAATCCCTCTTGATTTTCCCACGACAAACCATGGGGCATCCGACGCCGTGCTCAGTACTTTCCCACTGCCCTCCCCCCCCCCCCCATTACTATGGTCATACCACTGCGGCTGCATAGCATGAGTACCCACCCCCCCCCCCTCTCCCCTCTTGCACACCCCCCTCCTCCCGTCCTCCCCCCTCCGTGCGCGTACCTTGGACCGACTTCACGTCGCCCCCTCCCCTTGCTAGCCTCGGGCTAAACTTCGACTGCAGCAGCGGGTGGGAGGTGAAGAGGGCGGTGGCCGCAGGGGTGTCCCCTGAGAAGCTTTGCCTGAGGTGCGTCAAGTCAAGTGCGGCGGTGTGCGTGTCCCCCCCCCCCCTGATGCCCGAGAGGTCTCTTCACCAAGGGCCACAGGCAGACCTCAAACCGTATGTCACCGTCTAAAAGCGTGTTGCTAAAATTGCGTTGTTTGTGTGTACGAGTTATTGTTTTCAAGTGCCTTTTTCCCGGGGATTATTATTTTTCTACTTGAGACTACATACCCAACCCAACCTCAGCCTTATGTCACAAATATAACCCTTACCCCAACCCCCAACCTTCGTCTTACCCCAACGAATAACGCGGGCGAGACTTCGTCGCGTGTTTTTTTTTTTTTTTTTTTTCTTGAAAAACAAATGCATGAAACCACCTCCAATGTCGTAAACCATGTTCCATGCTACAATATAGGTTCGATCCAATCCTCGATATCACAGCAGTTTAAAACAAATATATATATATTGTGAATAGATCCGGAATGTTTTGAGGTCTGAAGCCCCGGGAAAGGCTCGTACTACCGCCCGGCTTCGCCGCGCGTTTTTGCTTTTCCTGTATATAAAAGTGTTGGCCACCTTCGACACATGCTGTATCGTATATACAACATGTTCCGTACTGTACCTCGAATATTTTTGAGGTCTGAAACCGCGCGTGAAGGCAGTTGTCGCCCGACTGTACGGCGCAGCAAGGCGAGGCAAGGCGGCGATGGGGGTGCCCAGCGCGATCCGGTTGGACTTCGCTGCCTTTTGCCGGGGCCGAAAGGGGCCGGGCCCAACCGCTGTGGACACAAAGCGTGCTGTTTTTTTTTTTGCTAATGTCTGGTAGATCCTCTTCCCCGTTTTTACGTTTCACGAGTGAACGTGAGCGCTGCAGCAATTACAGACACACGACGGCTTTCTCGTCCACGTTGCTGTGTTCAGCGGGACAATTTTGTTGGAGTTTTTGATATTGATCATGTCTGCGTCAGTAAATGATCATATTGGCAGAAGTAAAAATAGCCATCAACGGCTCCGTGGTTATAATAACCCCTTTGGCAGCTGCTTCCCTTTTTCCGCGTTGACAGAACCACTTGGGGATTATAGTGTGATCAAAGTGGCAGTAGGGTTGGGCGCGATCATGACGAGAAAAACTGGCAAGCTGAAGCATGGCGAAGCAATGCTTTTACCCGGTAGTTATTTAGTCCTCGCCCCCCCCCCCCCCCCCCCCCCCCCCCCCCCCACCGCCTGCACTAACTCCCCCCCCCCCTAAAGCCATGCAATATACGAGTAAACCCCACTCCCCCTCTCCCCCCCCCCCCCACCTACCCACCAGCTCTCAGGAGCTCCCCGTCGACGCCGCGGAGCTTCTCAAGATGGGAGTGGGCATCAACGCGTGCTCCCTGAGCCAGCTGAGGAGGCTGGCGCAGGAGGCGCCGGGGTCGTCTGTCGGGGTGCGCTTCAACCCCGGCCTGGGGTCGGGCGGCACCAAGAGCACGAACGTCGGCGGTCCTTCGTCCTCGTTCGGTGAGAGGCTGGCTGTCGTGGGTGGTGACGATGGTGTTGTTGTTGTTGTTGTTTTTGTTTGTTCTTGCTTTTGTTCTTGTTGTTTTTGTTCTCGTTGGTTTTGTTCTTGTTGTTTTTTTGTTCTTGTTTTCTGTTCTTTTTGGTTTTGTTCTTGTTGTTTTCGTTCTTGCTCTGGGTGCCTTTGTTGGTGCCTTTGTTGTTGTTTCGCGTCGTTCGTGATACCTGATACACCGTTTTTTTCTCTTTTTCTTTTTCGGGAGGTGGTACGGAGGGGGTGTTGGAATAACCGAACCGCGTGCCGACCCAAGCGCATGCCATGCCGACCACTGCCACGGTCAAAATACAGCCGTATCGTACGCCGTACATAGTGGGAGCAGTCTTTTTTCTGTGGGGTCTTTTTTTCTGTTGCTTCGCATTCTCACTATTAATATATGTACGTCAATCTGATTTTGTCATTTTTCTATTCTTCCGCCTTTCTTCTTTTTTTTTCTTGCTTTATTCCTTATAGCTCTCGTTTGTTTTTACTTGAATCGAATCATCGTTCGTTTCTTTATACCAGGTAACAGGTATGCACATTCGTAGGTTAGTAAAACCGCCTATTTAATAGTTGCTCGCGCCATCGTGCTGTTTCCTGCCAATTTATACCCCCTGCGTATCGCTCCGCTTTTCGCCTGCGCGCTCGCTTCCTTGAACATGAAAAAAAACGCTGTCAAATTATATATATAGGCATCTGGTATGAGTGGGCCGACGAAGTGAAGGATATATGCGCGGGTGGGGACCTTACGGTTTCCCGGGTGCACACCCACATCGGCTCCGGCTCTGACCCGGCCGTGTGGCAGAAGGTGAGTGGCACGCTCGCACGGAGAGGTGTTAGAGTCAGGGAGGCTGTTTGGTGAGGCCGTGAGGTGGCTGGACTTAAGGTATTCGTTGGGTGGCGAATTATGCCAACTATTACGGGGGACCATAGTAAATAGGACCAAATACTGTTAGTAAAAATAGGTAAATATAGAGGTTTTTGTGTGTACCGTAGGTCCTATTAACTATGGCGCCCCGTAATATTAAGAGCCATCGTTATCTATATACTACATCCCCCCCCCCACTTTCCCCCACCCCGTGATTACTTTTTGCGTTTTTGTTTTTTCGCGAAAAAAGCAAAAACAGAGACATATAGAATATATTGCCTGAAACCAGGAAATTTAACAGAGGGCAACTAAATCAAGAACGCCTAGATTTTTTTTTTTCAGGAAGAAAAAAACAAGGACCCTCGCAGGAAAATCGGGGAAATTAGGACGAAAACGTCTTTCGACATTGCCGGCCCTAACTGACTTGACTTGCACAAGTCGGACCACAAACGCTCACCGTCAGAAACGGAGATACAGAAGTCCGCAAACTACCAATAATCACTCGCAACTAATCGTAGCCAACTACCTAACCAGTCGGTGGCTCATCGTTTAGCCGACCCACGGCGCCCTATTTTTTGTGGAGGTCCTGTTACGAGATAAGAAAATGCTCCATTTTATTTATTAAGGTCGGCCGGTCTTTTTCAGGCGCATCCGAAGACCTCTCCCTTTGTGGCCGCAGTAACCCCTTCGGCTACCTAAAAGGATGAGCTCATTATTTTCGTGTTTTACGAGTGCGTGCGGGAGCAGATCGAGCGATCCGCCGGTACGGCCTGCCGTGTACGGGCAGACTGAGCCGCCCGCCGTGCATACGGGGTCCTTGAACTCAACCATCGTAACTCGGACACCAATGTTGCATTCAGAATTAAACCATCGTAACTCGGACACCAAATTTGCATTCAGACTTCAACCATCGTAACTCGGACACAAATGTTGCATTCGGACTTCGACCATCGTAACTCGGACACAAATGTTGCATTCAGACTTCAACCATCGTAACTCGGACACCAACGTTGCGTTCAGACTTCAACCATCGTAACTCGGACATCAATGTTGCATTCAGAATTCAACCATAGTAACTCGGACGCCAATGTTGCATTCAAAATGCAACCATCGACTACAATGTTGCATTCAGAATTCAACCATAGTAACTCGGACACCAATATTGCATTCAGAATTCAACCATCGTAACTCGGACACCAACGTTGCACCCATCCCCCCAATGAAAAAGCGGCCGGTACCGTAAATCATTACTTCTTAATCGCTATTTCCCCCCCCCTCTGAAGGTCTAAGAGGGGTTAAGCCATAGCCCTTTTAGGGCAAAAACTGCGGCCCCGTTTTGGGGACAGATCACTCAGAAAGTATTACGGGGGGACCATAGTAAATAGGACCAAATATTGTTGGTTGAAATAGCGAAGTATATAGGTTTTGTGTGTGTACCGTAGGTCCTATTTAATATGGTCCCATGTAGCTAGTGTTTGTCCTCGAAACGGGACTGCGGTCCTTGAAAGGGTTAAGGTACTATCACGGGGGGCCATAGTAAATAGAGCCAAATGTTGTCATTAAAAATAGGTATATGTATGGGTTTTTGTGTGTACCATAGGTCCTGTTAACTATGGTCCCCCGTAGTACAATTGTTGTTGTGCAGGGGGGCGGCCAGGCAAGGAGTCAAACCGCGGTCTCCTACATGCAATGGTATGGTGGGAACGCTGGGGATAAGCGGGCGTGTTGGGGGGATTTCTGGTGGAGGGAGGGAGGTGGGCGTGCTGCTTGAGACTTCATGGTGGGGAGTAGGTAGAGTTGTTGGATTTTTGATATTACGGGGGGGCATAGTTAACAGGACCAAATATTGTTGGTAAAAATGGTTAAACATATAGGTTTTTATGTATACCATAGGTCCTGTTAACTATGGTCCCCCGTCATAGATGGAGATAGCCGTGTACGCAGCCTCTGATAGATGGAGGTGTATATTTATGATGAGTGTGATACGAGTTTCAGATGGTGTGAAAGGCCTTTTACGGGTTTCAGGTGGAGAGTTAGGCTTGTTGAGAGTGTCTGCCGAGGAGGGGGAGGGGGGACGAAGAAATACACTCATCTAGTTTTGTCTTCGAGGAGGGGAGGGGGGCAGGGCAGGGCAGGCCGACAGGCAGGCAGACTGTTTATTAATACAAGTATTAAATAGTAGGCAATTATACACAAGCTTATACTTGTCAACAAGCTATCCGGTCTGTCATCCGGTCAGCCATCCGGTCATCCAAACAGACAGGCTTGGCGTACGGGATGAAGGAGCGTCTCACTCGCCCCCGTTGCCTCGCCGCTCAGCATCGAAGCGCTCTCGCTGGCGAGGGCGCGGTTGCCGGCTTCGATGCTGGCGATCGCACACTGCGCCGGTTTCCCCTCCGCCGCCGCCTCCGCCGGCGACACCAATCACGACGACAAAGATGGCGTGCAGTTTGCCTTGTGGAAAACTTACGCTATTACGGGGGACGTATAGTAAATAGGACCTGCGCTAAACACTCACACAAAAACCTACATATTTGCCTCTTTTTACTATTACGGGGGGCCATAGTTAACAGGACCAAATGATTGTTAGTAAAAATGGTTGAATATATAGTTTTTTATGTATACCATAGGTCCTGATAACTATGGTCCTCCGTAATAGCAACGTTTGGTCCTATTTGTTATGGTCCCCCGTAATAGCGTTCCGCCCCGACCCCTTCTTTGCCGTCTCGAGCAGGTGTCCGGAATGAGCTTGGACCTTGTGCGACAGTTTCCCGACGTCACCGCCTTGAACCTGGGAGGCGGCTACAAGGTGAGCTTGGCGGTTGTACTATGGAGAGGGGATTGGGGGGATACCGTCTTACCGTCTCGCGCATACACCCCGTACCGTTGTTTTTTTAGAGAATAGAGCACGCCCCACCCCTGGCACCCCCCACCCCTGATAGCCCCCACCCCTATACCCCTACCCCTCTCCATCCCCTGATCACGCGTGGATTACGCCTCCTACCGATCGAAAAACGGGACCCCCCCCCCCCCCCCCCGCAGACGGGCCGAATGTCCGGAGAGGAATCTACCGACCTGCAGGCGATCGGTGCGCCGGTGAGGGGCGACTTCGTCAAGTTCGCCGAGGAGACAGGGCGGGAGCTCAAGCTGGAGATTGAGCCGGGAACTTTCTTGGTCGCCAACGCTGGAAGCATGGTGTGCACGGTGCAGGTACGCCTCTTCACGTACGTTTTTGCTTGTTGTTTTGGAGTTGGTGCGGGCGGGGGGGGGGGTTGTTAGAGTCAGGCTGAGGTGGGAGGGGGAATTGGGGGGGGGGGGGGGGGGTACTCATTTGTTGCGTATGCCTTGAGTCATTTTGACCATTGACCATGCATGTCCCTTTCGAGACGGAGCGGGGGCGGGGGGGGGATGGGAGAGGAGGTAGTGGGGTGGGGTTGGGTCGGGTGTACTCACACACACGTCATGCGTGGCCGTAGTCGCATGACCTGTAGACCCTCGCACCCCTACAATGTCACCACGGAGCACGTCGAGGGAGGGGCGGGGGGGGTGGGAGAGGAAGCGAGTCAATATTTCACAACGCCTCGAAGAGATCAGATAGGTTTCCCATTCCATCGCCTAGGTTCGTCGGGGCTGATATTGTTACGGTTCAGGACCGTTTCAGGAGTTACGACGAGAGATGCGTTTTCGTATCAGCAGGGGCCGCCACCGCGTCATTTACGGCCCCCTCCCCAACTTGTGGATTGCCATCCTTTTCGGCCGTCCTCTGTGTTGCCTTGATCATCGCGCTCGACCTGTCGCGCGCATCAGTTAACCATCTGCACTCCTAGGAGATCTTCTGTTACGGTTTAGGACGGACGGTAGATACGGTAGATCCCTGATTTGTAGGATGATCTGCACGATCTGCTGTACATAGATCAGTAATGTTTTCCGGGGGGGGAACTATCTGTGTACAGCAGTGATCCCTCTATAGTGCCAGTTGAGTCGTTAGTGCTGGCTGCCCGTTATTACCTGTATAGTGCCTGTGGAATCGCTTGGCACAGACGGGGTTAACTACTGTGGCAGTTATTACGGGGGAACATAGTTAATAGGACCAAATAGTGTTGGTACTAATTGTTAAATATATAGGTTTTTATGTATACCATAGGTTCTATTAACTATGGTCCCCCGTAATAGTGTGCGGAGTAGTGCTGGTTGCCGCTATATTGCCGGTATGGTGTCAGTTTTGTTGACTGGCGCGTACCATACCGGCAATATGTAAGGGACAACTAGTTCTGTATTGTATGACACGCGGCTTTTTTGCGCAAACTCTCCGGGTGGGATCAATATGGTACAGCTCTTGCACAGCGTATCCCAACGGCAAGCATATGATCTTTCTATAGATGACCATTGTGTAGATGATCTATCTGTAGATGGTATATCTGTAGATGATGTGTCTGACGTGCGCAACGTTTCCAATGGTATGACAACCAACTGAAACCAAGGGGTCGTGCGATCGTTGAAAACGCACCACGATCATTCATACTTCATGTTGTACGTGTAACATAGGTAGTATCCTGGGCTATTGCTATTAGTTTTTTACTCCAGACAAGTACGTACCTCCCGCATCCCATCCCGGCACATGCTCCAGGTGACAGCGTCGTGTGCTGGTATTCTTCTATCGGCTGATCGGGCTCTAGAGTTGATAGTTTCTCGTTCTCCCGTGTTTGTTGGGGTGCTTGTGATTTCGTCCAAAATTATCTCGCCGCGCCGCCAGGATCTGGTCAGCACCGGAGCCTCGGGCTACGAGTTCATCAAGCTTGACGCCGGCATGACGGAGCTGCTGAGGCCGTCCCTCTACGGCGCCGTGCACCCTATCGTCGTCGTACCTTCCAAGGTGGGGGAGTTCACATGAAAGGGAGGCGATATATGTTAGGTTCATCGAGGGGATATATGAAAGGGGGGAATGTGTGGGAGGTAGGTGTTGCCTTTCGTGACACATCACAACGCCCAGCGTGAACGCACCAGCGGCGCCGCGCGACAACGCCCTCCCTAAACGCTGAATGTATCAAGCAACTCATTTTTGCGCTCCTGTGTTGGGCTCGGTAACTTGGCAGGGTGATGGCGGCGACGCGACCGCGAAGTACGTTGTTGTTGGGCACTGCTGCGAGTCGGGGGACCTGCTGACTCCCATGCCCGGGTCTGCATCGGAGATCGATGCGCGACTTCTCGAGAAGGCTGAGATTGGTGAGAGCGCTCGACACGCAGGCAGGCAGGCAGGCAGGCCACGTAGGCGGTTTTTTAAATGTTCGATCCACGCAGCGAATCGATACGCTCATCAACCGGCTGTCCGAGCACCGATACGTCTCGGGAGCATGCTACTGAAAATTGGGGTTCCCTCTTGAAGGGTGGACGGCCGCGAAAAAAAAAGCCCGCCCCCCTCCACCCCTCTTTGCATCACAGGGCGAAAATCGCGTGTTTCATCGACGATTTTTGGTTCCTGATATCGTTGCGTTGTCCCGGGGGGCCCCACACGCCCCTCCATCTTTTTTGTTGTTGGCGGTTCTTTGGGTCAAGCGGTTGTTTCGCCTGGATGTCCTTGCCTCACGCTGTTGACGAACTTGCCGCTTAGGTCCAGCTCAAGCGCTCGCCCCCCCCCCCCCCCCCCCTCTCCCCCGCGCCCGATCGAAGACATTGTTACTCATATATCCCCACTCCGAGCCGCGGCTGCCGCGATCGCGGTGACTCTCGTCTTTTACCCCCCCCCCCCCCCCCGCCCACACACACCCTCCGTCCACATGTCTACCCGTGTGTCCACAGGGGACCTGATCGTGGTGGAGGGCTGCGGTGCGTATGTGGCCGGCATGAGCGCCAAGAACTATAACTCCTTCCCGGAGGCACCGGAGGTAAGGGTTTTGTAGCGCGGGGGGGGGGGGGGTGGGGGGGCGTTTTCCCCGTTAGCCCCCTACTATATGTGCTGATGATGACCCGCTGCGCCGACGCCGGCGTTGGAGGGGGGGGGGGGGTACTCATATCATGCATGGCCGTTGGGCGGCGGGCGGGGGGGGGGGGGGGTTCTGTAGCTTTCGTCGCCAGTTGGGTTTAGTGCGGCCTCTGGCGTCAGATGAGGAGACTGGGGACGGCTGAGCCAATTTCGTTGTAGCGATCTGCCTTCGGTAATGATATGGTAGTGCTGCAGCGCTTTCTTAGATTATTGATCGGGCCTTGCTTTATCCGAATGCCTGTTGGCGACGGTTGCGACGAGTTGGCCTTTTCTTCCGCTTTCTTGAGCCCCCCCCCCCCCCCCCCCCCCCCCCCACACACACACACGCACACCCCCATGGTTTTTCTATCGGAAGCTTTTTTACAAGTTGACCCTGTGATTTCGTGCACCACTATTACGGGTGACCATAGTAAATATGACCAAATATTGTTATTAAAAATAGGGAAATATATAGGTTTTTGTGTGTAACGTAGGTCCTATTTAATATGGCCCCCCGTAAATAGTAGGGTTGGGGACGACCTGTCCACGACGGGACGAAAGGCGGGGGAACCCGTTGATGTTCCGTCAATGGTAGTTGAACACACCCACAGCCGAGCAATTCGATCGCATCGTGTTGTAAAGTATTGTATCGTATCGTATCGCTTCGTGCGCAAGCGCGTGCAGTCTTCTTGCACTCTATGATACAACCAGGTACGTTTTCACCCCACCGATAACTGGTTGCGAAGCCCGTGCCACCCTCGCATTATCTTACGCCCGGCAGCTTTTGTTGTGCGCAGCTCGTCTGACAGTGCTCGTTCTCTCTGCACAATGCCTGCGTTGTTGTCCTCCTTCGCGTTGTTTATTTGTCCATATATATAGTTTAATGCTTTTTCGTCCAGCTTGCTCCGCGTGTTTTGTTTCCTCGCATGATACATGCGTCCCGTGATCCCGCTCGTCCCGTTAATCCGCTCGTCCCGTCGGTCTACTATTAATAGTCCCGCGACCCGCGCGTCCCGTGATTTCGCTCGTCCCGTAACTCCACCAGTTCCGTTCACACGCTTGTCCCGAAGGCACACTACATAGCAGGTCATTAAATAGTTCTTGGCACCTCAAGCCGAGTTAAGCCCCCGCAACACGCGTCGTCCCCCCCCCCCCCCCCCCCCCCCCGGTTCTTTTCAACGAACATGTGAAAATACGCTCGAAAATCACTCAGCAATGCAGTTGATATGTTTCTTGATAACGGTTTCCCGAGCCTCGAAGCAGAGCGTCAGCATGCGTGTACGTAGTGTTTTCACTCTCTCCGAGGGCAAGTTGCAAACGATTTGACGGGAATCACCGAAATCTGCAAGGAGATAGATGTACTCAAACAGGATGTACAACGTACGGAGCCGCCATAGAAATATTAAAGACCGATAATAACATCTACCAGGCATTCCATCATGCTAAAAAAAAGTGCCCTAAAACAAAATTTCGCCCTTCGGCGATCGGAAAACAGGGCCCGAAACAACCTTATTCGCCTATACACGGTGAAGATACTAAACAGAACCCAAAATATACTGGCCTTCGGCGAATCAGGCGCCACAGCAATTACGCCGCCTTCGGCGGCAGAAACTTGCGGCGCCAAAAAGCCGTGTTGCGGCAAGCCGCACACATGGCCTTCGGCGAGAGTTGCGGGAAACAGCCGTTTCGACCAATATGTCGCCCCAGCGCAACAGCGCAACAACCAAGGAATGAATGCCCTGCTACGTGTCCCCGTGATGTTTGCTCGTCCTGTATTTTCGGTCGTCCTGTGATTCCTATCTGCTTGTCCCGTAATCCTGCTCGTCCCGTAATCCTGCTCGTCCCGTGCCTACTATCTGCCTGCCCCGCAATCCCGCTGGCCAGGTACTTCTTGACGCCGGCGGCGAGCTGCACGTTGTCAGGCGGCGTCAGAGCGTGGAGCAGATCTTCGAAAATGAGATGGGGTTGCCGGATGGCGTTGCGTAGGGGGACACATCCCGACGATGGTGGTTTCCGATTAGACTTGCCGCGTGTTATAAAACATATGCGGAAGGTTTTCTGTCTTCGTTCGAAGCGCCTGGCGGTGACCGGCGAGTGCTCGCTCGCGCCGCGGGAATGGCGCTCTCTGCTTCCCTTGATACAATAGCCTACTATCTGGAGCGGGAGCGGAATTCTTCGGTGTTGTATTTTTTTTCCCTCCGTCTTTCTGCTTTGCCTCCCAGATTGTTTTGGGGGCATGCCTGGCGAGCACGGACTACAAGTAGATCATGGCGAGGATGATTTATGTGAGAAAAATAACATCAGCAACGACAACAACAACCACAATAACAACAACAGCAACGCGCGAGTTTTGAAATCCCGAATCCGCATGGAGCGCGCATCGGGTTCTACGTACGTACAGGCATCATTCCTGGTCTGTATGATGTAGCTCACGCTGCCCAGGGAGAGTCGTAAAACCTGCATGATCTAGCACATGGTAGAGACGGCTCCTGCCCACAGCAGTAGTTCGGCGCAAACCGTTTGGTGTAATAAATAGAATGGCGCGGATTCCTCTGAGCTGTATGTGGATACAACTGCTTTAAAAAACATCCGCCTGAAAAACAGCAACTTTTTATGAAAAACCGTTTAGTCATCGGCGATGTAGCCATCGTACTGCTATCGGATAGCAGGGCTCCCGAACGGGAGATTAAACCTTTCACCTAACGATTCTGGGAGTGTTTTATACTGCTGACTCGCACCTTTGAGTTCACGAAAACCCTTCGTGAGTCGTTTCATGCACCTCATCAAGAGCGTCCCTCAATTTCGCGGGCTGAGGTCTTCTGGGTGTTCTTTTTTGTCTCCATCTTGTCCCCCCCCCAAAAAAAATCGACCAGTTCCGAGCACTGCAGCAGCACCTCAAAAGTCGAGGTGTAGGCCTCTGAAGAATCTGTTCTCTAATGCCACAATCTGAAGATTATCACAAGCTGCTGTGATTGAACAGTTTGGGTCCCAACCCGCTCTCTGCTAGGCTCGAACCAGCCAAAGGTGCGAACGCAACGTGTCGAACTAGCGGCGGATACTTCCATTCCGATAGAAAATGTAGAATAGGTTAGAGTCACTCGGAATCCCGGGGAAAGGGGGTTGGATAAGGTCCTTCGTGCCCATCACAACAAAGGTATACTGCCAATTGAAGGCCTATTTCTTGCCAGTCAAGGTCGCTCTAGTCTAATTATACTATTAAGAGTTGTAGTGTAACGAGTTCCTCGGCGGCTGTCCGTCACGTCAAGGCGGATAAGGGTGCCGTCAATCTCAAGAACAATGTGTTTCTTCTGCCGCTTATTATGATAAGAGCAGGCCCCAGACAGAGTCGTTCGCGCTTTCACCCGACTGAGGTATATACTGTAGGGTATAAGTTGAACAGAATAACACCCATCGTAAGTCTGTCCCAACTTGATTCAGCGCACGAGTTACCCTATCCCCTTGTGGGCGTTGGCAAACCTATCAGGCCTGTACCGGGAATGTGCTTCTTGTATGCTAGTTTTGGAGTGGGAGTCGCACGATATCCGTGAGCGAAACAGGGTATCATCACATCGTCCCTCTCCCTTTGCGAGGTGTGTCCTCATGACGACTCTCACTTTTTCAGCAGGGAGGGGAAGAAGGAGAAAGAGAGAGACAACATAAGGGAGTATTTAAGCGAGGGAGGGGGGCAGGGAGAGGGGGGGGGGGGAGGACGCGGGGTAGGGAGGAAACAAGGGGTGGGGGGAAGGAGCTGCGCAAGATTGCATGTGGCTTGCACGCCCCCAATCCTCATGCCCCCCTCCCCAACAAGGTACCCTACGTAGACGAGAGGGTGCAGGCGACAGAGGCCCCGATACCGGGAAAAATACCTCTAGTTCGGGGGATTATACTACGAGTATTGAATAATAGCAGTCTGAACCAAATATGGTGCGCACGCGTAGGTGGGGGGAGACACACAGTTCTTGCTTCCATCGTGGTTTATGATTACTATGCCCCCCTAATAATGTGAGGAAGATGCGGAAGGCAAGCACCGCATGCAGCGGGAAAATATTGTACTACGACCTACTATTACTATTAATATTAATAACATCTACCAGGTATCTAATTTATTTGTAATGTTTTGATAACAGGAGTAAAAAGAAGACCGGGCATCACGTGTCGCCAAACCCCCGCCATTTTAAGGGAATGGATTGGAAACCCATACTGATTTCACGCGCACTTTCGTGTCCTGCCGACGACGCCACTTGTTAAGATCGGCAGGCGGGACACGTCGTATCCCTGGACAGGTCTGCCTATAAAGTCGGTACTCGTTGGTACTCACGTGTGTGTTGTTTGCTTAGAGGTAGAAGAAGAAGAGCAGTTTCTTTCTTTCGCTCACGGTGGAGACTGAGAGACCCAATCTCGTGCCGGGAAAACCCCTGGTTTTTAAAAAAACCTGGTTTTCCATCTAATATACACCTTCCAAGTACTACAAATACTATCCCAGTAGTGCCTGAACCGGGCTTTCAACCCCATTCAAGGCAGTATCATAACTAGTTATATCGGCAAGGGGTTGGAAAAAGTTTTTGGCCGCATAAGTCAGAAAGCCTTCGATTATTTCAATTTGTGAGCGCTGTACTGCTCTTCTTGTCGTACAACAGCATCAATCAGTGTATGTAGTGGTACTGCAAAAACCTGGGGAAATGGCATGTTATCCCTCTCTCGCCCTCTAGGAGTGCTCATCCCCGGACGCGCCTAGGTTATGTGCGAGATGACAACCCCAATGATAGCAGCCAGGATTGCCATGGGCCATGCAGCGGCACTCCTCGCTGGCGCTGGCACACTGGCACATACATATCGAATGCACTGATTGATGCATTTTGGCATCACATACATTCTGCTGGATGAAATGAGATGCACAGCTCTACTCAAAAGCAACTACCTGGTATGTATAGCAGATGCGCCGACCGCAAGAGGACGCGCCCTCCCCAGTAGAAGGTAGGCATGCCAAGTGCATTGCGGAAGCACGCTTGCTTGCGCCCCTGAAGGATTTTGGGCCACTATGTGGCCACGCCGCTTGGTACGAAGCATCATCAACGAGAGCCCTCAAAGAGGAGTTCAAAACAATGGGAAAATGACCTAATTCCCATTGATATTGATTCGCATCAATGGGAATGACTCTACAGCTACTATTAATATTAATACTCGTGATAGTCATTCCCATTATGTTTCCCTGTTTGCAGTCCCGGTACGGGTTTCATACTCATTGGTCAGGCGATAGGTCAACCCGGGGATGCGAAAACTCATGTTTCGTGTGTTTTTTGTCTTTTTTTTTTTTTCCCCTCCAGCAAATCCACAGATGATCATAGGATACCGAGTCTGCTTGGAGCGATCGAGAAAGCAAGGAGACCAACCCGGCCACCCCAGAACCACGGACTGCCCTGTACCTAGGGCGGTCCGTCTGTGAGGCGGCCACTTTCCAGGTTAAATCCACGGACAGCATTCTTGGGCGTTGAGATCTATCTTCCTTTCGCGGGTGGCAATCAGGCATCATCATGCTGTTCTCTGTCTTCTTTCTTGCGGCAACGTCTACCATGGTCTCCCACCTGGGCAGCCTCGCTGTGAACAACGCAGTGATGCACGAGATCAACCGCGCCGTAGGGCACGGCGCTCTGCAGTTCTTCGGGATGGTCATGGCGCCTGTCGCGGTAACCGCCTGTCGTTGTTGCTGTTGCTCATTTCAATCACACCGTCATGTTCGGCCAGAAAATGCCATCGCCTCAACGATGATACATACCTGGTACCTGGTACTCGGTACTGCTGTATTATTGTAGTCATAACGGCACGTATTCTACTCTACATGAGCGGTATGAGTGCGTGTAGTATATACCTTCTTCGAAACCAGCGACGCGGGCGACTACTCGCACATATTTCTGCGGGTATTGTCGCAGTTTTCATGAGCTTGGATCCCGAGTGTGTTGTATGATACGTACGCCCGAAGAGTGCCCGCGTACCGATAGACGACCTCGAAAACTCAATATACCGTATTCCCATACCCGTACAAGTGTTGCCTTCTTCGAGCTTTCTTTGCATCCCGCGATCGAAGCAAAGAGACGTGTTTCCCTTCATCTCCCGGCTTTCGCGAAATAGTAGATGGCCGCTACCTGGTATATTGTAGAACCCCCATCCCATGCAGCACCCGAACAAGCCGTGCACCCTCTCTCTGCATGTATGTATGTGCTTTCGTTTTTCGACAGATTTCATACATCAACCCAGGAGGGTTTTTCGGCACTGACATCCCATGCCTCGAGGGACCGATGCCGGAAGGTGATACTCGTGTATATATTTGTTGACCTCCGCATCCACGTGCTTTTTTTTCCCAGTCGATGTTATAACTCTGATTGCACTGAGGATCGTTCCTTTGAAAACGGCCTTGAATACGCTCGAGGTCCCCATTGGCTATGTATGGTCTGCGTTCCTGGCTTCCTATGTATGCCGAAGGGTTGTAACAGTAGCAGAGAACATCTTCCTTTACAGCAAGCATGATATATATATATATATATGTCTGGGGTATAGCGCTATTTCGCAGCTCAGTTGCAGGTGGACAGTTCCCAAACATCTGCGAAACAAAACATAGAATTTGTTCTGCCATGGTGCTATACATGGGGTACTCTCGGGTGTGCTGCTGCGGTGTGCTGCGCGTACGAAGTTCATCTCGAACGATCCACCAAAACTTCAACGATGTTGAATAACAGCACCGTAGCTCTCGCTAGAGCAATGGGTGTGCGGCTCAGCCCGAATGTGGTATATCTGAAGCGTTGACGCTGTCGTTAGTCGGCGTATATTTTCATCGTATACCTCTGTAGTGGGTAATGCACTTTTATCGCGGATAGACAGAGGCAACAACGATATGTGGTGGTGGAGACCCGTTACTGCGTCAGATAAGGTGTTCAAAAACTAACGCGCGATCAAGAAGACCGTTGCTTTTTAGTGGCAGCACCGGCGGCGCTTGCACGTAACAGTGTGTGAGTCAATATTTATTTGTGTGCGATGTGCGTGGTGTACGGCAACCATAGCTTATGAAAGCGATCTCCACGAACAAACATAATCGAAATCCCCACGGGTGTGTGGTCCCAGTACTGGCGTGGGAAAAATATTGGCCGGTAGAGTGCGCAGCTTCGATGATTTCATACCCAGCGTCCCTGCTGCCAGTTGCTCTGACGTACACAATACAAGATAGGCGTAAGCATGCATACCCTGCTGAACTATTTCGATGTTTTTGTAGGCAACATATTGCTACTACTGTGGCAAGTCAATTGACCCCCGTCGCCGCTGCCACCGCCACGTTTCCCGACATGACCTTTATCAGAAGAGGATGTAACACACGATGGAGAGGTGGACGTCGCTCCCGTCGACCCTTGCCGCATTGCTTTCACTACGTCGGACATTTCCGTTTCAGGCCTCCCGCCTATGCTCGGCAAAGGCTGTCGAGGAACGCTCGACGGGGAGAGCGGCCCATCTGGTTTCTCGATCGGAAAGGTCAGTGACCGCACGATGGGAAAAGCATATCTGGAAGACTACTGACTGTATTTGCCTGAGATGGGTGTCTCACAATATTGCACCTGGTACTGCAGTACTATACGGTAAACAACAGACAAAACGGAAAAATGGGAACGAAAAAAAATGGGAACGGACGGTTTTTTTTAGAAAGCAAACCAATTGTGTACAACTCCAAGAAAAAAAGTTGACAGTCCTGTGGGGCTGTACAGCAGCCTTCGAATGAGCTGTCGCTCAGGCTGGAAGTCCTCGGCATCGCCGTGGTAGCCAGCATCTAGAAAAATCACAATAGAGCCAGCGTATATCGCTTTTTGCGCCCACCCGAAGGCACGAGATGGAGCATGACCGTTCTGACGAGCTCCTCTCAAAGGGCTGGCCAAGGGGTTTCGCAGGATCATTTTGGTTCTCTGATACACCACATGGTTCTGGAGATACGGCTTGGTTCTCATTTTAGGCTTCGTTCCCATTTTTCAGATTTGTCTGTTAAACTGGGATTTCATCGCGAGCTAACCACACGTATGACGTGCACGCTACTATACGCTCCTGCTTCTTTGACCAGGCCCTTCCACCGACCGCCTTGGGACATGGCCTGCCTAGCGCTGCGCGTCGGCCTACGTGGGCGGTATTACCGACGAAACCCTCTTCAACCGACGGCAGTTCATGGGACGGCGTGGGCAACGTACATGACGCCCAGCAGGTGGACCGCGCACCTCAAGCGCTGCCAATAGTGACGTCTGCTGCGTGGTTGTGACTTCTGAGTATACGCTGTCGGATAAACACCTTTTGCTCGGTTATAGGAAACCCTTGCCGGCGGGGTTGCCGAACACACGGACAAACTATTACACGAAACAAAGACGAGGACAAAAAAACTGTAGGAAAATGCGTCACATACCCGTACAGTAAATATGTTTCGTTCTGTCCGAGGGAGGTCGGGAAAACACACAAACCACATCAGCACGCTCGGAGACGAAGTTCACGTTAAGGGTAAAAGTGAAGATGGACTAGCGGTTGCGCTAAGCTCGCTAAAGACGCCCGCTGTGGAAGAGGTGGCATGCTTTATAATGATTATTTTTATTGTCCAAAAGTCCGTTTGGGCGCGTATTATTATAGAATGCTATCGGAAAGTGTAGGACATAGCAGTTGCTCATAATAGTCGCGCAAATGTCTGATGCATTTGGGTTGGCTGATTGGTGTGATACATGTAGCTTCAATTCATCTAAGGATATCTCAAAGATAGTTATGTCCCTCCAGATGGGATCTGTTTGGTTCGTGAACGACTTCTGATGGTCCCAGAAAGCGACGAGAGGCACCCTACCTCGCACCTACTTGATCTACTCCGGCATGGACAACTACTATACTTGAATGCTCCGTACACTATCCTCTAATTTTCTCCCGCGCCTCATGGCAAGGTCGAGCGGCGCACCATCCGGCGCACGAATTATCCCCTTAGACGTTGTGGCTGATCCAGCCCGTGAACACACGACTAAGGCCTCTAAAACGTTCACAACCCCTCGTCGTCGTCGTCGTCGTCCAACGATGCTGTCGGAAAGGTCACCCTGCAGAGCGAGGCCAACGAAATTCGAACTTTCGATGAGGTCGGCGACTGGGAACCCATCGTTCGTGGTGAGTCTAAACACTGTGCTCGACTCTTTCCGATTAGAGCCGGCCCCATTTACTCGTTTTCCGGGCCAAAAACAAAACTGCAAAATCGATTGTAAAGTTAGACCCTTACCAGGTATACTGCAACTCACTAACTGCAGAGCTTATTCAGCTCTATTCCTAATGTATATGTTGATATTCGTATTGACTGCTTGTCCTTAAAGTACGGGTCCCTAAACGGACATATGGATACAGTTCTAAACAGCTGCTCACAATGAAAGTCTCGCATACCAGACGGCCTACGCGCAGCATGAGTACTGATGTCACCGTCTTTCGTTTTCTCTGGCAGTATCATCGTCCTCGCATCATCCACCGGCTTCTAGAAGATTGCCTACGGACAGGTTTGATTGCTATTATCGCAGCGCTGATGGCTGTTTCACCCCCCCCCCCCACACACCTTTTAACTACCGACAGTAGCACCGTAGAACAGGTTTTTTTACAATCTTCCGGGCAGACGGCGATAACAATAATACCGGTTCCTGCCACTCGCATGTTCGTTTGTATTTCCCCTTGTCATGCACTCAGACGCCAACTTGTTGCTGAACGAGACTAACGAGCTGGACGTCTACGTTGCCGTGTCCGCCTACGGACCACCATCTACGACCAACGCACCGTCTTCACAAGGTCTGCCGGAAGCGCTTCAGGAGTGAGTCGCTTTTTTGTTTTCGTCGTTCGTCAAGCAGTTTGCGTGAGGTTTCGCTGCGTTGCCTCAAGTGGGTTTCTGTAGAGACCGAACTTTTCGTGAAAACGTAACGAGCTTGTTTCTGAAAATGGACCCAACTTGTCTCGAAAACAGATCAATTACACGTAAATAAAGGTCTTAAAGGTTTTCTAAACATGTCTCGACACCGGAGTGAACTTGACTTGAAAGCAAACCATCTTGATCGTGATGCCTCCCTTACTTGGGCGTGGGAACCACCTCCGTTTCATGGCGTCTTTGTCGAGGAAGCTCTTTGGTGCCGACCTTCATGATACTACTGTCTCGAACGATGGGTCGTCCGGCTACATTATACTTTGGTATACGCGTAGAGAGCGAACATACACGTACCCTGCTGTGTCGTGCGTCGAAATGCGACGGTTATTGGCAGAGTAGTAGTAGCAGGAGTACTAGTAGTAGGAGTACTAGTCGCTTCATTTCAGGCATACAGACATATCGGCAGTCTACCGTAAACTTGCTATTAATAGAAGCACAATCCTATTCATCGTAAACTCGTAAGGTGGAGAGAAAGAGAAAGAGTGTCATGGAAGGTCCTATCGATACTCCTGTAGTAGTAGCAGAAGTCTCGAGAACACGATGTATGTGCCAACATACGCCAACATACACACAGTAATAGCATCTCTACAGCAGTAGCTTAATATTTCTACAGTAGTAGTGTGGTATAGTGTTTCTGCAAGAGGGTGCCCGACAAAAAGAAATACCGACACCACACTCCAAAAGAGGTCAGAATGGAAAACAAGCCAGTGCGGTCGGATTTCCGAGCGAAATTACGGAATGCGATTTCTTTCATTTTTGTATTTGACTTGGTTTCAGAATACACCCTGTCTGGGTCTGGTATATATATGAGTACATAGTATACAGCGGGGCGTCGGGAAATTATTTTTTCGTAAACCGCTGTTTCTACAGTAGTGCTGGTGGTATAGTATATCTACAGGAGTATAGTGTTTCTATAGTAGCGGAGAAGAGGCGTCGCCGCTCACCTCAACTTGTCCCGAATTGCCTTCCGGAAAATGCCTCCCTTCTCGGCCCAGAGATAGCGCCGTCAACACAACATCGCTGTTCGAGTACTACATGAGTGGCTCCACGCCTGATGGCGGCCAAACCTGCCAGGTGAGCGTCCGCGGAGTGGAGATATCCAGTCCATTGTCGATGTAACGCTCGATCTCTGTTGTCTTCGCCGGGCACCATACGAGGCATCAGCGTTATTTCACGACAGTTTCTGCTACTACTGCCTGGACTAGTATTATTACCAGAAATTTCCTGCAATAATCGTTAACGATCCTATTAATAGTACCGACCTCACCGAGAATTACACGAGCAGGACGATTTCAACGAGCTCACAAAACTTGCGAATTTGTGAATGCAATTCGAGCTACGAGTGCGGTCGCGCTTTGGCCATGCGCGTGCCAGCTTATTAGTATGCCGTAGCCTGATTTTCCGTTCGCTTGGATGAGGTTGCCCGTGTCTTAAGCTGATGTGTAGTGGGTCTGATCCGAAACATTTCTTCGGATGGGCTCAAACGTCGATTTGGCAAGAACACAATGGAAACTTCGTGACCGCGTTTGATGTGCTCCCAGGGTTTGCGGGCTTTCGGTATTATATTGCGTCGCTAGTTCGGAGAAACTACAGAGGGGGGGGAACGGACCGCCTACAAACGTACACGCGCACGACAAGCTTGAACGCGTCCACGGCGCCTGCCAGCACGGGAATTCCATCACGCGCAGGGTCCGAGAGCAATTTTCAAACTGCTTGGCTAGCAGCTTCATAACCTATTGTTTTGCGGAGGCATTCGCTGGTATGCACCTTGCACATCGGCACTTGCGCCGGTTGCAGTTTAATACACATTAGTGTTTGACGTGCATCGCGTTTTACCCAAGCGCAACAGCGTCGCCTATTATTGCTACCCCCGCTTCATTCACTAGCGTCCCTTCATTTTTGTATCTTCAATATTTGATATTATCTACTGTATATAGTTTTGGATTTGGTTGTTTTTGTTGTTGTTTGTTTTTTGTCCTTTTCCCCACTTTTTTTCATTTATTCGTTTTCATTTTTTTCCGTGTGCTTTGTGGTTTTTGTTCTGCTTTTGTCTATCTTCTTGTTTGCTTATTTTTTTTTACTCCCTTTATTCCTTGTTTGTTTCTTCCCCTTTCTTTCTTGCTTGCCTTTATTTTGTTTTCGTTTTATCCTTTGTTCTCTGACTGGACTGATACTTGATGCGCTCTTTCGTCTCTCGTGCCCAGTGCGTTTGCCATCTATCTCACTCGCTAGTCTCCTGTTCTTTTCGATACCATTATTTACTACTACGTACAGAACGTTTATGAGGCTCGTAGTATATTTCACGGCAGTTCGTTATATATATTATGCTGGTCTAAATTTACAAAACCCTCAATACAGGCCCTGGGTTCAATTGAATAGAAATGGCGGCCACCGCAATCATGTGGTAGGCAACACACGCTACACAGGACGCTATCAGCAAAGAGTTAAGACCTAACCACACCTCGAGCTTCAAAAATCAAAGTTCGTGGGCAGAGGTATTTAACTTTCCCTGAACGATGAACAGTTGCGCCCCGCCCGAGACAAGAGCAAGTGTCTACCGCTGCTTTGGCTAGCGGCCAAGACATGATGCGATGCGACGGTTGACTGTACGGTAAGATAGCCCGATGTCACCCTGCCAAAACTCCTCTGAACTTCTCTGGGGTATCCCCCTTGGTTGGCGATGCAACGCCTGGTGTATCGCTGCGCACGAAAATAAATGAAGCGCGCTAAACCCACAGCTACAGGCAGCAACGGCTGCTGGTAGCTTCCAACGAGGAGTTATGCTGGCTTTCAGTGCGGGGTGATGGTTCGTTATGCCAAGCCTTCAATCGTTTTGCAACACAAGGTTCTATCGCTCCTCCGCTTTCAACCCGACCTATGATACCTGGTACCAGGTATCATTTGTGAGTGGCTTATACTCAAACGTCGGACGGAAAAGGGGTGTGCTTGCTTTCCCCCTCGTCCTTTTGCACCCAGAACAAGCGTCCTATCTTTCTGTATTTTCAGCAGTGACCTGTTGCCTGAGCGACGTCTATGTACCCCATGTTCCCATGGTAACGAAGGCCGCGGAATGCACTACTTCCGACGTGCCAAGTGGGCGCCGCCTTCCGCGCACCAGCAGAGGCCACCGGACCGTAACATCTGGTAGGCAATCGTGGCAAAACAATAATCGAATCGAGAAATGCTTCAGACCGCCCTTACAATCGTGCCTGTTTTCCGCCTTCTGATGTGTATATACTCCCCGACCTCGTCCTCAGGCCGATGCTGGAGCCGTGGCAATCTGGGTCCCTCCTTTTCAGGGGTCTACTTTGGACGAGGCTGTTCCTCCCGCTGAGCCTGGAGCCGTGGTGGTTTGGACCTCCTCGGTGAAGGCTTACGGGACGATGGTGGCACCCAAACGGTGCTGTTACAGGCTGCCCCGCGTCCTTGACCGCAACTATGCAGGAGAAAGGTGAGAAGTGTTTCGAAAAGCCTGTTCGCGTACTGCAGGCAGGCGATCAGTCCCGCGTTGGACAAAACCTACCGGACGCGAGCTTGTTGAAAGTAAGCGGTGTCGTGAAAACGCGCGCGAGACCTCGCACACTCCTTGTTAGTGGTCAAGGTTGAAAGGTGCTGCGAAACGCGTGCGAGAGAGACCCCACAAAGCCGCTTTGCTAGTTAGTTGTCGGGGCTACACTCGGTACGTTTTGTCCGAGAGCTGATAGCCCGCCTATATCACCCCTCAAGGGGTACTGAGTAATATCAAAACGTACAAAACAAATGCTACTGGTAGCCTTGTTAGCAGGGGTGACGACCGCGATGGTTTCACCTACTGCATATTCCAGCCGTATCGATGGCACTACCGATACGATGCAAGGCGGTTACCTCTCCTCGTATTAGTAGTCTTCTTCCGTCCATTTTTCTTAGTGAGTTGCCGATGAAGCCGCCGTGCTCACGGACACACAAAAAAACGTCACACCCACCCACCCGCCCACCCACCCTCTCCGGCAGTGGGGGGTTTTCTCAGGAAAATGGCGCCAGCTGAATCCATGTATGTACTTCATGTACTTGTCATTTGCCCGGAAAGACAGTCCAGTACGTAGAAACTTTGTTGGCGTCTAGTCTTTAAACGTGTTTTCCACTGCAGTACTGTTGGAACAACGGTATCAAAGGGTCACCATTGCCATGATGTGAATGTGCTGCGGTAAGTACCTGACACTATCTGACACTGGTCATTTTGCGGGGTACGGGTACGTGTGTTGGGTACCCGACAATGTATACTTGATTCCTGTGTGTCGGCGTCACATTAGAGTTACAGAGCCTGTCGCCAGCAGCAAGCCTCTCCTACAATGAAGGAATATACTCTGGGGATGTTTCAGAAACATCTGACACGTGAGCCGTCCCGCATTAATATGTTTCCCTCCGTCATCTTACCCCAGGCTCATGCATGGATCGATTTTGGCGGCGCGTCATGCACGCCGGACTGTCAGGGCGCTCACTCTCCTCTACATGCCAGAAACCACTGAAGTTCCCGCTGAAGAATCAACCCAAACCATCGTTGACACGTCGGTGAGGAATTCTTGTTCACCCTGGTATTTGTGCTTTGTACGGCTCTTGAAAACTAGGCGACAACATAGCCCTGATATAACACCACCACATTCTCCACGCACATATT
Source organism: Nereocystis luetkeana (assembly GCA_031213475.1). NCBI lineage: Eukaryota > Phaeophyceae > Laminariales > Laminariaceae > Nereocystis > Nereocystis luetkeana. The sequence goes on along the minus strand of JARUPZ010000010.1, from coordinate 4,617,386 downwards.
GTTGACAGAGAGTACACGCCGCCCGACTTGCTCCACCCGTATCGAAACAGGTGAACGCCTTAGCTGAGTTCAAGGACACACTGCTCTTGATGTTTCCTTCTCCTAATATTTGTTCCTCTCGGCTCATTTTAGCTCCTGCTCGAACAACTTCTTACATTGCACTCTGCGTGGCTGGCGTAAACATAGCGTAACCGTGAATGAGTGTGACGTTGGTGTGGTCCAAGAATCCCTACCCTACCGAGTATGGCTTGCGGCAAGCGACCTCTTGTAGCGACCAAGGCTGGACGGAAACCAAGCTGGAGCCTGGGTGCCCAGGAGGTACCCACCCCTAACACTGCCGGTGCGCTGCACTACACTACGTCGGCGCAGGCCACTTCTGTACCGACTTGGCCTCAATAGCTTGTCCTCGCGTCCTTCATCGCCCCCCCCCGCTCTCACTGTCAGCAACATCATCGTTGCTTGACATGGTTATTGAGCCTTCAATAAATGTTAGTATGCACCTACAGTAGTAGTTAGCTATCTTCTCTAAGACTTGCCGACGATGCTCTCTCTCTATCTCTCTCTCGAACTATCCCCCTCTCTTTCGCCCATCCCCATATATATCGTCCGTCGTAAAGGTGACTCCGTCGCACGAGCCTGTCCTTGTGGAGACTGATCCCTGGTGGGAGCTGGAGGTTGATGCCGTGGTCGATGCAGTGGCACCTCTGGTCTATGCCACAGCCAGGGCGTTTGCAGCGTGGGTGTGGGTGTCCTGGATGTCTCGCTACCGGGAGACATGCACGTCCGTGTGCGCGCTGCGCTGGGTGCTCGTGTCTTTTCTGGGAACATCGACGCAGGTCCTGGATGGCCTTTTCACGGTGGGCACGTGGCGCGTCATACTATTTATGGCGAGGATTTTGGCAACCAAGTCGTGGTTGGGAGTGCTCTTCGTGACGGATGTATGGCTCCGGGGGCTCATGCTGGCAAAGATCTCGGCGGTGAACACGTGTCTGGCTGCGGTTTCCCTGTTCAGGCTGGTGGGAAGTGTCGGCTTAACTGTGCTGACATCTGATGTGCTAGTTGCTGTCTTGTTCCTGCAGGCCGCAGCTATATCGATCTGGGTCCTGGCGACCTACGACCCCGGGTTAGAGGGAACAGAGCAACAGCAGCAGGTACGTTACAATTGTAAAATCTCGAGCGGCGCCACTTGCCCCGCAAGCTAAGATTAGAGCGTAAAATATTCAATACTTCGTATATACAATATTTTCAGCGGCGCTGGGACGGCCGCTGTTGTTTATTGAAGCACATTTTTCACGAATCGGGCAACGGGAGAGACTCCTCATAGCACCCCCTCTCGGTGGGTGCAATAATGTTACAGCTACAATATGCTTTTAGAGAGTGTGAGATGGCAGTATCGATACCACCCGTGCCACAGCCTGGCCTTTTTTTTGGCGAAGAATATTTGCGTGTAGAGATGTCGACGCGGTGCAGAAAAATACTCACACGCTTGTCCCACTACAGCGCGATAAGGGGGTGTTAGAGTTTGGGCCCAACATTGTTATGACTGACTATTAGTACGTAGCCTCCTTAGCTAAGATACTGCCTGATGCCTTTGCAGTCCAAGTTGTGTCGTACAGTTGTATTTTAGACCAGGTACATGCCTACATAGTCTAACCAGACGGAGTTGTTGAAGGGCTGCGGGTACGTACTACAGCGTGTGTATCATTGTTTGCTGGGTTTTGTGTGAGGTATACAGTAGAGCTCCACATGGTACGTAGAAACCTGGTGTATTTAGGTAGATACTGTAGCCTCTGTACTCGTACGGTACTGTTATTATTAGTAGTATATACTAGCACGCCTCGCTTCACAGGGCGTCGTGTCGCCTACAATTAGGCAAATATTACTTGTTCCCGATTGCTATTCAAGTTCACCCCTCCGATGCATGTGTTGGCGTTGGACACCAATAAAACATAGCAGGAAATCTCTTCGGGAGAAACCACGCTCTACTGGCCGCATGGCTATAACTCATACCCTGATTTGGCCCCCCTTGTGAGTCCTCATTGCCGCCTTGTGTGCCACTATTACATGTGTGTTTATACAGGTAAACCCTTCTTCGACTCCATCCTCGGTACAGTCGATACCGCCAGCGCCACCAGCACCGACACAACCAGCAGCACATACTAATAACGCCTCGCCAGCACCTCCAACGCCTTCTCAGACTCCTGTGTCATCACCCACCCGTGGAGCGACCGCTTCCGTTCCGACGGTGGCACAGAAAAGGGCTCACCGTAAGGCTAGGACACGCAAGCGTCGGCAACGTGGCATTGGTCTGCACATCTCTGCTATGCGGTGTTAAGTCCGTCGCTACAAGGCGTTGGTTTGTACGTAGGGAAAACCGGCTTAAGGGGTTCACGAGTTTTAGGGGCATATTTCTTTCATATTTTCATTTTTTTCAAGACATGCATGGCCACTCCGCCCTGCCGAAAGACGGGGGGGGGGGGGGGTGCAGAGGTCCTGGCAGGGTACGGATATGTTAGGCGTAACAGGGAACTGATATAAGTACCCCCCCCCCTTTCCGAAATGTTTCCCTGTGACGACGCCCTTTGCTTTGAAGAAGAGGGGCCGAAGTGAGGGAGGGATGCGAAAAATATATGGGAGGGAGGGAGGGAGGGAGGGAGGGAGGGAGGGAGGAAGGGGGGAGCACAAGGGAGGGGGGGAAGGAGGGAGGAAAGGAGGGACGGGAGCGAGGTGTGGTACACGAAAACACGCCGTAAAACAACGATAGGTTGTTGGCTAATTTCGTTGTTCTTCGTTCCTGACAGAAGCAACTATTAACACCAGCGGGGTCAACAATTATTGAGCCGGTGGTGTACACGGGGCCACTTTCCCAGCACATTTGATACACGATCAACATGAAGAAATGTCAAGAAGAAGAGCGCTCTCACCGGACGAACCGTCGACGGTGAGCAGTCCGCGGTTTCAGGCAACCACTGCAATGCGCAGGCAGCATGCTGCGAGCGTGGTGTGCATACAACGTCTGGCACACTGCCCTGTGGTACCGGTAGTAAACGTGCCACCCCCTAGAATATAATCCAGCAGCGTCGAGTTGCTTTAGGGGTGTCCTATGTATGCTGTCAACCGGCATCTTTTTTGTTTGCGCCACTCATCACGTACGTCTCAAAGGGGTAAAGTATCACAGCAAAAGTTAATAGACATTTCTGAAAACATTATCTTGGGACAATCAGCATAAATACTGCCGCCCTTGGAAGGCGGTTGCTCCACCGCCACTTAAGTACTATCCCTCCCCTTCCCCCTATTTTATATAGGTTGGGATGTCGGTTGGCAACGGCACTGTAACACATGCCGCTCATTACGTTTGCTACGTAAACAACCAGGGTACCGTTTTTTTTTTTTTTTAGGGGGGTTTTCTGGAGGTCGCCCACAGCTGGTTGTCGAGTTAGATCTTTTGTGCCAGGTAAAGAACCCTTACTCCGCACAAGGGAGTTGATCGTATCACGTAGTGTTCAAGGTAAGGCACCCAAGAGGCAGCTACATAGTACTCCCACCGCTGTGTCTGGAAGTGGCTACACCGGGAGCTAAATTGACTCATTGAAGCTATCATCCATAAGCAAGTCCGCCTCACAAGCGGCTCTTAGTAGGATGCAGCTCACCCTTCATGCGACTCGCCGGCACCTCACGGCGCTTCGCGCATGGTGCAAGCAAGGTCTGCCTTGTCGGTGAAAACCCGACATGCTCCGTCCCGGCATTGCAGGGATGCGAGGGTCTATGGTGATACGACTACGGCCATGCATGAGATCGAGTACAACTCTCCTATCGAGTACACCCCCCCCCCTCCTCTTTCCGTAGCAACCAGCGGACGGCACGTACTTGTACTTGAAGCTTTCCATCCTATCATCTCCGCGATCCCATCCACGTATCACACGAGTCGCTGTATTTCATCTTCCCAAAACAACACACCGTCATATTGTGTCTGCCTGCTTGCAGAGGCTTTCTTTTATAACAGCGGGACGGTCCCGAGCATCGACCACCCGATGGATCATCGACCACATCGACCAACAAATCAGCGATGCACATTTCGCGTGTATCATCGACCAATCATTCACCAATCAATCCAAAGAATGGTTCAAACAGATCGATCAATCGACAAACCTGTTCATCGTACAGCAGGCCTAAGAAAAACACAACGCCCCTGTGCTGTCTGCGCCCAATCCCACAAGAACGCTACGCAGACCCCCCCCCCCCCCCCCCCCCCCCACCCTCCTAAATGATATTCCTGCTCCGACCGACTCCCACCACCAGCCTCCCCCCCTGCCCGTACTTAGCCGTTGTTCAACGTTGGTCAGAGCCAGTGCAGAGACACCGGCTATAAATACGTACCTGGTAGGCACTATCTGCCTGCCAGGGTATGCTGCAGCCTTCGGCGAGATAATAGGCAGCATCTGCCAGCCAGGGCACAGCCTTCGGCGAGACAGACGGCAAAGACAGACGGCAAAGGCAGCAAATAGGCACCCACCCAGGGGGTACATTGTAGTGCACAGCTCTCGGCCACACGGAAATCCAACAAAGTCGAAGGGCGAAGGCCAAGGCACGGGCAATAGAGAAGGCACCGACCATCTACTGGTCAGAGTACGGTTTGGGGTTTCGGCGGTTGTCTTGCTCCATCCTGCGAAGCTTCTTTCCTCTCCACAAGAAGCGGATGGGGGTGGACTTGAGGCCCAGCTGTTTTTGTTTTTTTTTGTCGTTCGTACAAAAAGGCATAAAACGGACAGGAAAAACACAGCACGTAGGCGATGGTTTAGAGGGTGGCTACAACTTTAGAGGCGGAGGCGGGATGGAAACGGGGGCGGGGGGGAGGAGGGGGGGGGGGCAATCTCCAGCAGGCCTCAGCTCTCATCTCCGCCAAAGATCATGCCAGGGTAGTTTTTTTTTATCGAGACAGAGCGGAGTGCAGGCTCGAGACCCCGGGAGTTTCTGAAGTATACATGCGAAGAATTACATACGTAGCCCTCGCAGCTTCAAGCCGATTTCTCACTCTCTCCCTCTAGCATATACCTGGTACCAGGTACCTGGTACCATTTCCCCCCCTGAAATACGACGAACATCGTTCTGATTAAAGATAAAAACGTAAGCCTCCTTGAAATTAGAAACAGAGTGCTACATAGCACTTACGTGATCCTCTGCTCCAAGAGACGGTTTGACTGCATAAGCCACGGTATTTAGCCCCCCCGCCCGGATGAAAACGCTTCCACAACGGGGGGGGGGGGTGGGGGGGTTGCGAAAAAACTCCCGCCGCCGCCGCCGGTGAAAATCCGACGTGCTCCGTCCCGGCACTGTATATAGCAACGCGACTATGGCTACACGACAATGGCCATGCATGGCATGAGTACACCCATCACCCCCCGCGCGCGCGGTGTGCTCTAACATCCACGACACGAAGGCTTATTTATGGCCATGGTTGGTGACATGCTGTAACTGAGCACGACAACACGGTAGAGCGACCATACGACCGACGCCTTGCTATATTTTATGAAAATTCCATTTTTTTGTTTTTGTTTTGGTGTGTGTGGTACGATCTACTGACTCAGTTCCGTTGTTCATGATTTGCTTTCGCTCGTTCACTTCATAACAAATTCAGAGTCTTGCCTTGTGACAGCGGAGCACGATGACAGCAACGACACAAAAAAATACAGCAACAGCAACAACAAAAGCAATCACAGAGGGCATTCGATAAATGTCGGACTGGAACATGTACGAAAAATTGTCGGAGTGGGGGGGGGGGGGGGGGGGGGGGGGGGAAGAAAAAAAAAACTGGAAATAACAACGACATTAAAAATACCACCACCACCATCAAAAACAACACCAACAGTACGGTGACTGACTGACCTGCTCTCTGAATTTTCGGTCGAGGTACCGCTTGTAGTTGTCGCCGAAAAGCTTCGGGTTGTTGCAGAAGATCGCCACTGTCGGGGGCCGGGCCGCAATCTGCGACATCAAACGCAACAAAAACGGCAACATCAGCAACGGTCAAAAACAGCACGACATTATTACCAACCAGGGGCACACCGACTATTACGGGGGACCATATCAAATAGGACCTACGGTACACAAAAAAAAAAACTACCAGGTATATGTTTCGCTATTTTGGCTCACCATATTTGGTCCTATTTACTATGGTCCCCCGTACTAGTATAACAGTGTAACAGTAAAATAGTGCAACATAGGGGGGTATGCATGCTTTTTGGGTTCATCGTAGGTTCCAATCACTACAACGGGCCCTGCTGTATGTATGCCCCCCCCCCCCCACTATTACGGGGGACCATAGCAAATAACACCACATATTGTTATTACGGGGGGCCATAGTTAACAGAACCAAATATTGTTAGCAAAAAATGTTAAACATATACCTGGTAGGTTTTTTATGTATACCATAGGTCCTGTTAACTATGGGCCCCCGTAATAGTAGAAATAAGTTATACTGGTATATATATATATATAAATATTTTCATGTGTACCGTTGGTCCTATTTACTATGGTCCCCCGTTACAGTAATAGCGTCAGTACTGCGGCGCAGAAAACATCACGCCTCCGGCGCCACGTACAGAAGTAGAACGGATACCGGGGTGCCCCTTGGCACTGGACAAGACAGAGAAAAGTACCCGGCTACTGTAGGTCGTTTAGACAACTCTGAATCGCAATCAATTGCCTTTTTTGGGGTATTTTCACGAAAAGTAGTACTCGTAGCGTTCAGGAGATCGCATCGGAGGCGTTTTTTGCCCTTCCCCCCCCCCTCTCGGTGTTCCGTTTGCTTGGTAGCACGATGGCCCCTACTATACAGGCCTCAAACGGGGGGGGGGAGAAAGTCTTCCCCGTGTATTTCTGAACAATACAGCTGCTGTACAAGCATCGATGGAAAGCCTGTTATCAACAGCGTATGCTACACAAGAAGACATTTTCGATTAACGCAGTACGTAGCACTTGAGATAACCGAACCAAAGTGGGTGCGGTGGGCCTACTCCGTGATAGTAATATAAATGTATATCGCGGTACTTATATTTCCGTCCAGAGAACTATCAAATATCGAAATATTTCGACTACCGGTGGTGTTTTGGCTTATCGGTATCGATGTCCGATATCGATATCTGATACCTGGTACCTGATGTCGATTTCCGATACCGATATCTGATATCTGATATCTGATATCGAGATCCGATACCCGATCTTGAACACTAATTTCCACGCTCCGCAGCTTTCTGGACCAGCCGCGCACACGGGCACTCACTCTCTCCCTCCCCCGGGTGTGTACTAAACGCCTTGGTTGTCATCGCGAAATCCGGACTTAAGAAAGCTGCAGAACAAAAAAAAAAAAAACACACGAAATATTTATATGTGGTTGGGTTCAAGGGATGGAGGGGGGACATTGACTACCGGAGTGCCCTCGTCCCTTCCCTCCGAGCGAGCGAGCGAGAGAAAAAAACGCCTGCCTGTCTGTCCAGGGTTTTCATTCCAGCCAATATTTAGATGCATCGCGCAGAATCCACCTACGAACCTGATTACAGTAGTAGATTTTCCCCTGTGAGGCGCCGGAAGACTTCTTGCTCGGTGGCGACTGCCACAGCACGGCGTCGCGGAGCACCTGAAAAAGCATACACAGACAAAAAAAAGACAAACGTGTATACATTACACCTGTTTAGGGAGTGAACGGCATTTCCAAGGACTGTACCCTTCTTTTGGGGTACAAATTACTCGGAATTAGTGTGGGATACATTGCAGTAATGGTCCCGTTGCAGGGCCGGTATCATTATGCGCCACGCAGCGGTACCGCCACCATCTATAGCGGTTTCACAACAGGCACTATTTACGGGGGACCATAGTTAATAGGACCAAATATTGTTAGTAGAAAGGGTTAAACATATAGGTCTTCACGTATGCCACAGGCCCTATTAACTGTGGTCCCCCGTAATACTACAGCGGGAAAGCCCTTCACTTTTCAGCCGGCACTATAGACGGCAGCCGGCACTACTGCAGTACGCAGCGGTGAAAGGGTTTCACTACTATGGAGGGGAGCAGGCACTACTCAACAACAGGCACTACTAAGGCAGCAGGCATTGCTGCTCTCCGGACTGGTAAAAAAGCTTTTAATCCGTTTAGTACCGCACTTTCGGTTCGGACAATAATTACCACTCTAAATACCTTTTATGCACCATTACGGGGGACCATTGTAAACAGGACCAAATATTGTTGGTCAAATGGCGAAGTATATAGGTGCTTGGGTGCACCGTAGGTCCTATTTAATATGGTCCCCCGTAATTTAGTATCGAAACAAAACATGGCTCGATATATAAGGACGTTTTTAACGCTAACATTCAAACAGCACATTGCTCGAAGCATAATGACAATTTTGCACTAATATTCAAACAAAACATTGCTCGAATTGTAAGGACTTTTTCTACACTATTATTCAAACAAAACATTGCTCGATATATAAGGAGCTGTTCTACACGAATATTCGAACAAAACAATGATCGAACTATAAGGACCTTTTTTTACACTAGTATCCAAACAAAACATTGCTCGAAATACAAGGACCTTTCTTACACCAGTATTCAAACAAAACACCGCTCCCAGGCAAAAATATACCTTTTACACTAATATTCAAACAAAACACTGCTCGAAATAAAAGGACCTTTTTTACACAAAGCATTGCTCGAAATATAAGGATATTTTTTACACTAACTTTCAAACGAAGCATTGCTTGTATATCTTAGGGGCAGAGTGGTACTTGAATTTAGGCTCAACATTTTTGTTTCTGTCCAGAGCACTAATAACAACAGGAGGGCCAACAACTCCTTGACCCTTTTAGAACCGCAGTCCCGTTTTGGGGGCAAACTACTCGGAATTTGACTGGTTTGTCCCCAAAATGGGACTGCGGTTCTAAAAGGGGTAAGAAATCGCCAAGCACCTTGTTTTTGGGGGGGGGACGAAACAATTGGATGGAGAGGGGGGGTATTTTTTTGTGGCAAAAAAGTCTATTGGAGGGCAAAACACAGACAAAAAGAGAAGGTAAATACCATGGGGAAAACAAATTCCCAGCACTCCAGGTTTTTACACCAGCAAAAAGCCAGCAACGTTTCACTACAGGCACTATGAACGGGGGGACCATAGTAAATAGGACCAAATATTGTTGGTCAAAATTGGGAAAAATACAGGTTTCTGTGTGTACCGTAGGTCCTGTTAACTATGGCCCCCCGTAATATTAAATACCATGAACACGTAGCATGTACCTAAAAAATTTTTTTTGCGTTTTTTCAAGGGTCTGCTGGCGAGAAAAAAAAAACAGCACAACTGTACACGACACACACTATCCCTGATAGGTATGCAGAGCAAACAGCCCCCCGGGACACACGCCATCCAGGGCCCAACAAGGTAAAACAAAGGGAAACGCCTCGCTCGGTGTGGGCGCGCAGATGCAGGAGCCCAACGCTACGACAGCAGATTGTTACTCGCTGCACCACTGCCACGGCGAGCGCGTCCTCCCTCCCTCCCTACCTCGTTGAGCACGCTGGTTTTGATCCTTCGACGGTGCTGAACCGCCACTTCATCGACAAGGTCAAACAGCTGCGGCAATCGACAGGCAGGCAGGCAGGCGGGGGGGGGGAGGGGGGGGGGAGGAGACAAGGCGCGAGAGCGGGCGCGGGCGGATTGCAGTGGGAGATGAGGGGGCCGGTATTGTAGTTTCAGCTGGCACGTTATTTACTGTAGTACTCGCGTCTAAAACGATCGTAACTATTAATCACGATCCTCGTTATTAGGATGATCACTACTACTGTTTTGAATGCTACATCAAGATTGTGATGATGAATATTGTAAAGAATACGACTATTGCGGCGGGCCATAGTAAATAGGACCAAATATTGTTATTACGTGGGGCCAAAGTTAACAGGACCTATGGTACACATAAAAACCTATATGTTTAACAATTTTTAACAACAATATTTGGTCCTGTTAACTATGCCCCCCCGTAATAGTACAAATAGGGAAACATGTAGTTTTGTTTCTATACAGTAGGTCCTATTAACAGGACCAAATAACGATAGTAAAGATAGGGAAAACATATAGCTCTTTTTCTATCCTATTTAACAGGACCAAATATTCTTCGTAAAAATAGGGAAACATATAGTTTTTTTTCTATGCAATAGGTCCTATTAACCCTCTTAGGACCCCAGTCCCGTTTTGGGGGCAAACTACTGATAATTAGAGTGGTTTGTCCCCACATATGGGAGTGCGGTGCTAAAGGGGTTAACAGGACCAAATATTGTTCGTAAAAATAGGAAAACATATAGCTCTGTTTCTATGCAGTAGGTCCTACTAACAGGAACAAATAATGTTGGTAAAAATAGGGAAACATATACCTGGTAGTTTTTTTTTTCTATACGGTAGGTCCTATTAACAGGACCAAATATTGTTAGAAAAAATAGGGAAACATACCAGGTATAGTTTTTTGTCTATACAGTAGGCCCTACTAACTATGGTCCCCCGTAATAGTACTACCACGATTGTTGTCGTTGTACTGATTAAGTAAACGATTATCACTATCATTATCATGTTTTGCCGTCCGATAACGTGCAGCACGAGCTTAAAAACGCCGATCACTCACACGAAAACAGATACAGAAATACGCACAAAAAAACAAATAAACAAACAAACAAACAGTACTCGTAGCAGCTAAAAAGCAGCAGGACTATTTTTGTACCAAGTCATGCTTGCGCATGGTGCCATACGCAGACCGTGGGCACTGCAGTACGGCAAAACCGACCGTGGCGCTGAGACTTACAGCGGAGCCGAAACAACGCGTCCGCGGTCACGTTGCTCCACATCCTTAGCTATTTGTTTCAGTTGTGTCCAAAAACAGACGAGTTGGCGAGGAGATAATCGGGATCGAAAAAAAGGAAAACTATTTGGTGCTGGACCTTCAAATCCCTTTAGAGCCGTAGTCCCATTTTGGAGGCAAACCAGTCAAATTTCAAGTAGTTTGTCCCCAAAACGGGACTGCGGTTTTAAAGGGAACATGCTTCGTGAAACTGTCTGTTGCCGGGCCGCATACGCAGTATTCAGAACTTACGCTGGACGCCAAAAAAACGTATTTCTTTTATTTACTCGTACACACCGCACGTGGGTAGTTACCGGTAACAATAGTTAGTTACTGTGGATACCGGTGACAATCCTTACTGCAGTTACCGCAAATCATGTATTCCCCTATATATGCAGAGTAGTTACCGGTAATAGTAGATAGTTACTGTAGGTAGATACTACAGTTATTACGGAGGCCCATAGAAATAAAGCCCAGCGTATTGTTTTTTTTTTTATCTTTCCGGAATTGTTTTTTTTCCTGGTCATTTTTTTACCTCATTTTGTCGACGAAGCTATCTGCGTCTGGACCAAGTTTCGCGTATACCGCGGCACGCAGGGGAGCTACAAAACAGTAGTTAGTGTCGACGGAAAGCTGAGGACTTCAGCTTTCCAACGATGCTACTTACAGCCAAAAATATGATGTTGCGGATGCGCCAGAGGTAGGGAACGAGGGTAAGGGTATCGATCTTTAGACGCACGTATCCCACGAACGATCAGGATTCGCGCAAAACGTACAGCACAATTATGTGGCCCGTACTCCAAGCTTTCCAAAGATGCTTAATACGCGAAAATCCGGCGGGATCTCCGGTCTACACATCTCCCCCCGTTAAAAATAGCAATATTATCACTACCTATTTTCATCACCTCCCCTCTCGTCTTCAACCATACACCTACGGCTACAAGTAGTATCGTTGGAAAGCTGAAATAATCGGCTTTCCGCCGGTTTTAACCACGGGTCTGTGCGGCTGCTAATATATTCAAATGCAATATTTTCCTGAAGAATATGATGGAAAAAATTGCCCACAAAAACAAATATTCTGAACTGAAACAGCTCATCCGTGGGCTTAAATACTATGGGTCTCCGCAATAGTTACTGTAGATACCGGTAATAATACTTACTGCGGTTACCGCAGAACCATGTATTCCCCTAAATTTACAGGGTAGTTACCGGTAATAATAGTTAGTTTCCGCTCGATATTTCCAGAACGGGAAGGTGTTGCCAGTATACCGAACACAGGTTTTTTTCAGAAAATGTACCGGTCAAGAGAGCGAGAGAGAAAGAGAGAGAGCCCTTTCCGAAAACATAAAACGTTTCGTTTATACGAATAGCGGCAGTGCCCTTGCTATGTACCTTTGTCATGAAAAACGAGCTTCAAAAAAAGGTATAATGCGTACAGAGCTGCGTAGAACCCTCGTGCCGAGTCAAAGCTCGCTCTTTGCGGTACTCGCTCCGTTCCTTTCCTTCGTACTCCGACCTCCTCTGTGCAACGCTGACAGCCCCTGGGGGTCACCTTCCTGGTCAGATCGGCGCGTGCTAAAGACATACCACTCTGTCCCATAATATAAACACCGTTTCCACAATAATTGTTAAATCAACGGTGCTTACATTCCAGCAAAGAGTGGTAAGATATACCGGCTACACACACAGTAGTAGTGGTGTGACCAATACCCTCTCCTTAAAACCACCCCGGGGGCAGATAAAACTCAGGGTGGTTTTACATCTACCCGGAAGTCTTACACCGGAGGGGTTCACAAAGTGGGTTCGTATATACCACTGTGCGTACACCTGGTTGACAAGCAGCTTACTGGTAGATCCCCCCCCCCCCCCCCCCCCCCCGTCATTGTTGTTCGTTTTATTTTTTCATTTTTTGAACTGACCTTAGTGCAGCGCTGACCCGTTTTTGCGGAGGTGAAGACCACCTCGGCCCACTTCACCGGGGCGAGCATTTGCTTCGCGTACGCAACCGCCTGGGGGAGGGAGAAATAGCGGGTTCGGCACGCACGTGGGGGTCGCGACGGTGGGGCGGCAGGCGGAGGGGGGGGACGGGGAGTGTGCTCACGTCAGGCACGGGCGTAGTCGTATGACCATAGAAACCCTTGCATCCCTATGGGCAATGCCCGGAGACGGAGGACGTAAGGTTTTAACCGACCAGGCAGATATTGCTCGCACTAAGCGCGAAGCGCTGTGAGCCGTGAGCTGTCGGGCGAGTTGCATAAAAATGATGAGCTGCATCCTACGAAGAACCACTAGTGAGGTAGACTTTCTTGGGTATACCAGATATACGACAGCGTCGAATTAATGACACATCTCGCAGCACGTGAAAACCGAATGGCGTCGCACGCAGCTTGCAAATACCAGGCATGAGCTTCGAGGAACTTTTCATTTTATCGTAAGCATTCACTTCTGGTCATCCATGCATTTATCTGTACAAATATATTGTTCAATGTGGAGACCTACCTACTATTACGGGGGACCATAGTTAATAGGACCAAATATTGCTAGTAAAAACGGTTAATAGGACCAAATATTGCTAGTAAAAACGGTTAAATATATAGGTTTTTAAGTATACCATAGGTCCTATTAACTATGGTCCCCCGTAATGATCTATTTACACAAGTACGTTTTGTTTCGATTTAAACGTACCAAGGGCGTGATATTTCTTTTTTCGGTGCTTACCTTGTTGTAGCTGGCGTCGTCCTTCTTCTCCACGAGATCCCACTTGTTGCACACCACCACGCAAGCCCGACCGTCGGCTTGCACGCGATCCGCCAGCACTCGGTCCTGCAGGAACAAACACACACACCAGGGGCAGTGATAAATTCGTCCAAAACAAATTCGTTCAGATATCTCACGATTTTGGATTGCTCCTAATTCTGGCCTATTTTATAGGGAATGAGCGTGTACCGGTAGGTTGTTTTTGTATTTTTTTTTTGTTTTATCGGTCGCAAGGGGGCGAAAAAAAAACAAGAAACCAGGCACAAAATCAAAACAAGAGGAAACAGTCGGAAACCAAAAAGCAAACCAGAACAAAAAAAAAAGAAAAATCGTAAAAAAAAAAAAAAGAAAAAAAAAGCCAAGCCAAGCCAAGCCAGGAAAACAGCATTTGAGAAAACGTGTGAGGGAAACAAAAACATGTTCACACAGAAAATAAAACAAAATCGGAAAATGGAAAAAGGGCAGATCGCAAGAAAAAAGGACGTATATATGTATTTAGGTATATAGGAGAACCCAAATAGACAAAAAAAAAGAGGGAAAACGAAGAAGTGTTTTCTCACCTGGTCTGTGATGCCAGCTTCAACATCCACCATGAGGAGAACTACGTCCGCTCGCCGGATGGCCTTAAAAGCACGGTTGACCATGAAAAACTCGTTACCGTAGTCAATCTGTCGCCGACCAATTCCAACCCGAGCCCCGGTCCATACCAAAGCCGCGCGGTCCGCACCATACCATAGTGCGGCGCAGCACAGCAAAAGATGGGCATGTGGGGGCGGTGGAAAGTGAGCAAACGATTTTGTCAGCTTCATTAGACCCTTTCCGGACTCCTCCTCCTCCTCCGCCTCCAAAAAAACGAAATCAAAGACGTGTTCGGCAGGGTAGTACAATAGGTAAACCGGGGCACCCGGGTGAAACCTACCCGGGTAAAACGTACCAACCCGTTAAACTATCCCTATGTTTTCCGGCCCGGAATACCACAGTCTACCCGTCGTACGAGTAGTCTAACTTTTCTTGGAGCGTTTTTGGTTGAGCTTTCTTGTACCCTTTCCATTTTCCGTTTCCTTTTCTTCGGATTACGTTCTTTGCGATTTCTTCTTCTTCTTCTTCTTCTTCTTCTTCTTCTTCTCACCTTTCCCTTGCGTCGGATGCCCGCCGTGTCCACGAGGCGGTACGTCCTCCCCCCGCGTTCGAACAGAGCGTCGATCGAGTCCCGCGTGGTGCCCGGCACGTTGCTCACGATCGATCGCGTCTCTCCGAAAAGCTTGTTGAGGAGGCTGGACCTACCGGGGGGGGGGGGGGGGGGGGGGGGGGGGGGGGGGGGGGGGGCGAAAAAGTCGAAAGGAAAAACAGAAAAAAAGAAACAAGAAAAAGTGAGCCCGGGGGAGGGGTTAGGGGTGGCGTTGGTGGGGTAAAGGCGGGGGTAGGGCGGGGGTGCACTCGATATTTTGCACGGCCGTAGTCGTATGACCATAGGCCCTCGCATCCCTACAACGCCGGGACGGAAGGACGTCGGGTTTTCACCAACCAGGCGGGCATTGCTTGTTGCACCAATCCCGAAGCGCCGTGAGGTGTTCGGCAAGTCGCATGAAGGGTGAGCTGCATCCTACTATCAATGAGAACCGTTTGCGAGGTGGACTTGCATGTGGATAACAGCCTCAATTCGATCACATATCCTCCGGTGTGGCCACCTCCAGAGGCAGCAATGGAAGTACTATGTAACTATCTCTTGGGTGCCTTACCACGAACACTGCTCGTACGTGATACGATCACTTCCCCTTGGTAGGGATAGGAGAGGGGGAGGAGTGGGGGCGGGAGGGGCGGGGTCAACCTGGGGGTTGGTGAGTAACAAGTCGCGAAAGCAAAACAAAACATGACGAGGCGGGGATAGGGGGGGGGGGGGAGGAGGGGGCGTGCCACTACAGTAGCCCAAACGTTGTGAACGCGAGTACGCGACAGCAGCAGCATCGCCAGAGACCCTGAGCGGTATACAGTACACGGTACGGAGGGAGGCCAACAGCAGTAGTGGATTGCACACGTCGCAAGCACGATGCACATTTGTGAATGGCCGAACCAAGCACAGCACAGCACAGCACGGCACAGCACAGCACAGCACAGCACAGCACAGCGCAGCACAGCACAGCACAGCACAGCACAGCACAGCACAGCACAGCACAGCACAGCACAGCACAGCACAGCACAGCACAGCACAGCACAGCACAGCACAGCACAGCACAGCAAAGCAGAGCACAGCGAAGCAGAGCACAGCACAGCACGACACAGCACAACTCAGCACGGCACAGCACAGCGCATGTGTGTCTCACTTTCCGACGTTGGGCCTTCCAACGATAGCAACGTTGATGATATCCTCTTCCACTGCCGTCGTGTCCACCTCATACAGGTGCTCCTGCACCACATCCATCATATCGTAGACCTGCAAGAAATCACCACACAGGGTACGTATGCACTTCCAAACTTTAGCCCCAACTGCGATTCCAATTGCAATATTCCCAAAAAAAAAAATAAAAACTACAATCGCTAGTCCAATTCCAATTACGTTTCCTGTAATTCCAATCGCAGTTCCAGGTATACTTCGACGTATGTATATCCAAGTACGCACCTGCGCTGATCGCATGTCTCGCTACCAATCCCAACACCAACCTCTCAAGTTCCTGTTCCAAATGGGGGCACGCGCAACATCAACCTTCGGCAGCGGGTGGGGAGAAAGAAACGCAAAAAAATGTTGAAAACGTACAAAAACGATCATCAAAAAACCGTTTCGAAGTGAAGAACGTCGACCGGCTCGGCGCTGAAGGCGTTTAACCCTGTTAGCACCGCAGTCCCGTGGTGGATACAAACCAGTCAAATTCTAAGTAGTTTTGTCCCCAAAACGGGACCGCGGTCCTAAAAGGGTTTTAAAAAACCCGGTGTACCCACTGCACGCGAGAACGATTTCCCCCGAGGAGCTACCCGGATGTGCATACACGGTAGGTGTCATACAGCTCACCCCATCACCGTGGAGTCCGCTGATTGGCCAAGGATTTCCGAGGCCAAGACACCAGAAATCGGCCGCCTGCAAGTCTCCCGCTACCTGTGTGCACCAGCAAACCCCGAGGGAAAAAAAAGGGGTGAAAATGAAATTTGTTATTACTAGAGAGGGGGGGGGGGGGCGAGGGGCGGAAAAAAGGTACCATGGTATGACGTGCCACTCTGTTCGGGAATATAGAGTGTGTTCGGTGTTTGGTGTGCATGTCCAAACGCGCACTATGTTTACGAACAAAGTTGTACCGGGTGGTACACGCGCCATGGCGTGTGCAGGGTGCTGATTCACTCCGTTCACAGTTCGGAACACGTGCAAACGCGCCCGGGGGGGAGGGGGCGGGGGTGTGTGTACTCGATAGGAGAGACGTACTCGATCTCATGCATGGCCGTAGTCGTATGACCATGGACCCTCGCATCTCTACAATGCCGGGACGGAGCATGTCGGGTTTTCACCGACCAGGGGGGGGGGGGGTTGTTCATCTGTATCCGTCCGCACAGCAAGTTGAGATATGTACGCATCAAGTAGAGTACGACGTCCGTCCGTTCGTCCGTCCGTCCGTCCGCCATCCGTCGGTACAACCAGCCAATATATGTACGACAGCCGTCTGTCCGTCCGTCCGCCATCCGTCGGTACAACCAGTCAATATACATATACGACAGCCCTCCGTCCGTCCGTCCGTCCGCCATCCGTCGGTACAACCAGTCAATATATATGCGACAGCCGTCCGTCCGCCCGTCCGTCCGCCCGCCCGTCCGTCCATGAGCACAAGCAGTCAACAAAACAGTACATAAAAAATGAACAACAGACCTGTTGCCTCTCCAATCGACCGAAGCAAAAAAGCAACAACACCACCATGGAGGGGCAGGAAAGACCCCCCCCCTTAGGACTACCACTCTGGGCCGAAAACATAAGCCCCGTTTAGCGTTCACGTCAGAGTCCAAAGGGGCATTATAATACCGGTCAGAGCGGCACGTGCTACCGCCGTATCACACGGTGTGATAAGCCAACACCGGCACGTGCTACCGCCGTATCACACGGTGTGATATGCCAACACCACCCCCCCCCCCCCCCCTTCTCCCGCCCTCCGACAAATTTCACTTCACAGATTTTCCGGCAACGGGAGTGAAAAGAGATGCAAACGCCTCGAGCGATGCCATGCGCCTATGGGGGAGAACACAAATCTCGACGAGATCTTCTTTCCAAAATTCGCCATTTTCGTTCATGGTTGTGTGCCCCCTCCTCCCCTCCCCCCCTCCCCGCTCCCCCCCACCCCCCCCAAGTTTCAGTTAAAAAATCCGCTCCGAAGGTGGTCCCATGTTTTTGCATGTTAATACCGTACCGTATTTTCGGACCGTTTAATCAAAAAAAAAAAAAAAAAAGGCGTGCAGTTCCAAAAGGAGGTTGTTGTATGTCACCCCCCCCTCGGCGAAGCGTGCATGGATAAAAACTTGAAAATAAAAATAAAAATAGTCGACGAAAGGAAAGCATGGTCACATTCTGCAAATTGAAATACCAGCAAGCTTTTTACCCTCCGGGGCGGGGGGGGGGGGGGGGGGGGTGGAAAAAGTAAAAGCTTACAGTTTGAGCTCATCACATTTCCACACATGAAAAAACCCGCCGCAACCTTCCTCTACCTCTCGGGGGCGCGTTGATTTTGTCGACCCCGACCTGCTCCCCGAGAGGATCAGGTGCGGTAGAGGTTAGCCACCCGGGGGAGTCATCTCCCCTCCTCTCGGTAGTATGGGGATTTTCCGCGAGCTCACCCCCCCTAATAAAAAAGCCTAGGGTAATGCTGCCTGCCAGCCCATCGGACTCGGTCTGCGTAGCTGCGGCCCACCTACCCGTTGGGCGCGTTAGTCTCATTCACAACAACAACTCAACTCGCCGCTCTTCCTGTACCTTCCCCCCCCCCCCCCCCCCCTTCCCCCCCTCCGAAAAAAAAAACAGATTGCCTCAAGCTCTGAAAGGATTCAACAAGTCTCGACGGAGGGAGGGAGCACGGTCACGCGACGCACGCAACGCATGGCAACGCACCTCGGACTCGCACTTGTTGACGGCCAGGATGACGGGCACCTTCTGCTGCCGCAGGAACCGCGCGATCTCCTGGTCCAAAGCGCTGCAGCCCACCTGCCCGTCGACGACCATGACCACCACGCTAGCCTCCTCCAGCGCGATCAACGCCTGCTGCCTGATCTGAGCGTCGCAAGCGTGGCGATGGTGGCAGGCGAAAATGTGAAGGGAGAATCGAGAGGGGTTGAAGCGCAAAGACGGGACGCGGGGGTGGCCTCGCGACTCCGCATTATTAGACGAAAAAACAAAAAAAAAAGTACGAAACAAAATCGTGCTCAACCCCCTACCAAGCGAACCATTGCCTTAGAAGGGCGGCGACTTCTCGTAATTCCGACCACGAGCCTTTGCCTCAGAGGGGCGGCGGCTTATCATACTTCCGACCAAGATCATTTGCCTAATTGGGGCGGCGGCGTATCATACTTCCGGCCAAGAACCTTTGCCATAGAGGGGCGGCGGCGGCTTGTGCGTCAGTTTCTTTTGACAAAAGAAGATTCGGGGTTCGAGTCCCCAAGAGGTTGTCTTTTTTCTCTCTTGTTGACCAGTTTTTACGTAAACACCTGTCAAGAGAGGGACTCCTCCAAAAATGTACCCAGTAACACTCTAGACGGCAAGCTATGGGCCGTTTAGGCACTACTACGTTCACACGAGAACGCCACCGTATCGAGTTCTGCCGCCTCGGTGCCCGTTGCGACGCCTGGGCGAGACACGGACAGACGGGCAGACGGGACGGGGACGGCCTTGTCGCTCAGCACGACGCAAAAGCTGCCAAAAACGAGTATATACGTACCGTTCCAACAGGTGCCACCAAGCACAATACACGACAACGCCACTCTGTCGACAAAACATGGAAGCCCCTTCAAAGCGCAATCGCAGACCTGCTGCCTGATCTGAGCGTCGTGAGCGCGCCCGTCGCAGAGCGAGACCAGCCGTGACGGGACGGGACGGGGATGGCCTCACCGCCCCTCGGCACGACGCAGAGCTCCCAAAAAGCGTACGAACACCCCCCCTGCCATGCTGTACACGACAAAAAAGCCACTCAGTCTGCAAAATGTAAGCCTATTCAACGCGCGAATAACGCCTGCTGCATGATCTGAGCATCGTGTCAGTGGCAGAGTTGGGAGGGGGGAGCCACCCCGAGACGGAAACGCCTGCTGCATGACCTGATAACTGTGTCAGCGGCAGAGTGGGGTTGGGGGGGGGGAGCCAGCCAGCCAGCAGCGCGCGACGGGACGGGTGTTGTAACCTTCTTACAACTGCAAAACTTATCCCACACAAATTCCAAGTATTTCCCCCAGAAAACCGTGTGCGCATCTCTTGAGGGGGAACACAACGCACGCACTCACGCGCACGTGCCCACAAACCCACGCACGGTGCGGGTGGCCTCACCGCTCACCCTCACCCACCCACCCTGGAAAAAGAGCCCCTCTCCCTCGTTGTCTCCGATCACGAAACTTCCCCCCACCCCCTGCCCCTCTCCCCCGCCCCCACCCCAAAAAACAAAACCCGCACAATAAGTCATGCGATGCGGCCCGTCTCATCACACATCACACACCACCTTGGCAAAGAGCCCCCCTCTCCCCTTGGCTCCGGCCACGATACCCCCAGCACCCCCCCCAATGTCTGCCTGGTCGGTGAAAAACCCGACGTGTTCCGTCCCGGCATTGTAGGGATGCGAGAGGGTCTAATAATAGTCATCCATGCATGAGAGGAGCAACCCCCCCCCCCCCGTTCTCCATCCCTCCAATCCCCCCTCCCCCCCCCCCCCTCCCGAAAAAGGACGAAAAACAAATCCCAAAAAAGTCACGTCATAGCGGCCGGTCTCAATCAACACTCATCACACACCTCCTTGGCAAAGACGTCCCCCCCCTTATCATCGAACACCAGACCCCCAGTGTCCACGACGTCGTAATCCTTGCCCCCGTACCAAGCGCGCTTGTACGTTCGGTCTCGCGTCACGCCGGACTCGTCGTACACGATGGACCCGTCCTTGAAACGCCTCGCGAGTCGGTTGACCACCGTGCTCTTTCCCACGTTCGGGCGACCTGTTTGTATCATCACGCACCAGGGTATACGCATACACACATAAATACACACATACATGCGACATACATCGAAACGCAAGACATCAGACGAGTGAGTCTTACGCGAAACCAAGATTAAAAAAGCAAAGAAGCGAAAAAAAAAAAAAAAAAAAACGCGGACACAATGCAAGCACGCGATGAGAAAATGTCATATTTTTTTGTACGCACCAGGCCGCGAGACGTCGATTGAGTGAGTACCGTACAATGCACTACGACACAACACCCCCCCCCGGGTAAAATGCTGTGGAATTGAAAAGCATGTGCCGGTGTGAGCTGGTGTACTCTTGCGGAAGGGTGTGATATCTGACGTATGATACCCTGGGTGGTGGGCGGCCATGCACGGGAGCCCCACCAGCCAGAGGGGGTGTTGGTGATAAACACGGGGAGATCACGACGGAGTGTGTGTGATCTCAACCATTTTCGATCGTCCCGAAAGGGGTGAGGGACACATCCCTGTCAAGTTGCAGGCATACCACTCTGTCCCATAATATAAGCACCGTTTTTACACTAATATTCGAACCAAGCGGTGCTAGATTTCGGTACGGGGGTGTACATAGTAGCATGTGAAGAACAGAACTAAAAAAAAAACAGCCCCTGGGTAGCAACAGATCAGAGACTCGTGAAAACAACAAGAACAAAAAAAAAAAAAAAAAGCGAAAGTCATTGGGTGTGGCTTCGGGTCCTCGTGGAAACTACTGCAACACTCCGGCCCAGCCCGCAAAGTTCAAGGAAAGGAAACTGGAACTGGAACGTTCATAGTTTTACCTAAGCCGTCCTTGCCTTTCCGGGCAGGGCGGCGAATCATCTGCTGGCTTGGCTCCGACCCATATATCCCATGAGAGAAAGTCTTCCTGGTGAAGAAAAAGTGACAAAATTTCCAACCATGGCATACTTGTGGTAGGTACTCGTATAGCGAAATCGTTGCTTACAAAAACCCTGTACCGCATTTTTTTGGGTAGACAACTCTGAAAACCTACTGTACACACTCCGTACAACCCGTGGTCAAAGCATCACGCCGAGATTGCGAAAATGAGTACCAGGCACCGGCCTTGAGTAACTTTTCGATCTCACAGCTTCGTCGGGTTTTTTTGGGTCTTCTTTTTTTTTTGTCCTTCATTTTGTGTGCCCGAAGACGGAAAATAAATAATTACCTCTATTTCCAGTACGAAATATTTAGATTGAAATTTCGTCTGCCCGAATTCGGAAAATAAAAAAAAAACGACTCTATTCTTCAGTGCGCTTCTGTCACGATGTCTGACGGGATGTGAATATATGCTGCTTCACGCGCGCAAGTGATTGTATTCCTCTTTCTTCATCGTCACAAGTGATTGTATACCTCTGGAAAAAAAATGTGCACACGCACGAGCTTGTTAAAATGTGCACAACTACATTTGCTACTTTTTTTACACAAACAAAATCGGGCGTTTGTCTTGAGTTTGTTCAGTGTGGACATCACCACCCTCGCAAACCGGAACGTCAAAGCAGGGCATGTATTCGAAACCGTCTTTTTTTGTGGGCGTTGACTTCACGACTCCCGAGATCCTATTGGTGTAAGGGTTCGTCGCTGAGGGAGAACAGGTTCCACGCCACCAGCGCATTCCCTTGAGATAATATATATTGGGCGGCAGCCTGCTGTCTTTTTCTTGTGTTCTTGTTTCTTCTCGCGGCTTTTTCTTCTTATCTTTCAAGCCTTGAGGCTCCGCAGCCCGCGACCCACCTTCCTCGGCAGAAGTCGGGGTCTTGGGGGCGCCACAAGGCATCTATTGATTATTTTTCTATCCCAGCATCAGTGACACCTGCTACAACAGGGCAACAATTATCGCCTAAAATATGTAACTGGGATTGGCAGGACTCCTTAACCCTTTTAGGACTGCAGTCCCGTTTTGGGGGCAAACTACTGATAGTTTGAGTGGTTTGCCCCCAAAACGGGACTGCAGCCCTAAAAGGGTTGAGGGCACTGAGCAACAAACCCTGTATCCCAGTAGTCCAGTGTTGCACAACTACTGTATGTGATTAATATAAACGTAAAGTAGTTAGGCCGTGGGGCTATTCGCCGGGATAAGTCACGCGCAAACCGTCACTGAAAGCCAGTCTCTAAAGCGAACAAGGAGTTCCAAAAAAGTGAGGAGGCTCGGGGGAAAAACGGTGCTACTCCTATGTTTCGTAGCTTGCGCCCAGTGCGGAGGCGGTCAGTCAAAGGGGGGTGAAACCACGGTCTCCTCCTCCTCCTCCTTCTCCTCCTCCTCCTCCTCTTGCCCCTCCTCCTCCTCCTCCTCCCCCTCCTCCTCCTCCTCCTCCTCCTCCTCCCCATGCTGTGTCTCAAATAAGTACCGCTTCCAGTGTGAGGACAGGTGTCTTATCTCACCGATGACGGCCACGACAGGGTAGCGACGCTTGGAGCGGGCCTGCTCCCCCTTGACCGGCTTGGGCGGCCCCAGCTTCTTCAGCTCCCGGACCCGTTCCATCGCCTGCTCCACCCCGATCACTTGCACGGTGCTACACGGTGTGCCGAGGGGTTCCGGTGGGGTCAAAGGGACGCGCAATGACCCGGGGGGGAGAGGGGGGGAGAGGGGGGGGGGGGGGGGAGGAGGAGGAGGAAGGGGGAGGAGGGTCGAGGGGGGAGGAAGGGAGGGGGGGAGGACAAGGTGGAGGAGGAGAGTGGAGGGGACCGGTTTTAATGAGCGTATTTGCAGAACATAGCCGTGAAGGGCGGCTGCAAGCACAACAGCAGTCAAATTCTAACCAACAGCCTACACACGCCTGTGAGCGCACACAAGCGCGCGTAGTTCCACCTTGACCAAAGGTGACAGCAGGAGCCCAACAGGTACAACAGTACATACTTCCACATGTCGGACAAAATCATCTGTAAATAGTCCATCGACAGATAGATCATCTGCACCATCTAGATCCGAAACCGCCGATAGTACCGTATCACACTAGGGTGATAAGATAACACACCCCCCTCGGATGATTTTCGAAGCTGGGTTTTCCGACAACGGGAGGAGGGCGTACTGAGTACGACAACCGATGCAACTCTAACATGCAACCTTCTCGACGAAATATTTCCACATCCACCATGTTCGTTCGTGCGTGTGCCCCCCATATTTTGGAGGGAAGCCGAGTCTGAAATTCTTCCCAGGGGGTGTTGTATATGATCACCCAGTGTGATAGTGTGATCCGGTACACCTTGCGCAGGATGCTACATGGTACAGGTCCAGCCCAGGAAATATGTGCTACATATAGGCGCCATGCACATTACACCCATCCCGCCCGCCAACATGAGCTAAATCATGGTACAGATCAGGGATCTATCTGCTCTGAAGGATCTAGATCATCATCTGTCAATATAGATTTATCCGACGCGCGAATCCTCCCAACGGACGGACAGCCGCACACGGATCCGCGTGCGCGCGCACAATCACAATTGCGCGCGTGCTTTTACCTCGACAGGTCGTGCTCCTCGTCGTCCTCCGGGTCATCGCCTGGGCCTTCCGCGTCGAACAAGTCGTCGGCCTCTTCGAAGTCGTCCTCGTCGAAGTCCAGCTCGACCTCGTCCCCCTCCTCCATCGGCCTGTAGCCTGCTTCCACCGGCGGGAGGAACACGTCGCCGGGGGGGGGGGAGCGGTGAGCGGAAGGAGCGCCAACAACAACAACAACAACAACAACAACAACAACAACATCAACAACAAAAACAACAGAAAAAAAACGCTGCTTGCTGGGGTAGTGCATACCAGGAGCGATGTTGACGCGGAGGAGAGCTTTGCTGGGGTAATTAACACAAGAAGCGATGTCGATATTTTGAGATGGTGTGGCTGTCGCCGGGAACTCGCGCAGCAGGACGTTTCGTAAACTGCCGTCACTTTGAGCGGGTAGGTTATCGCGGTAGGTCGACGACATTTGCGTGCCGCTCTGACGGCCGGTACCACGATCCCCGTCTTAGGCTCTGATGTGACTGCAGACACAGCAGTGTTGGGTGCCGTACTTGAAAGGTTTCGACAACAATCGAAATGTTGCCGTGTTTTGCCCCTCCATATCCCCTGGCATCTTCGTGTTGTTTATTGTGCCGACACCGCACATAGAGCTTCGATTCGTCATGTGTCCAAATCGTACCGATCCAGATGAAAAAAAAGTGGGATTTATCGGGATCGTATCGAACTCGATTCCGATATCGATATCCGATATCCAACATTAGATGTGACTCGTGTCAAGCGGGGATTATATCATAGACCAGAGCGGCACCAGGTACGCGACACGTAAAAGCGGACCAAAACAAGTGCCGCGTTTGTACGAGTGGTGGTCGTGACGCTGGTGTTGGCATTGGTTGGTATCGGCTGTGTTGGTGTTGTTTGTTGGCGGTGGAGGCGGTTGAGGTGGTGGAGTTGGCTCGCCGCCGTGCGCACACGATGGCTCGAGCACATACCGCGCGTAATGCAGAGAGGTGCTCGTAGGTTTGTGGCGTTGAAGGGGAGGCTCGTCCTGCTGTCGAGAGGTTGTGTCGTTCGTTCGCCGGGAGTGCTGCTATTGTGTACGAGCTTCGAAGTCGCACCCCGGCCGATTCCAACTACGTACGTGTACTATTAGATAATTAATATCAGTATCACGTTTTACCCTCGGGTTGTGCTGTTGTTGTATCACACCAGGTTCCAGTATGCGTCTGTGCGTGTTCTTCACATGAGTCCGTTCTTTCTAGCCGTCGACATCCAGCGCAGCCAGTGTCCGTACCGATTCTTAAACACTAGAGAGATGCGCACAAGCTCCATCGTCACTCAAACTACGCCACAGGAGATACTACTGTTTATTGTTATGCCGCCCGCAGTGGAGACAATGCAATGCGATGTCATCGTACTGGATACCACAGTCACGACAAACACATTATATGAAGGAGAGAACACAGTTTTACAAGATAGTGGGGCTTTGTTTGTATACGTACCGTAAAAGGGCGTCGCGAAGATGTCGCCCAGAGGTATGCTACGATAATGTAATGCTCAATGAAAATGTCTATATACCAGGCACCTTTCAGCATTTCTTTTTTTGCATATCGTCTTTGTACGTACTCGCAGAGTTGCTGAAACACAAAAAATATCAGATCTTCGACCCTCGGTTATGTAGTTGGAGCAACACCGATACACACAGCGGGTGCAGCGTTGACTGCAGCCTATACAAGAGCTCCCTATGAAAATACATGGGCAAGGGGCACCTGGCATGATATGTCGCGGGTTCGAGGGAATCAGCAGCCGAACCAGCAGCAGCAGCAGCAGCAGCAGCAGCAGCAGCACGCGGCCCCTTCGCGACCGCGGTACGCATGTCGTAGTTGGCGCACACAGCAGTACACATAAACCAGGTACAGTAGTAGATCACGAAGAGGCCGTACAGCAACCGTCATAGTGCATCCCTCCATGCCCGATTGCAAAACGGTGCCATCTGTGCGACCTTAAGAGCCTACGAGAACCTGCTTGGTATGTACGATAACTTTTCCCACTAGATATGTACGGCTTACACCTAGAGCAACCGGCATCAGTGCACCTACAGCAAATAGTGTACCCCCGGCTGGGGGTGACTCTTACGGCAGTGCGATCGGTCTCCTGAAGGCGAGCGGTCCCTCGAGCGACGGTTACCGTGCGGACGACCGAGAACAAGCCCCGCATCAGGGCAGGCTCGTATGAGGTACGAGTACGTACGAACATAGCGCTACCACTCCAGCACTCGCTGTGTGTGCGAATAGCCAACCATCGCATACCTCGTACCTGGTATGTACTCAGTACCTGGTATGTAACTCAGGTCCCGGTACTAGTAGTATTATTTATAATAACATTACGATGTAAGAAGATGTGTTTCGTGAACCCCTCAGGACATGACATAAACATGAGGCAAGGCCGTCACGAAATGAAACATGTCAACTGACCTTATTGCTGCTTGTTTGTCTATAGTACGTACACGAACGAGTACAGCAGCATGTCGAGAAGCGATACACACCTGTCGACTCTCCATCAACCGTGGCCTGGCTGCGGCACGACACCCTTCTCCTCTCGCCCGCACCACCCGACAGCTGCCCCATCGCGACAACCCCGCCATCGCCCCTCCGCTGCTGCTCGACTCGGCGGCTGTTCCGGCCAAGGCGGTGCCCGTTACGGCCTCCCGAGCTTCGTGAGGTAACAGGTGCGATCACCCAAGCCTCGGCGGTGAGAGGAGTCGCGACCGCCGCCGCGAGTAGACAGCATGCCGCCCTGGACCCTAGTCGCGATCGCCGTGATCGCGGCGCCGGCGGCGAAGTCGGTGCTCCTCCCGAGCGCGTCTGGCACTCCCGGCCCGTCATTGTTGTTTGCTTGCTGTCGTCAGGTGCTCCGCTGTGTGCTGTGTGCGGCGGTGCGAGAGGTTTGAAGTACCCTCGATGTTCGCGAGGGCACAGCAGATTCTTCACGCGCTCTGGGTACTGTCGGGGGTTAGAGCCAACTCTACAATCGACACGTTCCTTGATGATCGGTCGGATGAGGCTGGTTTGACGCACCGCTCCTCGCTAACTGCAGGCTCTGTGAGGCTCTGCTGGAAGTTGCCGTTTTCTCTAAGGGGGTTTCGTAGATGGTGCAGCAGGCGTTCTTAGGCAGGGGCTATCCAAGTGCCCGGTTTCGGCTGTTATCGGCGTTTGGGCTGTTTCACAGCAGTAGTGGCCGAATGTGAAACAGCCCAACCCGGGCGTATGCGGGGCACGCTCGTCTGTGGTAGGCTGTACCCTTGGTAGGCAACTAACTCGGCGATAGTGGTACCTCAGTTACACTGTGTGTGTACCCGCGTAACTCATACCTACCTGTGGCATGATGTATCGTATACCAACCGTAATCAAATTGCGATCTTCGTGCGATCTTTGCTTGCTGCTTGTACGCTGGGCGCTGGTTGCTGGTCGGCGTGGTTACGAGTTACGAGCTAGTCGTCGTCAGTCAAAATCTCGAGACGGCATTCGTTTCCGTCAAGAAACTACAGTTTTTTTCTTAATTTTCATGTGTTTCGTTCCGCGATGATGGTGCGTTGCAGGCTGGCGAATTTCACGTCTGCCTCACGTTCTTTCCGTGTCCTCGATGGCAGCGGATTACACACATACCTGGTACCTCGGGTGAAACGTTCCCGTCGCGATGGTGTTCATCTACCACGACATGGTTTCAGTCATCCCCAAGACGTGTGGTGTGTGATGCCTAATACGGTGTAGTCTCGGCCTAGTTACTCATTTTGCCTATTTCAACTCAGTGCAATCATGCTCTCTTGCATAGAACGACACAACATTTTAATGGCAGCTCTACAGATATATAGACCCCATCTTCTGAAAAATCATTAGGGTGGTACCAGGTATCAGCCAGTGGTGGCATACTCTGACTCATGTCAAAATCCTGAATCACAAACCACGAACCGCAATCAATTAGGAGTAAGTAGTATTAATAGTAGTAGTAGTAGTAGTAGTAGTAGTAGTAGTAGTAGTAGTAGTAGTAGTAGTAGTAGTAGTAGTAGTAGTAGTAGTATTAATGGTATTATTACGGGGGGCCATAGTTAATAGGACCAAATATTGTGAGTAAAAATGGTTAAATATATACTGATACCTGGTACCTGGTAGGTTTTTATGTATACCATAGGTCCTACCTGGTACCCTGGTATTGACTATGGTCCCCCGTAACAGGAGTAGTAGTAGTAGTAGTAGTAGTAGTAGAAGTAGTAGTAGAAATAGTAAAAACACTTGTGACGTAGCGGCGGTGACGACTGCATAGATGGCGAAAAACGCCATTCAGTACGGACGATGCGAATGCTGAAAGTTCGCCACCGAGAGAGCTCAAAACACTTCTAAGGGGCGACGACCACAACCTGCGCACCGGGCATGGCGTACCAGGCATGGCATGATCTCATATCAGGGGCGTCACTGAACTCGAGAAAAGTCTCTATCTATCGCGACTTCATTCCACCATCGACTTCTTGTTCAAGAATCCTCAGAAACACTATAACCTAAGCAAAATGGAGAAAATTGGCAGCCGTGTGAAATTCAGTTACGTTTGTTTACACATGGAGACTCCACTCCCACAACAGCCACCACAACCCCTCCCCCGGACAAATACCCGGCCTGCTCCCCGTACAAAGCGACTACCCAAACGCAAGCTGCAAGTACAATTCTTCACCGGTCCACCGCGCACAATCGATACAATCGGCAGACGTTCCCCGTGCCATCTCTCGACCTCAGAGGTTCCAAGGCGTCCAGTGGCGCTGCGCCGCTGAAGAAATGCCATAATGGCTTTGCCGTGGCCGAGAGAGCCCCCCGACCGAACTTCCGACTACGAAGTATTATTTTTTTCATCGTCCCGGATGCAAAACAAAATTGTGGTACTTAAGGATGTAGATTGATCGCACAGCAGCAGCAGCAGAAGGAGCGGCAGCAGCAGCAGCAGCCGCCGCCGCGGAAAGAAGAACGGGACAGACCCGGCTTGAATGCTACAATCAACCAAAAAGTACCCCCCCCCACCCCCGCGCCCCGTATAGACCAATACCGCCTGCGAACGGAACGACCAAATAAACCTATTAATAGAACTCTGACCGACTGCACAAACGGTCAGCTCGCTTCACACCAGAACAGCTAAACAAAACACATTCACGCCACCATCCCCCCCCCCCCCCCGTCCCCCAAACAGCCTGCCGAGCGGATGTGCGGGCGGGGTGTACAAGCACACCCCAGCAGCCCCTACCCCCGACAACGGTCCCACTCACCCGCCCGGTCCGAGTATGCATCATAGGATGGATCGAGACATGAACTCAAGACCAGACAAAAAAACAGCCCAGCGGCAAGCATTCCGTGGGAGCAAAGACGCTAACACGGGGGACTGAAGCAACGAGAACCAAACATGGCGTGTTAACACAGGAGGATACCTGGCTTTTCAAGCTCCATTGTGGGTTCTGATTACAACTAATAATAGGCCTCTAGGGGGGTCAAACCACGGTCCCCCACACAAGCCTCTTTGCTGCCCGACCCCAGATGAAGGTCACTGATCAAAAACCAGGGATTTCCCACCAATCAGACGTTTCCTCTCCAAAAAATTGACCAACCGGAGAACTGCGGACACCAAAATACCATCCTACCGAGCGTCCATTAATAGTAGCAGCAGCAGACACGCTACGTGCATACGTAGACCGGCATTTTCGGGCCGGTCCAAGGCCTTTCGAGGCCTCAACATGCTAGTTTAAGTGCAGGTTGCCGGTCAGCCGAGGAGTCAAATCCCGGTCTCCTTAAATAGCATATTCGATGAGATCCCGCTGTCTGCTGCATGCTACTTATTCCCTGAGGCTACATGCTTCTCCCCTGGGTGTGTGTGCGTGCTGTTTTTTCTTCTACACTCCGGAACTTTTGGGAGCAAGGGACAGCAGTGACACCGCTACTTTTACTTTCTGCCGTAAAAGGCGGCTCGACAAAATCCCCATGAGGAAATTCGGAAAACAGATCAGGCGTCGCGGCTATATTCCCCTCGTATACAAGAACAATCGCAGCACTACTGCTGCTTCAGACGCCCGGGTCAACGCTGTCGTCCTCCTCCACCACCCTCCTGCCCCCCATCTCGAGCGTCGTGTACGCCGGACCCCCCGCGGACCCCGCTCTCCTCGTCCTCTGCACACCGTCGGTGATCCGACGCGATGGCCAGCAAATGACAGAGAAGCCTCCGCAGAGGCTGGCCTGCACCTGGACCAGCTCCGCGAGCTGCTCAACGCTCTGCCACGTTACGGAATCCAACGTTGCGGAGGAGGGGGGAGGGTCGGGGGTCGGGGGGGTACTGGGATAAGAAATCATATGCTTGACCCAGATATACATGCTTCGAAGCACATATATTATTTAGACCGGGAAGTGTCAGCTAATCCTGCTCGAGATTGACACCACTACTGCTGTAGATGCATGCTATTAAAGACAGGGGTGCGGAAGTAGGGGCCCCCACTGTATTGCCATTTTAATGATGCCGAGATGCCCCATATATTGCCGGTGGCATCGCTTGGCACAGGTGGGAGTAATTATTATAGCCAGCGCGGCAGTCAAGTGTGCGGAATAGTGCCGGTGGCCGCTGTATATTATGCCGGTGTAGTGGCCTGGCGCACCCCGGCAACTTTAGAGGGTGGCGCCACTAATGCCGCACGAAGCACTTTTTGGGAGAACCGGCTCTGACGGACGGAGCTCCTTACCTGAGTAGCTACCCAACAAGGCATGCCTCATCACCCAATAAGGCATTATCTTGAAAAAAAAAATCAAGGCGTTCAAGTAGTTCGTCCCCAAAACGGTACTGCGGGTCTAAAAGGGTTAAAACCCAATAAGGCATTGTCTTATCAAACAACAAGGCATGCCTCATAACTCCATAAGGCACATAATATACCAGGTAAAAACCAAGGCATGCCTTAACCCCTTTAGAACCGCAGTCCCGTTTTGGGGACAAACTACTTGAAGTTTGAGTGGTTTGTCCCCAAATCGAGACTGCGGTTCTAAAAGGGTTAAAAGCAAATAATGCATTTGTCTTTAAAAAGAAGGCATGCCTCAAACCCAACAAGGCGTGCCTTGTAAAAAAACAAGCATGCCTTATAACCCAATAAGGCACTGTCTCATGAAAAAAAAACAAGGCATGCCTCATAAAGGCATCGTCATACATAAAAACAACGCATGCCTTATAAAGGCATCGTCTTATATAAAAACAACGCATGCCTTATAACCCAACAGGCGTTGTGCCTAACCCAATACGAGGCTTGCCCTATTAAAAAAACAAGGCATACCCTGTCCCATGTGTGTTGCACCATGCTTACTCGATAGCTCATCGGAATAAAGAAAAAAAAACAACGCTCTGGGCCGGCACATAAAGGCCGTCTAGACATCAACATCGATCCTAAGCGGACCTTCTACTTACGCCAAAAATCACACACATTTAAGAAAAAATTAAGCTTTTGGGTGACATATGGAACCCCTCGAACAAGCGAGAACGCGAAGAAAAAAAATAGGCGCTACGTATAGACTCCCATCGTAGCACGCATCTGTTTGCAACGAAAGCCTCGCGCATCTCCTGCAAAGCCCCTCCCGGCGGTGACCTATATACCCAGGGTCAGATAGAAGGGCTTAGCTTCGGGTGTGGGGATCAGGCCGGCGTCGGATCACGGGTGCCTATACATAGCAGAACTGCCTGCGGAAACCTATATATTCATACCCCAAGGTCAGTAAGTTTCGAGTGGGGATCAAGGTCAGCCAAGCCGGACCAGGGTTTGCCAGGCGGAAGCTGGGTGGGATCTGAAGCAGAGTTCTGGGTGGCTCCAGAACTACCATTCCCAGGTTTTCCCCTCGTCTCTTAACTCGCTCACCGACCAACGGCTGCATAGACCTTTGTCTCTGAGTTCGACACAATCGTTAAAAAGAGTTTTCATACCTGGAAATCATTTGACAGATGCACCGTACAGGAACGCCCATCTTAGTCGATTTCCAAGCATTTTTTTTTCCCGGACGCTAGAGTGCAGTCCGAAAATGGGGTTAAACTCTAACCCTTTCCCTACAATCCTGACCCCAACCGCCTGCGAGACTTCTCGGAACGAAGATTCTTGGAAAAATTATCGGAATCAAGACGGAAATGAAGAGGTACAGCAGTGGGGATGGACTACCAACCGTTTCGTCCAAGCAAAAACGTTGGTATTCCATTCGCTTGCAGGGCGTGTCTTGATGGATCCGCGAACGTTTTGGTCATCCTCAGTGCGTCTTACAGCCTGTTTGACGACGACAAACTTTGGAAAATCACCGCTATTGTAGAACGGGATCTGGGCAGAAACACCGGTTTAACGTGAAGAAAACAACAGCACCACCACCACGACCACCACCACCATCACAACCACCTACACCACCTACACCACCACTACAAACAACAACAACATCAGAGTTCTGGTTCTCAGGCATATTCCCAGTTTGTTTTTGTTCTACGCCGTACATGAACTACACGAAGCTTACCTGCGATACCAAAGCGAGCCCGGACGAAACGCGATCCATTTCGGACTCCAGACGCCGCACTCGGTCAAGGTACACCGAATCCTTCGCCGCCTGCGACGCCGCAAACAAAACACGTAACACACACGGGGTTCGGCTAGTGTCAATCGCAATGCAACGTACCTGGTACGTACATACGTGTCTTGTGCACACGGTACGCTGCCCCGCTCCCTCCCCCCCCCCCCCCTTTTCTTTTGTTTCGAGGTGTATACGATAGATATGCTCCAGCTACATGATGTTGTTCCGACTGTTCCGTATTTTGTACCCCCGAGTGTTTTAATTGTTTTTCCTCAGGTGCTCTCTTCCGCTCCAGAGTTAGTGGAGAGCCTGTCCTGCTACCCACGGACTCTACTTTTAGGAGACGAGCCCACCCCTTGGGAGTACCCCGAGATAGCGCCGATTACAATGGTTGGTAAAAATTGGGTCATCAACCATTGAACCGTCTAGGAGCAGCCGTGAGCGCTCAGCAACGCCCGTGCTGTACTCGTACAACTCCCTGGCGTATGACAACGCGAGCACCAAGTCGTAGCCCCCCCCCCCAATCACGCAGGTGGCTGTCGCTGCAATCGTCACTCCTTATCGTCAGTATTCCTCCAAAACAGCGATGAGCGCGGGGGAGGTGAGGGTTCGGGGAAAGGGCGGCGAGCGGAGGGGGGGGGGGGGGGGGGGGGAACGCTGCGGCCAATCGACCCCCAACAACCCCGAGGAACATGCGAAATTGACAACGTGTGTTGCACCCCTCTGCTGGAGATATCATAGCCGATTCTTGGATGGCACTTCAGAGGATTTTTGTTTTTAATTTCTCTGCGAATTTGTTCACGTACGAACCATGAACCTAACGTTCGCTCGGGCAAAACCGCGCAGCGGGTCAGATACTCCCATCCTCGCGGGTCCCGACAAAGAAACCCGGTTCTCGCCACATAATTCCGGGCCTCCACACCTCTTCTCCCGGCCCATCCACCCCCCCCCGCCCACCCCATCCAAAACCCAAACCCACTCAACCCCCACCCACCTGGCTCCCCAGCCTGCCGGACCCTCGTGTAGGTCCTGGCCAGAAGCCCGGACCGGCCTGGTCACTGCTCGCCGCAGAGCTGAGGGGCGAGTCCATCCTGTCGGAAATCACACTGGAATTGGCGTCCTGATTTGTTGGGTGCGGTGCGCGGCCGGAACAAAAAAAAGGGGGGGCTTTATCTTAGCAGAGCTCCGCTTTTCGTCTACATATCTCGTGCTTGGACGTGGGGGAACAGAGGGATAGAGGACAGGGGGTAGGGGACAGGGGACGGGGGGGGGGGCAAGGGGTAGGGGACAGGGGACGGGGCCGATAGGGGGGAAGGGCACAGGGGACGGGGAGGACAGATGGAAGGGGAAGGGGAAGGGGTAGGGGACATAACACAGGGGACGGGGGGCGCAACACATGGGACGGGGGGCATAACCCATAACCCGGGGGACGTGGGGTATATCACACGGGACGGGGGGCGCAACACACAGGGGATGGGGGACATAACGCAGGGGTCGAAGCGCTGGTCGACCCCAGTAAACCCGACTCAGCAAAGGACGAAACAGCAGAAGGGCAGAGCAGAACAGAGCAGGGCAGAGCAGAGCAGAGCAGGGCGGCACGCTCACCTCCGGCATCCCTATACCACCCCCCCCGCCCATGAGCGCCACTCGGGACAGGTCAGACGACTGCTGCTGCTGGTGCCAAGCGATGTGAGGGTCGTCCGCCCCCGCCACTCGCCCTCGCAACCGCGCTAGGCTCGCCTGCGCCGCCTAGTTTTACGCACGTACGCAGTAAGCGGCGGGGAATCCATGGGGGTAAACGGGCAACAATATTGCCCAATGGACCGATGGCAATGTCAATGACATGGGAAGGGAAATGTGGTGTGAGCAAGGACGAGCAGAACCCAGGGGGGGGGTGTACTCGATAGGAGAGATGTACTCGATCTCATGCATGGCCGTAGCCGTATGACCATAGCCCCTCGCATCCCTACAATGCCGGGACGGAGCATGTCGGGTTTTCACCGACCAGGCGGACATTGCTTGCACCGAGCGCGAAGCGCTGGGGGGGGGGGAAAGCGAGCCGTGCGCAGAACCTCCCCCCCCGCCCCCCCAGCAAACACGCCATACGGTCCGATATGGAACCCCCCCCCCAATGTTCATGCGTCAGGAAAGTGGATAGCTCACCTTCAATCACACAAAACTGCGTGTTAGGAGGCCGGGGGGGGGGGGGGGGGGGGGGGGGGGGGCGTGACAGTTCCGACGGATTCATCTAGTGGGTTTAGTTGGTTTGCTTCCAAGTGATGGACGTGCCGAGGGACGAAACTACTACGAGGGACCATAACCAATAGGACCAACTATTGTTAGTAAAAATAGTTGAATAGGACCAACTATTGTTCGTAAAAATAGTTGAATAGGACCAACTATTGTTGGGTAAAATAGGCTGCTTCCGCCAGTAATCAGTATGCTGGATTGCATCAGTATACTGCTCGTTGCGCATGTGAAAAATGAAACATTCTGATACGTGATGTCACCCCGTCGCTCCTGTATACACCCTTTTGCCGCACAGGTGGCAAGTAGGCCCTCACCAGAACAACAAAGCACAACGAAAAAAGCACAAGACCTCCCCTCCTCCCTCTTTCTATTCTCTCCTCCTCCGAAGCCCATTTTGGTGGGGTTCCGGTAACAACAAGGCGTGTTTCTTGGACGGACATAGCATTAAATATACTGGCAGCACATACTGGCCGGTTCAATCAGTACGTATTTACTGCCAGTATAGTACTACTGGCAGCACATGCCACTGTGCCAGTCCCCGCCCTACTATTTTATGCTAATGTAGTTTTAATGGAGAGGGGCGGTCAGTAAAGGTGTCCAGTCATGGCGTATATGGTGCCTCTTTAGCCCGATGCTCGAAATCGGTACAGCGTCGGCTAGAGATAGGAGAGAAATAGAGAGA
Source organism: Nereocystis luetkeana (assembly GCA_031213475.1). NCBI lineage: Eukaryota > Phaeophyceae > Laminariales > Laminariaceae > Nereocystis > Nereocystis luetkeana. The sequence continues at coordinate 4,581,608 of JARUPZ010000010.1, read as the reverse complement.
GGGGGGAGGAGTGGTGTGGTGGTTTACTCATGTCATGCACGGCCCTAGTCGCATGACCATAGATCCTCGCCTCCCTACAATGCCGGGATGGAGCACGTCGAGCACAGACAATGCTTGCACCAAGCACGAAGCGCCGCGAGACAAGAGAGGGGGAAGGGGGTGTGCACTCGTCATCGTGCACGGCCGTAGTCGCATGGCCATAGAGGGGGGCGCACTCATTTGTTGCTCGCCTTGGTCGTCATTCTAACATTGACCAGACCTTCCTTTCGAAACGGAGCACCGTTTCTACTCTCAACAGAGACGCCTCCAACAGAGGGAGGGGGCGGGGTCCCCAACATGCAACGCCCCGCGATCGGGAAAAAAAGCCGCGTTGCCTTTTTCTCGTGTGGGTTGGAATCGGTTTTTCCAACAGGAAACACTCGAAAGCAACACCAACACCGACACCAACCAAAAGCGCAGCACCCAACACCCCAATCCAATCGCTGTCAACACCGAGGACACAGGCACAACTAAAACGGGGGACCATAGTAAATAGGACCCATTGCACACACAAAAAACTATAATTTTGCCTATTTTTACCGACAATATTTGGTCCTATTTAATTTACTATGTTCCCCTGTAATACCACAAGCACCACCGTCACCAACCAACACCAATATCACGCAACCACCAAGTTTCACACCCTCTAAACTCTCACCCCCACCCCCCCCCCCCCCGCTCCCGACTCTTATCTCAAACCTGCAAGTTCGTGGCCAGCCTGACTCCGCCGGCGCGGGAAAGGCTGTGAAGCGACCGCTCGGCCATCATCACCACGCGCTCCAGTATGGTGGCTTGGTCGATCGCCTTCGGCATGAGGCCGTACTGCAGGGCGTGTCCCATGGCCTTGTGGCCGTCCCTCTCGGCCTCGAGGGCCTTGGCGAGGGAGATCATCTCGGACCGCGCCGCCAGGCGCTTTTTCTTGTGCACGTTGGCCTCCTCGATCTTGCCTAGGAGGCTGTTGAACAATAGCACGCAAATGAAAGCGAAAGCAAAAAAACACGTAGTAAAATTGGATACGGAAAACGGACACGGAACTTCCTGTAGTTTGTGGAAACTGAAAGTGAAAAACGAAACGCATCGACTGCTGTTATAAACGAAGGATGGAAATGAAAACCGAAAAACGAACCCCATCGACCATCAAGCATATGTAATACATAGAGCATCAGACAACGAAAAACATTCACAAAAATAAAAATGAACATGAGGGGTTAGACGTTCGCCGAAACTCATCTTTGCAAGCCGTGTGTGAATCGTCGATCGATCACACTACGAAACGTCAAGCCAAACGTGACACACAAAGCAGCGACACACGGAGCATGGGCAAGCAGCCCACATCGAGCGTGAAATCAGCACACACAAAGCACGAAGCCATCAGCACGCGGTATGCATGAAGCGTCAAAACACGTCAAGCGTGAAGCGACAACCATCGAGCATCAAGCGCATCGAGGTAGCATACAATACCAGGTATTAAAAATCTTCCAACATCCAGCATCGACCGTCAAGCGTCGAGCTTCAGATCGACCCACGGCAACGTTCCTCCATGCTTGCTTGTGGAACCTCAGCGACTTTGCGCCGTCATCGCGAGTCGTCGTGACAACCGACGGTCGGCGACCAAGAACCAAGAGCATTTCATAGCAACGCCCGCAATGTTCTATATCAAGCATTGAGCGCCGAGCACGCGAGGATGAAGGCGTAAGCACCGATCACAAGACAAAAACATCAACCTATACAACCCGTCATCAAATATCACGCACGTATCAAGCGGCAATCATCGAACAGTAAACACTACCAGGTAGACTTTAACACATGGCATCACCCCCCCCCCCCCTCTGCCTGGTCAGTGAAAACCCGACATGCCCCGTCCCGGCATTCTAGGGATGCGAGGGTCTGTGGTCATACGACTACGGCCATGCATGAGATCGAGTACATATCTCCCATCAAGTCCCCCCCCCCAGATCAAGCGTCAATATTCAAACACTACACACCAGACCACATCGCGCACACACTACCCCCCTCCCCCATATTTTATATAGGATGGGTTGGCGTCGGTTGGCAACGACACTGTAAAACATGCCGCTCACCACGTGAGCTAGACAACCAGGGTACCGTTTTTTTTTCTTTTCTTTTTTCGGCGGTCGCCCACAGCCGGTTGTCGAGTTAGATCCTTTGTGCGAGGTAAAGAACCTTCACTTCGCACCAATTGGGAATGATCGTATCGCGTAGTGTTCAAGGTAAGGCATCCAAGAGGCAGTTACAATTACTCCCATTGCTGTCTCTGGAAATGCCTACACCGGAAATTAAATCAACTCATTGAAGCTGTCGTCCATATGCAAGTCCGCCTCAAAAGTGGTTCTTAGTATTAATAGGATGCAGCTCGCCCTTCATGCGACTCGCCAGACACCTCACGTTTCGCTTCGCGCTTGGTGCAAGCAATGTCTGCCTGGTCGGTGAAAACCCGACATGCTCCGTCCCCGGCATTGTAGGGATGCGAGGGTCTATGGTCATACGACTACGGCCATGCATGAGATCGAGTACATCTCTCCTATCGACTACACCCCCCCCCCCCCCCCCCCCCTCCAACTCCGCCCCGACCTCCCGGGAGAAACACACCTTTGCTCCAGCCCCTGCGCCTTTTCCTCGCTCTGCCCCGTCTCCAGCGTCATCAGGTGCTGCAGCCTAGCAGTCTCGGCCTCGAGCGCCTCGTTCTGTGGAATAGCATTTTTATATGTACACGTAGTCGGCAAAACAATTAACACACGAACACACACAAGCGAGAGACAAAAAACAATCGCAACGCAACGCAACGGATGGAGTATGGGTGACGATGGGAGTAAGGACGGGAGTGGGGATGGGGGTTAGGGGAGGCGTTAGGGGCGGAAGCAGTGGGGGTGCGCAGAGAGAGCGGAGAAGCAAACCGCGACAAAACTAGCGGGTAAGGCACGTGCATCGCCGAGAGAGACATCGGGGGTCAGCGCCAGCGTCCGCCGCGCGCGTCACGCCATGACCCTCAACGCACCGCGCCGTGCCTCACGACGGCACACCGCAAACAGGCAGCGCTGTCTGCGAGCTGGTTACCCAGAGGGATGCGGTGTGCCCCGCATGAGATGACGCCGGAGCGCAGGAGTTGACGCCGGAGCGGCGGCGGCGGCGGCGGCGGCTCTTGCTTTGGTTTGGTTCAAGTTGATTTGACCTTGCCCGTAAACCTACTCCCGACTGCCTTCGGTGTGGCCACAATCCAAGGGTGAGTTGTAGGTGCCCGAAAACCATCGGCAGAAAAAACAAAGACACCGTAACCGCTAACCCCCCCCCCCCCTTCCCTCCCTCCCTCCCTCCCCCCTCCCCCCTCCCCTCCTTCATTCCCTCCATCCCTCCCTCCCTCTTCCCTCTTATCAAGGGAAAACTCACCCTTTCCTCGAGCGCATCAATCGTTCGCGCGGCTTCCTCCCTCTGTTTCTCGAGCGCCTGTCGCAAGTTCAAGGCAGCCGCCTCCCGCTGCTGCTTCGCCTGCCCTACCGAGGACCTAGCCTCCCTCTCTGACGTTGCCGCGTGCGCCGCCGCGGCCTGTTCGATCGAGGGAAGGAAGGAGAGGGGGGGGGACGGAGACGGATGGGGGAGGTCGGGCCGCAGCAGGAGTGGGGAGGCAAGCAAGACAGAACGCGAGATGCGGTGTCATTTGGAGTCGTCCCTCGCACATCTCTCCGCACGCGCGGAGCACCCCAGCGCAAGTAACATAACGCCGAGGCTTATCGGCCACCCTAAAGCCGCCTCCCCTTCCCCTCCCCCTTCCCCCCTTCCCCCCCTCCCCCCCTTCCCTCCCCTCTCCCACAGGAAGCGGGCTATCTCCTACACCAACACCCACGCGGACGTTACGGTCGGTGCAACGACGAAAAACGAAACAGACAAACAAAAAAAAGGCAAAAAAACACAAAAAAATGAACAAACAAATCAATTTTTAAAAAAAAAACAACAAAAGGTGCTAAGAAATAGCAAAAAGCACATGGCCTCTCGCTCCGAAAACGGTTCGCTTCTCCATTTGTGGGAGCAGAGGGTTTGGTCCACGACGTACATTCGCCGTGCCCCCTATAGGGCAAACTACAGGGGTTGGTCCCGAAAACGGAACCGCAGTCCTCAAAGGGTGACAGGAGAATGGGTGCACTTTGGAGTCCAATAATTCACAGGCCGGACAGATAGATCACGATCTACAGATAGATCCCCTACAGATCATATACCCTGCCGTTATGATATCAAACGTTGGGAAGGATCTGTTCAGTACAGATCCAACCCCAGGAAACATGTGCTAACTGCAGATATAGATCGTGCAGATTATACGGCTCCCACCCCGGCAACATGAGCTAGATCATATAGATCATACAGATCATACAGATCATACAGATCAATACGGATCATACATATCAGGGATGTATCTATCTGCCCTGAAACATCTACTACTGTAGGTCATGTGGGAGTACAAATCGATGATCCGTCGGACATGTGCGAGCATTTTTTCACTCACGGAGCCAGCCCCGCAGCCGAGGACCTCGTACCGAATTACCTTCCTGGACGGGAATACGAGGGGGCGCTTAACCCTTTTAGGACCCCAGTCCCGTTTTGGGGGCAGACTACTTATATTTAGAGTGAATTGTCCCCACATATGGGATTGCGGTTCTAAAAGGGTTAACCCTTTTAGTACCGCACTCCCATATGTGGGGACAAAGTACTCAAATTATAGGTAAATTGTCCCCAAAACGGGACTGGTGTCCTAAAGGGGTTAAACATCAACACGAACACCAAACGATCCTTGCACTTCCGTCCAGAGGTGGGAGGTACCTTTCGAGCCCCGCGGCATTGTGTATCTTGCGCTTGGTTTCTGCGAGTCGGTCCGTTGTCGGGTAAAAAAACAAGGTGGGACTCTCTAGTGAGAAAAAGAAGAAAACAAACAAAAAAAAAACTCGGGGAAAAAAAACACGCGGACCCTCGACAATGTCGGTATTCATGTGCCAGGCGCAAAAATTTGACCGGTAATAGACCGGTATTATTCCGCACACCGACTGACTGTCACGCGATGTCACCGGCAGTATATCGGGCATCAGCACTAGTAAACCGGCACTGCTGTGCCCTTCCTTACCGTAGCCCGCGTCACAACGAGGCCGTGCCTTAAGCAAATGACCCATCCATCAATGGCACAGCACTACACAACCTCTGGACCAGCCGGACCAATACTGCGCGGCAATAGCGGCGAGCCCGGTTACGTACCGCTCAAAGGATATCAGGAAACCCCGGGGGAGGGGGCAGCCGCTCGGGAGCAAAGGGGGTTGGAGGAGGGAGGGGGGGGCAGGAACAGGTATAGGTACAGGTGACGAATTTCACGAAAGAAGAAAAAACAGAGTGGCGCTTTGCGCACACACCCGATTTATCATCGCGTATTGGATGTGCTGTGTCTTTTAGGCTTCCATTGTTCCTTTTGTGCTTTCTTGTGTGTCCACTCCAGAATTGCTTGAGCCTGTCGTGAGGCAACGGACTACTGATGAGACTATGGCGAGTATTCTTAGTTCATCCGAGAACCAAAACAACAATTGGTATCGCACTCGTAGCGGAACACGCCTGAACCTTCCCCCCCTCCCTAGCCCCCCCCCGCACCCCTAGTGGCTTTCTATGTTGTATAGGATGGGTTGGCGTCGGTTGGCAACGACACTGTTAGGTGTGGGACTATAATTTTTTTAGACGTAGAATTTGGAAAAAAAATGTCCCATGTCGTTCTCTGGGGAAAAAAATCTTTAGAAAATCAACCAATCAGCGATGGGGGGAAAGGACCCACGTCATCAACAAAAATCTATTCGTAAAGAAAAAGCTGTGCCGCTGCTGCTGCTGTGCCGCAAAAAAGTAGAAGCGTGGCCAGGTGCTGAGTGTGAAAAAAAGTTTGTGCTGCTGCTGCTGCTGCGTGTTGCTGCTCGAGGTGCTGCTGCACCACACCACGCGCAGAAGCGTACACAGCGGCCAGCTTAAAGTGAGTGGGCCACATCGTCTGGTAGGCCCTCCGGCACGATGGCTGACAGCAGACCAATGCATCCCGTGTCGGACACGCTCGAAGGCGGAGGTGCTGACCTCTCTGCTGCTGCTGCTGCTGCTGCTGCTGCTGGAGCTTCTGCTGCTGGAGCTTCTGCTGCTAGAGAGGATACCCCCATCTTCGCCCATCGGATCGGCTGTGTGTTGCACATCTTGCACCTCGCCGTGACTGCGGGGTTGACGAACCCCTTCTTCATGGGCCAAGGCTGCGTCCGACTCGTGCCTGAGGTCCTGCTCCAGGTTGAGTTTGCCCTTCTGCTCGAACAACTGATGGGAGACAGCTTGCAGTGAAGACTTTGCCTCAGCGGTCTCGGCCCGACTCTCGTCGCGCTGCTTCAAGGCCCGGTTACGGATGCCCTCGGCGGCCTCGAGACCGCCGCGCTGGATGGCAAGCGCCCGGCGTGCAGCCACGCCCGCGTCTGCGACTGTAGTCCCGGTACGCGCCAGATAAGCCTTTTGGTTCTTCTGGACAATTTTCTTTTTTTTCCTTTTTCGTCCGGTGCCCTCAGATTTTTTTGAGTTTCCCATGGCTGATTGATATTTCGCGATCACTGCCAGAATGACTCAATAGGGCCAAGTTTGATCGCGAATTTCTCGTCGGCTATTTACTGGATTCAAGCACGGATTGATTTGTTGTCTCCGCCAAGTCTCGGCGAAGAGGAGGGCACGTATTGTTTTCATACTCAATTGCAGTACTTCTTCCCCATAGAGCAAGAGACGAATATAAGCATAAAACACGAGTTTTCCCGCACATTTCCGGCCAATTAGACGTAAAAATCTAATGGAAAATTTTGAATGATGTGCCTTCCCCTCCGTTTACACTGGTTACACGTGTCTGTTGAATCCCAAGATCCAACTCGTCTCCTATGTCGAGCACTTTGTCATTGCGGGTCAACCAATAATGCAGTCTAAAGCCAAGTAAATATGGTGGCGGTACATTTTTCATCTTCAATCTTTTTTCGGATTTTTTGGCGGTTTTCGTCGAATAGATGTGCCATTTTTTGGGCACTTTTCGTCGTCCAGTCCCAGCCCTAACTGTATGACGTGAGCTAGACAACCAGGGTACCGTTTTTTTTTTTCTTTCGGCGGTCGCCCACAGCCGGTTGTCGAATGAGATCCTTTGTGCGAGGTAAAGAACCTTTAATTCGCACAAGTGGGAATGATCGTATCACGTAGTGTTCAAGGTAAGGCACCCAAAAGGCAGTTACATAGTACTCCCATTGCTGTCTCTGGAAACGCCTACACCGGAAATTAAATAAACTCATTGAAGCTGTCGTCCATATGCAAGTCCGCCTCAAAAGCGGTTCTCAGTAGGATGCAGCTCCATGCGACTCGCTAGACACCTCACGGCGCTTCGCGCTTGGTGCAAGCAATGCCTGCCTGGTCGGTGAAAGCCCGACATGCTCCGTCCCGGCATTGTAGGGATGCGAGGGTCTATGCCCATACAACTACGGCCATGCGTGAGATCGAGTACATCTCTACTATCGAGTACCCCCCCCCCACCCCCACCCGCGCGTCCTCTCCGTTGCTGCCGCCTAGCGGCCAACCCACCTGTGCTTCTTGGGTAGCGGCCCGGAGAGTTTCTCCCTCCTTCGCCATTGCATCCGCGTATGCCTGCATCTCTCTCTGCAAACCCACGATTCGAAACCGACGAAAAGAGAACAAAAAAGGGTGTACACATCAAACGCTAATTCAAAGAGTGAACACACTCACGACACCGTCAAAATATGCGTATGTGTGCGTTGACCAATGGAGCAGCTCGCACTGGCAGCGTTTGACCAATCAAACGGCAGTGTCGAACAGCTGTCGAAAGCTCTACCCGGGGGGGGGGGCGGGCGGGGCCAAAACTCACCTTCCGCTCGGCGAAGGCCTCTCTCTCTCTGGCGAGCTCATTCTGTGACCCCGACAGTCGCTGCTGGAGATCACCCGCCCGGAGGCCCGCCACCGTCTTCGCCCCTGCGTTCTCCCTCAGCAAGGAGGCCACCTGTCCCCCGACCCCGGGACGCGAAGGCCACCATATTGACGCAACTCCCTCAGTATAAATTACTATCACAGACACCGTATAGACGAAGTACAGTACCAGGTATTGCTTTAAACAAATAATATTGATATACCATGTAACTCTTTTATAGAAGACCCTCCACCGTCTCCGGCCCAGCGTCTCCCTCAAAAAGGAAGCTACCTTCCCCCCGCCCCCCCACAGCGTGAACGCCACCCTGTTAATGTAAGTATTTCAGTGTTTACTATTAGTATTACTACCAGGTATATACACCATAGCAGGTACCGTATAGTGTTGCTGCGACAGTTCCATATTGATGCTTGTTACAGCCTGTTTTGCGCACCACAGGCAGGAAGAACTCCTGGGAAAATAGCCAATGCGGGAACATCATCATCATCATCATCATCATCATCATTGACTTATAGTACAGAGCTGTGAATCGTAGCTAAAGTTCGACAGCACTAACACCGGTCTAGGCGAAGACGCCTCATTGGTCGAAGTTACCAAGAAAAAATATGCGTGCGTAAATTCTCGAGACAAATCGAACGAGCGAAGCCAGCCAAAAAATCGCCTCCATCCCCTGCTCCGTCTCGAAAGGGGTGCCTGGCCAATGGTAAAAATACTAGGGCAACCAGCAAATGAGTACGACACCGGCTGAGGCTCATGAGAGGGTCAAAATAGGCGAGTAAGAGACGTTTGGAACAAATCGCAAAACAATCGCAAACACTCGTACGGTTTCGACGTTGATCGAATCGAACGAACCGGCTGCTGCCAATCGGAGCCATACTACTGATAAGTACATCGAAATATATGTAGAGACACAAATGATATCTCAGCGATATACCGAAGCATATCGAAAAGATAAGTAAAAAAACACAAACGTTATCCCAGCGATACATGATATACTATCACTCTGTCCCCTAATATATGTTTTGAACCTTGTTTTTACTTCAGTATTTAGTACAACCGGTCCTCGTATATATTGACAACGCCTCAGTTGAGGAACTCCCTTCAGTGAGAATTATTCGGCCCAAAAGTGCTACCACTACGGTTCCTTATTATACCCCTAGCTTGGCAGGCGTTGAGAGTAGACGGGGGGGGGGGGGGGGGGGGGGTGGGGGGAGGCACCCGGTTACACTAATATTCAATACAACCGGTCCTTGCATATACTTCGGGACATAAATGGCAACGCCTCCGTTGAGGAACTCCTGTCCATGACAAGCATTTCGGCCCAAGAGCAAAGATGTCAGGAGACAGCACTTTCACCCCTAGGCAGGGAGCAAATTTTTGCCTTGGCATGCCTTGACTGCCACCAAACTGCCACCACTCTGACTCCGACATACAAGCACAGGTTTTAGTGTGAAACGCTCTGCCCTACACCCTTCACAGCGCACGATTTGCGCTGCTTGACATGTCTCCTGTCATCTTTGCCCAAAAGTGCTGCTACTGCTGTACCATATTAAGCTATACCCTTATCGTGGCAGGCGCGGGCGGTATAGGGGGGGGGGGGGGGGGGGGGGGGGTGTACTCGATACGAGAGATGTACTCGTTCTCATGCATGGCCGTAGTCGTATGACCATAGACCCTCGCATCCCTACAATGCCGGGACGGAGCGTGTCGGGTTTTCACCGACCAGGCAGACATTGCTTGCACCAAGCGCTAAGCGCCGTGAGGTGGTAGGCGGTATAGGGGGGGGGGGGGGGGGGGATGGGGGGAGGCACCTGGGCTTGAAGCGCTTGTATCTGCGTCCTGCCCGCTGTCGCATCAGTCGTCGCCGCGTCTCGCTCCGACTCCGTCCTTTCGATCGCCTCGCGCATGCCGTCCACGCGTTTCGACACCGTCTGCGGCGCCAAGAACAACAAAAAAACAAAAAAAATCACCAACAAAACAAACAAAAAAACAAGAAAAAACGAAAAACAGAAAAACAAAACACAAAACAATATCGCCAACCCTGCATTTAAAATGCTGTACCTCCTTACGCACATGTTGTACGCTACCACTCGTTGCGTGCCTAAACACAGGAAACGTATAAACGATGCTTATTCATTTGAGGGGGGCAGAGCAGTATTACACACATCCCTGCGTTCGTACCGAGTACGTATATAGCTGTCGCCGGGGAACTCGAGCAGGAGGATGATGGATGGTAACTGTCGTAAACTTGCGTGTGTGCGTTGGCGGTAGGCGGCGGTGTCATAGGTTGGCCGCCTCAGACGATCTCGAAAGGGACCTCTATTTCTCGGCGAGGTAATTGGAACATCGCTCGCTCGGAACAAGTATACCGCACAGATCGACAAATCGTATTTTCGATACCTGGTTTATCGAAACATCGCACTTTTGACATATCGATCTATCGAAATATGTCGTATTTTCGACGCATGATATATCGAAATATGTTCGATATATCGATATATCACATATCGAAAGCACTATATATGATATATCGTACTTTCGATGTATGATATATCGAAATATCCCACTTTCGATATTATCGTACGTAGCGAACGCGTTCCGCCCCCCACCCATCCTGGCGTATGCATTGCAGCGCACCCAATGTTTTTACGCTGATCCTGAACGGAAAGCTTCGCCGACTTACGTACTGATATTCTCAACTACTCGTACCAGGCTCAAGTACGTATCGAAATCATCTTGGTTTCATACCGAGCTTATCGGCATTCGTACCATCACACCCTCTCGTTCGATACCCATCACAAAAAAAAACTATGAATAGGAATGCAATGAAAAGTAACGCCGAACAACGTAATGGCGAGGCGAGGCGAGGCAGCGCCAATCGACAAAGAGAGCACGAGCATCAGGTCGGCACATATATACGTACGCAACAGACAATCCAACGCCATCTGTGCGACTCCAAAGACCCCCCCCCCCCACTCTCTCCCCCCCAACCCCCTCGACCACCTCCTCATACGACTACGGCCATGCACGACATGATGGGTGCTCCGTCTCGAAAGGGATGCGTGGTCAATGGTCAAATGACTAAGGCAAGCAACAAATGAGTACCCCCCCCCCCCCCCCTACCCTCCCTACCCTCCCCCCGGCACCTCGCCCCCCGCCCCCCTCTCCACTCCCCCCTTACCCCTTTACCTCATTGGCCTCCATGACGGCAGCCTTCAGACCGGCGTTAGCGGCGGACTCGCTCTGCAGTCGCATCTTCGTCTCCCCGTGCTCCGCCAGCTCTGCGTCCAGCTTCGTCCGAGCTTCCCCCGCCTTTTGAGTAGCGGCGGCCGCCTCCTCCACCACCGCGGCAAGGTCGAGTTTCGCCTGCAACAAATCGGGTCGAAATTTTATCAACACACAAGGCTACTGTAGGGCGACAATTAACAAGACCTAACAAAAAAACAAAATCGAAGAAGGCTGAAAAAGAGTAAGGGTGGGGTGAGGACAAGGCTTAAAGGGCAGACTGGGACTGAGGATAGGGTTGACGATAACGCTAAGGGCGAGGTTAAGGCTAAGACTAAACACTAAGCCTAAACACTAGGGATAAATAAAGGTTAAGACTATGGCTAAGGATGGCTAAGGATAAGCCTAACGCTATCGCTAAAGTTGCTAAGGATAGGGCTCTTAGGGAAAAGGGGTGAGGGGCGAGGACAAGCCTCAAAAGGCAAAAGGATGAGGACAAGGTCGAAGATACGGATGGGGCTAAGGTTGAACGTTAAGGCTGGAACACGAGGGTTCGACAAGCTGAAGCTACGCCTAAGCCTAAGGCTGAGGATACAAGGGTAAGCATCAGGCTGAGGCTCACGATCAGGCTAGGGTAAGGACGAGGCTAACAGTAAACGCGAAGGCTAAACGCCACTACCAAACGCTATAACGGGGGACCATAGTTAATAGGACCTATGGTATACATAAAAACCTATATATTTAAGCATTTTTACTAACAATATTTGGTCCTATTAACCATGTTCCCCCGTAACAGGGCAAAAGGCCATGGGAAAACGAAAACAACAAAATACCACAACTCACTCTCACGCTGAACGCTACGGTTAGACAAGCTGAAGCTGAGGGTGAGGATAAGGTCAAGGCCAAGGATGAGGCTGGCGATAACGCGAGGGTATAGACGAGGCTAACAGTAAGCGCTAAGGCTACACGCCACGACAACAAAACGCTAAAGGCAAAAGGCGGTAGAAAAACGCAAAGAGCAAAAATCCCACAGCTCACTTTCACGCTGAACGCCAAGGTTAGACAAGCTGAAGCTAAGGCTGAGGATACAAGTGTGAGGATAAGGTCAGGGATAAGGATGAGGCTGGTGATAACGCGAAGGTATGAACGAGGCTAACAGTAAACGCTAAGGCTACACGCCACGACAAAAAAAAAACGCTAAAGGCAAAAGGCGATAGAAATACACAAAGAGAAAAAATCCTACAGCTCGCTTTCACGCTGAACGCCCCAGCAGCAACAAACGCGTGGGACACACAAAAATACAGAAAACACCAAAAACAACCAAAAACAAAACAAAACAAGAAACAAAAAAAAACGCTTCTGCGAACACCCGTCCATCACCTGTCGCAGGGCCTCCCCCCTGGCCTCTAGCTCGGCCTTGAGCAAAGACCCCTCCCTTCTAAGGCCCGCCGCTTCCTTCGTCAGCCTCTCCGCCTCCTGCTCCCTCTGCTCGGAGAGACACATGCCGTGGTGGATGAACCCCCGGACACGCGGGTGGGAAAGGAACAAACAGCGTCACAAAACATCAAACAACACCCCCCCCCCCACACGCGGAAAAACACATGAGAGACATACGGGGGATCGAGAGAAGGAATAGGAATGAAAACGTATTTGCACAGCCCAATGGACTCCGCGAAAAACGTTGAAACCGCGATTTCGTGTAGGTGGCTTGGGCCTGGCAGAGAGAAGAAAGAGGTATGCCAGTAGCGGGGAGGAGGAGGAAATAGATGCACAGATGCGCCCGTGTGGCAGAGCAATAGAGAGTAGCACTCACACAGTAGGAGAATGTGAAATGTAGAAGGAGGAACAGGATATGCTAGGAGAGATGAGGAAAAAAGACGAATGTGAGATGGAGGAGTTCCATACACTAGATAGCAGCGAGAAAACGGTCGCCATCCTAGAAGATAGGTGGTGGCCACAGGCGGCCAAACAGGAAGGGGGGAAGACTATCATAGCATTTTTATTCTGTGCAATATTTATAGTATGGAAACAACTTAATGAGCGCCCAAATGTTGAACGTGCCTCTACTAGGAGTAGGAACGGTGCTCCGTCTCGAAAGGGATGCGTGGTCAATGGTCAAATGACGAAGGCAAGCAACAAATGAGTACCCCCCGCCCCCCGGGTCTCCGCCCCGCCCCGCCCCGCCGCCCCCTCCAACTCCCTTGCCTGCGTCAGAGCATCCTCCAAGCTCTTTACCAGCGCCACGGCCGTCTCCTCCGCCGCCTTCGCCTTCTCCTCGGCCTCCTTAACCTTGCCAGCCCATTCCGCCCCGCTCTTCTCCTTACCGGCCGCCGCCGCCGCCACTGCCGCCGCCGCCTCCCCCCTCACCCCCTCCAGCTCCGCGGCGGCCTTCGCCAGCGCCCCCTCCAGCTCGGACGCCTTCCGAACCAGGCCCTCCTCTCGGCGCCGCCCTTCCTCCCGCTCTTCTAGGGCCTCCATCAGTCTCGACGAGAGCTCCTCCGCCTGCTTCCGGGCCTGCTCGCGGGATTTATCGGCCTCCCCTCGCGCAGCAGCCGCGGCGGCCACGCCTTCGGCCGCTCCTTCCGCCGTGGCAGCGGCCGCCGCCGCCTCTGTCTTCGCCGCCAGCTCTCGGTTGGTCTCTTCCGCCCTCTGGTCGGTCTCTTCTCGCCGCCGCTCCGCTTCGGCTTCCGCGAGCCTCAGGCGTTCCCTCAGCGAGTCGATCTCTTCTGCCGCCGCTGCCGCTGCTGCTGCCGCCGCCGCTGCTGCTGCCGCTGTGTCTGCTGCTGTTGCTGCTGCTGCTGCTGCTGCAGTTTCTGCTGCTGCTGCCTCGGCTGCTCTTTCCGCTGCTGCTTTCTCCGCTTCTTCCGCCGCTGCTGCTTCCGCAGCCTCTGCTGCCGTTGCCGCTTCCGCTGCTGCTGTCTCTGCTGCCGCTTCCGCTCTTGCTTCCGCTGCTGCTACCGCTGCCGTTACCGCTACCTCCACTGCTGCTGCTTCCGTTGCAGCAGCTGCTGCTGCTGCCGCCTCCGTCTCCTCCGTCACAGACACCGCAGTAGCCTCAAACGGAGCCGAGGACTCCTCCTTCGCTGTTGCGATGGTCGTCGTTGTCATCGTCGGCCCCGCCGCCGCCGCTGCCGTCCCTGCCACCGCCGCTTCCTCCTTGGCCTGACGGAGGGCGAGCTTAGACAAGGCCAGCTCTTCCTCCACAGCGGCCAAGCGCGCGGACAGAGCACCCGCCTCGGCCGCGCTTATCGTGGCCTCGTGGCTGGGTCGGGGCTCGTCGTCCGCTCCGCCCTCCACCTGCCCGCCTGCAGCTTCTGGCGCTGCTCCCGCTGTTGCTGCTGTTGCTGCTGCTGCTGCTGCTGCTGCTGCTGCTGCTGCTGCTGCCTCAGCTGCTGCCTCAGCTGCTGCCGTTCCCGCTGCCGGATTTTCTGCTGTTGCTGTTTCTGCCGTCTCTGTTGCTGCTGGTGGTGTTGCTACTGTTGCAGCTGCTGTTACCGCCGCCGCCGCCGCCGCCGCTTCCTCTGCCGCTCGCAGCTGCCGCCTGACACTGCCAAGCTCGGCCTTGAGCTCATCGACCGTACCCCGCAACGACTCCTCCTTGTCCGTCTCAGCCTCCCCTCCCCCCTCCTCCCCCCCCGCCTCGTCTTCATTAGCGCTCGCAGCTACCCCCTCCCCCCCACCCTTTGCCTCCTCCTCCTCCTTATTGTCCGCCACCACAACCGCAGCAGCGGCAGCGGCAGCAGCTGCAGCAGCCTTGGTCGCCTGCTCCAAGCCCTCCCGAAGGCGAGCCACCTCCTCCTCGGCCGCCGCGAGGGACTCCGCCATCGCGTCCTGCTTCGTCGCCTCCGCGCGGGCCTCCCCCGCTCGGTCGCCCGCCGCCTCCGCTTCGGCCGCCGCCACCGCCGCAGCCGTCGCCCTCGCCGCCGCCATCGACTCCGCCGCGCTAGCCTCGCTCGCCGCCAGCCGCGACCGGAGCTCTTCTAGCGCGGACCCGTGCGCCGCAGCTTCCTCGGCGGTGGCCGCCTCCGAGCTCGCTCGGGCGTCATCCAAGCGCACTTGAAGGGACCGCACGGCCGCCTTTGCCAACGGTGTTGGTAGAAGCGGTGGTGGTGGAGGTGGTGGGAGCCAACCGTGATATTGATGTTGTGTGCGGCCGGCAGTTCGTGTCGGCAGTGGGAGCGGGAGTGCATGCGGTTGGAGTCGAAAGGGTGGAGGGAGGGGGGAGGGTCGGGCGAGGGGGAAGGCCGGAGGGAGGGAGGGAGGGCGGGGGTGAGGGGGGAACGGAGCGGAGGTGGGGGGGGGGGGGGGGGGGGGGGGGGGGGAGGAGAGGACGGGAAGGAGGGAGGGGGGGGGGGGGGGGGAAGAGAGGGAGAGGGGGAACGGCCTTACAGTATAAGAACGCACGAACAACCTGTGTTGGCCACGTTCGTAACAATTGAGGAGATCCATCCTACTGTCTACCTCCGACTCTTGAAGTGGTTTTCGACTGTATATCGATATCTGACGTTTACATCAATATCTGGCAGTTGTGCCGACGACATCTGCCGTTTGCGTCGATGCTCGATATATGTATATATATATCGATTTCCGACACCTAGTGACATCCGACGTGTCGACATTCGCGATATTATCGCAACCCGATATTTACATTTCGTGTCCCGACATTTGGCATTAAGCAAGCAAGCAAGCAACCGCTCGCTCGCCAGCACACAAGCAAGCAACACCACAAGCACAAATGGCTCGCCATACACCCCTCACATCCTGCGCAGTAACACAACACCACGCCTACCCCCTCACAGTCCACCCCCCCCCCCACCCCCTTCCTCACCTGCTCCCACTCCACCGCCGCTGCCGCCTCTCTCCGCCCTTTTTCCAGCTCCGCCCCCATCTCTTCCCGCGCTGCCCTAGACAGGGCCTTCTCCTCCGAGCAGCGCTCCTCGGCTGCGTGGGCCATCTGCTTCATTCATAAAAACGAAGAAAAAAAAACATTCGCTGTACAATCAACGGTACATGAAAAATAAACTAAATCGACACGTTCCCTTTTTCTTTACAGTCTCAGACGTGGGGGGGGGGGGGGGTATCATAAAAATACGTGAAAAAAACAAAACTGGAAAAACAACATATTTATTTCATTTCTGACAAAACAAAAAACAAAAAAAATACCGCGAGCGCTACCGTCTCTTGTTTTCAGTTCCTACATGGTGGCGTGTGCGGCTCCGTTTTATCTGTTTCTCTTCAGTGTTTCCCTGGTAAAAATCGAGAATTTCGTCGAAACTTTGCTCTTAGATGTTATTAACGCGTGTTTCGCATGGTGCAGTGAAGAATCGAACCGGGCGAAGCGAGAAATATAAAACCGCGTGGGCGATCGCCGCGTCAACGCCGTACACAGTCAGTTAGGGGGTTCGGCGTGGTTGTGGAGGGTGGCCGATCGGGAGGGGCGACGGGGTGGCATGCACTCGCAAGAAAAAAAAACACGAAAAAAAATACGGAACACATTACGTACGCACCGAAAAAAGAAAGAGACCATACATACCACATGACGCCCCTTATTCTTGTTCATTCGCGGTCGTAACGATCGAGGCGACCACACGACGAGATATCGAAGGGCTTGGTCGGTGCGGGGTGGGGTAGAGTGCACTCGCGAAAAAAGCAGCAGCAACATCATTCAATACGAGCAGCCACCTCAAGGTCACACACACGCGCACATGCATGATGATGCTGCTGATGATGATGTTCTCACATCAACTCATTTCCCGAAGATCTCTGCCCGCGGTCTAGAAACCCACATATTTGTTTTTTCTTATTCATCCCATTTATCATATTCGCCCTTCTTTTCTCTCCCACTCCTATTATTACGGTGGACCATAGTAAATAGGACCTACGGTACACACAAAAAACTCTATATATACCTTTTTTACTAACCGTATTGGTTCCTATTAACTATGGTCCCCCGTAATAATAAGCCGTGACTCAGATCATCCGGGGTCACAGAGCAGCAGGCTCTCCTGCCCTCTTTCCCCCTATGGTCGGTGCGTTGC
The DNA here is from genome assembly GCA_031213475.1 of Nereocystis luetkeana. Taxonomy (NCBI): domain Eukaryota; class Phaeophyceae; order Laminariales; family Laminariaceae; genus Nereocystis; species Nereocystis luetkeana. The sequence goes on along the minus strand of JARUPZ010000010.1, from coordinate 4,564,334 downwards.
TTTTTTTTATCGCGAGAGAAACGTTTCACCTATTTTTTTCCCCTCGTCGGCTCGCCCCTAGTTCATGCATGACGCTGCTATCACCTGCTTCGCATCAGCAAGGAGGTCCTCGACACCGACCCTAGACGCTTCCGATGCCTTCAACGTCTCCAGCGCGCGCTGCAACTCATCCTTCAACGACTCCATCTCCGCCGCCCCCGCCCCCACGCCATCGCCGTTCGCTTCCGGGAGATGATGCCGGCCCGCATCCTCCGCGGCCGCCGAAGCCGCCGCTGCTGCCGCCTCCCGCAACGCCTGGGCCTCCGTCTGACCCAGCGCAGGCAAAAAGTTTACGAGTTACATAGGAGGTGGGAGAGGAGCCGGCCGATGGTAATAGCAGTTTCTCGTCCCAGTCTTCCCGAGCTTCATGCCACGGCAACTTAAACATACATGCTCAGTCGGGAAGGGTAATGGACCGTTTCGGCATCCATGTTCCATGTGAGTATCGATCCTATACGGTCCTATACGGCCCTTACATGTCCGGACACAGAGCGGTACATGGTGTATATATACAATATAGGCGCCAGGTATAAACTGCATACCAGGTACTAATTATACCAGGCATATACATATTCGGTTAGCCACTCAAAGCAAATTTCGACGAAGCATCGGGTAAGCCATAAATATGTAGAGGTACCAGGTAGCCGGTATATAGCAGTACCCAAAATAATACTATTAATACGAGTATATGAAAGCGAAAATCGGGTGCTTGAAAATATCAACTCAGCGGCCAGCAAAAAAGGGCGGTGGCGGCGACCCGCGGTTTTCCAAGCGCGTGCGTCGCCACAAGTATCAGAATAGCGGTGGATGGGGGGAGGGGGGGGCACTCATTATCATGCATGGCCGTAGTCGTGTGACCATAGACCCTCGCACGCCTACGATGCCGGGACGGAGCACGTCGGCTTTTCACAGACCAGGCCGAAATTGCTTGCACAACACGAGAAGCGCCGTGAGGTTTTCGGCGAGTCGCATGAAGGGTGGGCGAACGGCATCCTACTACAGTAAGAACCGCTTGTGAGGCGGACTTCCACATGGATGACAGCTTCGATTAGTTATTTCATTTTCAGGAGTAGCCACTTCCAGAGAGACGGAGGGGGGGGGGGGGGGGGGGGCGTAGTCATTCGTTGCATCCCTTGAGTCATTTGACACAAGGGCCACGCACGCCTTTCGACGGGGTAGGGGGCATACGGGGGGGAACCAAAGAACTACCGCTAGCGCGATCGAACGTGACACAGCGAGTTCGGGGGAAAACACACAGCACACACGCACACACACACGTGTGAGAGCTTCGAGGATGCCCCCCCCTCCCCCCCCCCCCCCCGGCCCCGCGCCGATCGAAACGCCGTACTTACGAGGAGTGATGCGCGGTGTGCACCACCATTTCGGTGCCAAGAAACCAGCCCGCACCAAGTATGCAGCTCGTGTAACTCAAGGTGCTGACCGCGCGTGCAACCACGGTGTAACGAGTAGCAGTACCTGCTTGTACTAACCGGGCATTTCATAATGTGTAACAACTCCAAGTACTGTGTACCAGGTACAAAGCACCACGTACTCTAGAACACTCCTATACAGTGTCCCCAGTCACGGTACCAATACATTCATTCAACACGTGAGAACATGCAGCAAAGGGTTCTTTCTCCCTGTCCCCTGTGTGCCACACCTTCGCCGCCTCCACCTCTTGGTCCTTGGCGGCCAGCGTCGCCCGGAGAAGGGTCTCCGCCTTCGCTAAGCGCTCGTCCCTGCCCTTAACCTGCAGACAAACGTATGCGCGCATACGTATCATAACACACCCGTACGTACGAGCAGGGGGCCATATGCATGCAACGTTCCCGCCTTAAGGTTAGGCACACACGAAACACATGCCTCTACCATACAGCCCCACGGGACAAGAAACACCGGGTTACCTACAGCAATAAGAACGTAAGGCTTAGTTTGTCGGGAGGAACGCCAAAGAACTCCAGAACAAGAAATCGTGCTCACCGTCGAGAGCGCGACACCCAATCCTACGTCATCGCCTAAGCCCAAGTTTAAGGTTGTTTAAGGACGGCGTCACGATAGCATCTCCAAGGCTTGCTCAGATCAGCTATTTCCTCTTCTTAGCGACCCCCATGCTGACTAAATGGGGAAGAGTGCGTTGGACACTAACTACCATCATAACTAACGGCTTCCGAAATCCATACTATTAATAGCGTTTTTCCGTGTAATGCCAGCCTGACTTGCTTGAGGGATCGATGTCTCTTATTGGCGCGCCCCTACTGCACACGCCGTCTACCAAGAGATAATGGGTTGTCATTTTCGGCATAACTATGTCCCAAGAATTACCGGGGGATACCGCGCACCCTGTACTTTCTACTCGTCGTAGGGTTTATCTGCCAAAATGGTCAACACCCGGGGAAAATAATGTTATGTTCGGTGGTATGGCGGGACGGCCTATAAGGAGCGCAATGCCTCGCTACATACCCCCCCCCCTCCCTACCTCCTGCCCACGCTGAAAAACCATGGCTGACGATCAGTTGAGCTACCGTCATTAGTCATGAAGCATACTCCCCTGCGCCCCCCCCCATTCGAAGCTATCATCCATTGCAAGCCCCCCCCCCCCCCGACAAAAGCGGTTCTTAGCAGGATGCATCTCACCCTTCATGCGACTCGCCGACAACACCTCACGGCGCTTCGTGCTTGGTGCTGGCAATACTTGCCTGTGTCGGTGAAAACCCGACGAGACCCAAAACATCTCACGGCGCTTCAAGCTTGGGTGCTGGCAATGCCTACCTGGTCGGCGAAAACCCGACGTGATCCGTCCCCCGGCATTGTAGGGATGCCGGGGTCTATGGTCATACGACCACGACGGCCATGCATGGCATCGGTACCCCGCCCCCGCTTCCCTCTTGCCCCCCTTGCTACCCCCTCCTCCCCCCCCCCCCGGTCCTTCTCGGAATCGAACGGCAAGTACGAGAACCAAGCGCAAGACAAAATCTCACCTGACCCTGTAGAGCGGTGAGTGCGGCCGTGTGGTCGTTCTTAAGCTTGTCCACGTACGCCTTGGTCTTGTCCTTGACCCCGGCCAGGACCGTCGACTTGTCGTTCAATTCCTTCACGAGGGCGGTTTTTTCCTGAGAGGCGAGAAAAACAGCGCGATATCATATACATAGAAACATACACAGCAAAAAAAAGAAAAGAAAAACAGTGAACGAAACGAAAAAAAAACGGCATTGTATACCTGTAAATAAATAGCGAGGAAGCAAGAGATAATAAACAGGGCATTTGTTTTTCCTGCCAGGTGAATACGAGCCGATTTGCGGTAGGGGTAGGGGTTGTCAAATGCGCTCTTGGGACCAACACTCCCCCCTTCCCCCACTGGACCATGGGGCTCCTCTCCGACAGAGGGAGACTGCGTACCCGTTCAGGAGACGAAGTTCTTAAAAAAAACAATGAGTGGTTTGTCCCCCAAAACACGACTGCGGTTTGCCCTAAAACGGTAAATGGGAAAACATTAGTCGTTAGATACAGCAGCACCTACATAAACCCATGGTGCCTGGCCCACACATTTTCTGAAAAGTAGGTTTCCTGCTGGGTGAGGAAACTTATACATGTAGAGAGAGTTTCATTCCACCCTCTTCAACCCTTCCAGGACCGCAGTCCCGTTTTGGGGACAAACTACTTGAGATTTGACTGGTTTGTCCCCAAAATGAGACTGCAGTTCTAAAAGGGTTAAATCACCTTACAAGTTGGAAAAGTGAGACAACACAAACCGATGACTTACTATAAAATACACCGACGGCATCTCTGTGCGATTTGTGGTCGGGGGGGGATATGATGCAAGCCCGTGTCCCGAGTCACTGCGCAAGACGCCATGCGGGAAGACGGGGCGCAACAATAAAATATCCTATATACCCGTGTACTGCTCGACGGCCATCCGCGCGCCGCTCGGTAAAAGGTTGATAAACACCTGCCAAAGGTAGTCCCGAAGGAGTTGAGCGAGTAAAGGAGCCTCAGGAAAACGAGCTGCTATACAATACTATAAATCCCTGCCATAGCAGAACGCCTCATAAAAGTTGGCGCACAGGTGGTGCGCCGTATACATATAGCGGGGTTTCGCTGCGAGCCATACACCATTCAGCACCACCACCACCACCACCACCACCACCACTACCATCACCACCACCACCACCACCACCACCACCACCACCACCACCACCACCACGAGCAATTGAGATTCAAAAACGTATTCACGACCATTTTTTGCTTGCCTCGTTCAGCCTGGAGATGTAGGCCTTCGCCTTGTCCTTCACCGTGCCCAGCTCCTTGCGGAGGGCGTCCGCCTGCCGTGTGTGCCCGTGCACATAACATACCGCACGAACGGCAGGGTTAACCCATCAATCAAAATAACCAGTAAAATCGCTACTACGGGGGACCATAGTAAATAGGACCTACGGTATACACAAAAACCTATATATTTGCCTATTTTTACTAGCAGCATTTGGTCCTATTTACTGTGGTCCCCCGTAATATGAGTTCCAACCCCTTTGGAAGCGCACCTCCGTTTTCATGGGCAAACTACTTGGAAATAGTGTGGGATAACTATTGCAAACAGTAAACTACTTGGAATTAGTGTGGAATAACTTTTGCAAACATTGAAAGCACAAGTTTAGCGGCAGACATGAAGGAGAAGATTACTAGAGGTCGGGAACCGTTTCGACAACAATCTGTTGCCCGTATAGATAATCAGGCATTTGGTCCTCACTCTGTATGCTTGTTTGAGAACTGACCTACCACCCGACTATGAACAGGGTTTTTACGAAGAGTTTGGTTGGGTTGGGTTTCTTGCACCCAGTTTCCTATATAATAGCAAACCAACCCACCAAAATTTAGTTGCCGTGGGAAACAGTGACCAGACGTTTTTCACCCAAAAAAACTTGGGTTGGGTGAACTATGTGGGTTGGCTAGCACACGGAGCAACTTCTTGATTGGCTACAGCGCCTTCGGATTCGCCTGTTCACCCAATCAACTCCTCCTGTTCGTCGGTTCCTAACATTCTTATAGCTCCACCACATTGGATTACGAGCGTATCGCTAACACCCTCGTCACTATACGATATTATAACATCACAATCACGTTAAACCCATACCCAAACGGTTCAGGCCAGCCAGGAAAAAACTGCCGCCAATATCTAGCGGGCGGACCACAAGAGGATTTTTCGAGCCAACGAGGGGTCCGCGGAAAGATCCGCGTTGATTTGCGAGGGTAGAGACGACGTTGGGAGCCACGGCGGGGTGAGAAGGGAGGCAAACGCGTCATCGAGGGGGGGGGGGGGGGGTCATCCAGGCAGCGTACCTCTTTCACACCTTGTACAGACATATAATGATATCTATTTATCTATCTATATATCTATCTACAGTAGTTCATCTAGTTCCTCACCTCAGCTGCCGTTGTGAGAGGTTGTGGGGGATCTGCCTTACAGGGCAGATCCAACCCAGAAAACATGTGCTACTGCTGCTGTAGATAGACCGCGCAAAACAGACAAGTCCCACCCGGCAACATGAGCTAGATAGATAGAATCATGCAAGATCCTGAATATATTTTGCCTTGATGGGTCTACAGTAGATTAGGAGATATATGTTCGAGCCGTGTACTGTTTCGTAGTGACCTGGTAAGAGGAGGAGGAGGCGGAGAGGGGCCGACTAAGTTATATACGTCTAATAGCGTGGTTGTCGCATTACCCTGTGTTGTTGTGTTAGGTTTGGCTCGGTTTCGTTTTTTTTTCATGCGGGGCGGGGGGGTACGTCAGAAGTACTGGCTTATGACACCGCTGTCGACAAGAGCAGGAAGGAGACGGCAGATCGCGTGGCAAGGTTCCCGATCCGACTACGGTAACAGGGACTATTCCATGACTACCAGGCATAATGTATTGCTTCGGCCTTGTTTATTCAAGTATTCGTTTTCGTTCTCCCCCTGCCCAGTTTTTTTCTTCATGGACGATGACTCGTCCGTGCACCAAGTACTTTTTTCTTGCGTTCTTGTGTCCTCTTGCGCGATCCCATTCTGTCTATTTCATGATCATTTTTGCTATACCTTGTTTCAACAAAACTTAGCAACATGAACCGCCTTCAGGACAAGAGGTGGTCAAGGCGACAGGCGTCTTCCCTTCCCCCCCCCCCCACCTTCCCCCCCATAGTGCTCACCGCCTTCATTGTTGTCGCGCATACCCGTGTATAGCGCTAGCGTTCCCTCTGCTCGTCGATTTCATACATCGAACATTTGGCACCTCGCGCTTTTGCACGTTCGGAGACGGAAGAAGACTAGACTTGAAAACAAACAAACAAAAAACTTGTAGCAGGCCCTGCTGTATCACACACACCAGCGGAGATCCGAATCCCAGCGCAACAGCCAGCAGGGGTGAGAGTCTTTCCTACCGCTAGACCACAGCAGTCAACCCCGCTCCGAAACAAAAAAGTGGTATTACGGGGGGCCGTAGTAAATAGGACCAAATATTGTTGGTAAAAATAGCGAAATATATAGGTTTTTGTCTGGGCCGTAGGTTCTATTCAATATGGTCCCCCGTAATAGGAATTTAAGCTGCCGCTATGAATAGTTTCACCGCAGATCAACAGTCGTCAATTATTAATAGTGTGCTTTGGTGGGCGGCGTATGCCGGACGCTTCGGGGCTATATATATACTCTAAAGAGGGGGGGTCCCTTCATTTTTGTGACGTCAACTCTAGAAATCCGCCTTCGCTCGTGTTATTGTTGACGTCGCCTACCCCCCGAAAGGGACGCCTCTCGAACTGTCTGAAGCGTCCAATATACGCCAGCCACCGACGCATACAAGTTGACGACAAGCAGTGACCAATATCCTGCTCGAGCGAGTTCCCATTAAAGTCGATTGCCTTGAACTATCTTACGTCGATAGTCCTACCCTGAGCTGCTCTCGCTCGGTGTATTCTCCCACCTCTCAGCCAACCCTCAGCTCTAAACTGCCGAAGGGGGTGGGTTTTTTTTTTTCAGGATCGATCCTCGAGAATTTTGAAGCCAATTTTAATCTCATCCTTAAATCACTCGCAGGCTCGCGGCGAGCCTTTCCTATCATCCTGTTCAAAAGAGCTATTTTTCCCATCTTGTTCGGTGTTTGTGGGGCTTTCATTTATGCGTACATACAAGCATGTTGCCATCGAGCATCTACCGCAAGCGCATACCACCACCACCGCACAGCCTATCAGCCCTACACGAAGCACAACGCGAGCACGTACCAATCAGCGAGCGACGACGCAAGCCAGCAGGCTAAAGTTGGCGAGAGCCAGCATGTCGTCGTGCAGTTACATGCAAAGATCGCTGTGTTCTACAAAACAAACGAAACACATCGAAATCTGACCGGCCTACAATAAAACAAAAAATAGACGTCATTCGTATATATACACAGCAGAAGTGGGAGCTCTTGGCATTTGCAACTCGTCAGTTTACGGCTATAATCGTGGACCTCTCTGTCCGCTTGCTTTCATTCGCAGGCTGCTTTCTTCCTTGAGAGCGAGCGTAGCGGGCGACGGAAGCCGCCAGCGGAGCGAAGCGCCTTGCATACCACATTTTTGTGTTGGATGGGGGTTGACTGCTGTGGTCTAGCGGTAGGATAGGCTCTCGCCCGTGCTGGTGCACGTATGATACAGCAGTCGCTGGTACATTTATACCAGGTACCTGATCCAAAACTCTGCGTTTTTTTTTTTTGAGTCGTCAGTCTCCGACGGTGCGAAGAGCGCGAGGTGGCAACATTCGATGTAAAATAGCAACGAGCACAGGGAATGCCGTACCTCACGTGTCATACGAGTATGCGCGATACTGGGGGAAAGGAAGGCAGCAAATAGTATCGGGGGGGGAGGGGGGGGTGTATTCATTCTCGTGCATGATCGTAATCGTTTGACCATACAGTAGACCCTCGCATCCCTACAATGCCGGGACGGAGCACTTCGGGTTTTCACCGACCAGGCAGACATTGCTTGCACCAAGCGCGAAGCGCCTTGAGGTGTCCGGCGAGTCGCATGAAGGGTGAGCGGCATCTTAATAAGAACCGCTTTAGAGGCGGATTTTCTTGCATGACAGCATCAATGAATTGATTCTGGTGTGGACGGTTCCAGAGACAGCATCGGGAGGGGGGCGAAGGGAAGATACCTACCTGGTACAGTATGACCTCGGTTTGTCCAGACAACCGTTCAATCCTTTTAGTACTGCGGTCCTCTTTTGGGGGCAATCCACCCCAATTCCAAGTGTTTAGTCCCCAAAACGGGACTGCGGTTCTAAAAGAAAAAATGCGATGGCTGGTCTGCTATTAATATGATACGATGCTGGTGCGATATGCGATGCTGATGACAGGGCGATATGTGATAGTATGCGCGATATACACCAGGTATGCGATTTCGACACATACATATATCAAGCCGCATGATAGGGGGGAAATACTTATATCCTGAATTCGGGGAGACGAAATGCCGATATGCGATATTGCTGCGATGCGGCGACGACCCCCGACGGCTGAGGCGAAAACATGTACGATCGTACTGGAAAGTGCTTCTTTGTAACTGGCTGCGAGCCTTGGGCCTTGAGCGGGCACGCAGCAGGTGTTTGTACGAGTATTTTATCTGTACTTGCGTTTTCGAAAGCACTTATTTACAGAGCAGAGCAGTAGTAGCACCAGCACGCAGTATTTGGTACCAGGTAGTTCGTTTGCGATGATTCTTCTTTTTTTGTTCTACAGGAGCAGTAGGTATTGAAGTACTCTTCGTTTTGATACGACGGTCGGAGGATGGGCAAACGTACGAGAGGCGTACATCAGACGAACGAAAGAAACGAACTCTCACAGGAAGAACGAGCAACGGCCGGGCACACGCTCGCACCGATTCACGTCACCAGGCTCCTTTATTTTACTGCTGGAAATACCGAAATTTATGACGAAAAAAACAAACTCCGCAGAATATCACATCGTAATGAGCGGAACAATCACTGTTCGGTTAGGGGAGCTCCCGACTGCTTTCCCTATGGCTCTAGCCACTAGCTATCCATCACATAAGTAGCCATGGCATAGCAGCCCTCCCCCCTTTTGTCCCTCACATCTGATTCTGCCATGAAGTTGTGTTTGACGTTTGCCAGTTCTTCTCCGTGAAAAGGAAGCGACCAAAAACGTGCGTCCACCAGGTTTAGCTTCGTCTCCGGCTGTTTCTTCCAACTGCTCACGGAAAATGGAGAGGCCCCCAGAGCACAAGTCACCCGGCGAGTGACCAAGCTCCCCTAGGCACCTTTACTTCCCTTAGTAGCCCTGCTGCACCTGATTGAGAGGCCTGGTCTGTCTCCCGGGCCAATATTTGTGCCTCCCTTATAGCGAACGTTCTGTCATGCAAGTGGAAACCCCTCAGAAAACAAATCTCCGTTTGTAGTCGTCGTACCACAGCAGCGCCACGCTCTCCCCTCTTTGGGGTGGTCATGGCCGGCCTCATTGCAAGGCGAGAGGGCCACACGGGAGTAAGTCTAAGAGCTATGGTGCTGGTGACCGTGCTCATGGCTGCGATCAGTAATGGCATTGCAGACGGCGGCGGCGGCGGCAGCAGCAGAGGCAGCAGAGGCAGCAGCAGTAGTATCGGCAACGGCGTCAGGAAGCCGCCACCATCGTCCCCCAACCTGTGCTTTGTATCAACCTCGAGGGGGAGTCCCGCGTCTCTCGCCAGCAGTTACTCTCCCCGACGACTGCATGCCATCACCACCATTGGCCACTGCCGAAGGAGGCGGCTCCCTCCGCCTGAGAGCGGGAACTGCGGTGTGTTGTCGAGAGGGCAGCCGAGACGACGAACAACAGCAGTGACGTCCAGTGGTATTAATAATGGTGAAGCAGGAACAGCAGCAGCAGCAACAGCAGCAACAGCAGCAGCAGCAACAGCAGCAATAGCAGCAACAGCAGAGAGCAATGGGACGCTGGAGAAAGACGGAGTCACCTCTCCTGCTCTAGCTGTGCAGGATACTACCATGGAAAGGGGAGATGATGGGTGCGTTGACAGCGGAGGCGATCCTGCGGCTGGCCTGGGAACGTGAGTTGCCTCGATGTCAGAGCCGCAGACAGGGCAGAGGGTGTATATGGATGTTGTGCGATCCTGACGATGTGCGTGCGTCTTGCTGTGAGATGACTCAAGAAAGCAGTTGAGTTAGTTGACTTTACGTTGACGAGTGCTGTTGTTGCGTTTTTTTCATATTAGTAGTCTTACATAGACAGGTCTGCTGAGAAACGGCCCACGGACTACGTGTTTGTCGTGTCTGCGCCTCGTGTCGTTGCCCACTGAGTGGCGGCAGCGCTTAAGGGGGCCGCCCTCCTGCTATTAATAGCGGTTGAGGCAACGGTGGTAATCGCAATCAGTGGCAGGCCGTAATACGCTGCGTCCTCGCACTTCTGTTGTAGCTACCTGTGGCATTTATTTGTGCTATTGATACTATTAATAGTGTCTACGCTGAATCGTTATCGGCGCTAGTGGCGCGAGTGACGGTAGAAGCGGTAGTTTGTGGTCGCAGCTGCGGGGATGGAGAGAGTCGTCGCAAGTAGTCACGGCCCTATTTATAGCAGGTGCGGCGTCAGTAAGGGACCACCTCTGCCCCTTATCGACGGCTACGAGTACCTACTCGTACAAGTACAGATAGTACCTTTAATGTAGGGATAATGCTTACCTACCAGGTACCATAGTTTAAGTGTTTTATTGCTACTGCTGTACCAGGTGTATACACCAAAACGCTAAGAGCCCATGCGAAGTTGCCTACCAGGTAGAATACAACCCTTTACGGCGGGGGCTTCATCAGGCTTTTCTACGCGAAGGGATCTCCGTTTCGTTGGCGCCGTCAAAATTAGAAGCTCGCATTCGCTCGTACTACTAGCTCACACCCGTCAAACGTTGTCTTAGCTCATGTACCAGATAGCTCTAGTCTTACAGATTTGATTGATATTTTCTCCGAACCGAGCTACAGCAGTAGTACAGCTCCGAGCTGCGGTGGCTCTATATATTCGACTGATCTTGTCCCCCGATATAAGTGGACTCCGAGCTATACGGTGAGCTGATCTGTTATCTCGTATGTGTGGAAACCTTGATCTGTTGTTGCGCCCACGACCGAATATTGGTCGTGGCCATTGGGGGGATGTTGGTGGTGACCAATGATGAATGTTGGTGGTCACCACTTGGCCGGTAACAGTGGGACTCGTTGAATATTTATACGTCGCATGTACGACTACTCTACGACTCTACGAACGAGCTTTTGTTTGGTTTTGGGTCATGAAAGACATCTACCAGTACGTCTTTGCAACTCTATGAACATTTTTTTCTGTAGTTTGTTTCAGCGCATGTATATAGAACCACTTACTTAGAATTCACTCCCTGGGCGTGCTCGGTTGGTACATCCCTGGCCTCTCAGAGCTCCCACTTGGGAACCGCCTCCCTTTATTACTTGGCGGACCTTTCCAGCGGTTCTTTGTTTTCTCCTTTCCTCTTGGCACCTTCGGTCCTTTCTTCCTTTTTTCTTCTTCCGTTTCATGTGCGTGCGTGCGTGTACTCCGAGCACGGCACCGTGGGTGAGCCCGGCACCATCGCGGATGTCAGCGGGTGCTGGCGGATAGAGGGGCGGTTGCAAGGAGCGCGGTCGCCGCTTTCGTGCCTAGGCGTCGCGTGTGCCTCGAGACACGAGGGGTCCATGAATGGGCTCTGTCAGGCCTCCATTTGTGATTTTTGATAAGAGTACGTACGAGTATTTAAGGGTCGCTCGGGATTGCAAGATAACATTCAAGCGGTGCTTGTCTTTGCGACCACGCTGAAGTTGAAACATAGACCTGCGCAGTCTGAGTACCAACATTGTCGAGCTGGCGGACGACGGCCACGATGAGCACCGGGCTTCACGCCAGGCAGGCGACGGGGCTGACCGTAGCAGAGAGTGAGGAAAGCTTTACCCGAACCGAATCGGTGGCGAGGTGGTCGCGAGAGGGGTGGGCGGCGTACGAGGCTGAGAGAGAAGCTCTGCTTTTCATTTTTTTTCCTACTTGACCGGTGCAAAGTGTCCCAATCAGGCAGAAAATTATTTCATGAGGGGACGGGGATTTTGTTTTCTCTTTCCAAAATGTTCGGTTTCATTTATCATTGTTTTTGCGGTGCTTCTGTGCGGTGCTTTGCTTTCTCTTTCGTAAGCGTATTAAAATAAGAAAATACGCACCCTACATGTACGTACGTACGGCATGTGAGCCAGCGTATGTGGCGTCCGAGCAGTTCATATGTGGCGTCCGAGCTGTTTTTTCCTGAATCATGGCGGCGGGACTCTTGGCATTATCAAGTCGCCAGTTTGCAATTACAATCATAAAAAAAACTAGTTTCAATCATGGACCTCTGTCCGCTTCGCATAATTTGATGTACTTCTTTCCTTCCTGAGCGAGCGTAGCGGGCGACGTAGGCCGCCCGCGGAGCGAAGCGCCTTGCACATACATACTAACAACCACAGGTGGAACGAACAAACGTACTGTTAACACCCCCCCCCCCCCCCCCTACCCCCATGCACCCTACCAACCCGCCTCTGGTACTGATGGTACAGCAGTAGAAATAGTAGGGGTTTAGGGACGCTCGCTCGCAGCATGGCGGCGACGGAACGGTTCTTCGAAAGACATCGAAGCTCCCGCGGCGGTGAGACCGGGGGGGAATGGCAGCGACGGCGGCGTCGACGGCGTCGGCGAGGAGTACACCAGGAGGGCCCCGCAGTGGAACGCGAGGGGGGGGTCAAGGAGTGTTCGGGAGAGGGAAGGGGGGAGGACGACCTGCGCGTGCCTCGCCACGTGGCGTTTGTAATGGACGGCAACGGTCGGTGGTGAGTGGGGGAGGGGAGGAGAGCGGGGGGGGAGGGAGGGAGGGAGGGAGGGAGGGAGGGAAGGAGAGGGGGGGGGGAGGGAGGGGAGGAGGGAAGGAGGGAAGGAGGGAGAAGTGAGAGAGGAACGGTGGGAGGTGGGAGGAGGGAGGAGGGACAGACAGGGTGCGCGGGACAGACGGGGACGGGTTTCCGTCTAGATCGCCTCCGCTTGCCGCCGCCTGCTCTCCGCTGAGGCTAGCATTACACCTTGGTGCGAACATTCGTTTTTAATTTTCGATCGATCGCTGGTGCATTGAAAAACTTTGTGGAACCACACCTCCGTTCTCGAGGGCAAACTAGCTGCTCGGGTTTAAAAGTTGGATCATTACTGGCAGTAGTTTCATGCAAGGGTCACGACCGCTCAGTAGCTGCACGCGCGTCTCCGAAGCCAAAACCAGTTGGAAGAGCTGGATTATTTTTCAGTCGCCAGTTAGCGAGTAGTCGCAGCACGAGAGCGCTGACGGCCAAAATACTGCCAGTATGTACTGGCAGTATCCGCAGTATGGACCCCCGGGTTCTAACCCTGAAGCCCTTCAAGAACCGCATCCACTGCTTCGGGGGATTAACTACAAACAGTACATGAAATTTGGGTTTGATATTTTTTGCGGTAGTGTGACACTGAGCGTGTACGTGCAAGGGTATGAAGGGTGTGTGCGTTCGTGACGATGCCCCTTTGAAGGATTGCACCCACGTAAAGAACATCATGTATACATATGCTTGGAAAATATTGTTACGAGGGGCAAAGGGTACAGAAGTCAGAACCGGCGATGGACCAAAAATCCGAAAACGTCTTTGTATGTGTACGCACCATAGTTGGCTCTGATCACTACCAGTACTATTTACGGGGGACCATAGTAAATAGGACCTACGGTATACACAAAAACCTATATATTTACCCATTTTTACTAACAATATTTGGATCTATTTCCTATGGTCCCTCGTAAAATGAATCGTGTGTTCACCCGTACAGTGTTAATAGTACTGTTTGCCGTGATTTAACGTGCGCAAGGAAGCGTTGTAAAGCCCTTTACCCTGTTGGCATTACGGTCCCGTTTTTGGGGACAAAACTACTCAAATAATTAGTTGTTGAACCCCAGAACGGCACCGTAGTCCTAAAAAGAGTTAAGAATTACAAGAATTACTGTAGAGCAGCATTCGTAGGTATGTATCAGGTAGTGAAAAAGGAAAAAGGCCAGTGATGGCGATATCCCCATGCATCGTTATGGGGGACCATAGTAAATAGGACCAAATATTGTTAGTAAAAATGGGGAAAGATAGTGTTTTTTTGTGTGTACCGTAGACCTTTTTTGCCATGGTCCCCCTTATTACCATGGGAATAGAGATTGTGTATTTCAGGGGTGTCAAGGGATAGAGAAGCACTCACAGGCAATATGTACACTTTCACAATAGGCAATATGGGTGGGCACTCGTATTTATTGCGGGGAACCATAGTAAGTACCTGGTAGTATTCAATTTGTCGGTAAAAATAGCGAAATATGTTGTTTTTATTGTACCGTAGATCCTATTCAATAGGGTCCCCTGTATTAGTAATCGCTATTCATTTGCAGTGTATGACGGCCTAAAAAGGCAATAAGTTATAAAACGTACCAGGGGGCGGTATACCGTTGAGCTTCTACGTCGACCACGCTCTGCTTCGGCGCGGCGTATATGTTCTCAACTCACAATGTTACTCTCCCAATGGCTTCGCAATCGCTCCTCCCTCCTTCCCCACGTCCTCTCGATGGCGGAGATAGGGCCGCCGGCAAAAACATGCCGCGCAGGTTCGGGCACGTGGAAGGGGCTCTCCGGGCGAGAGAGGCGGTGGAGGCGTGTCGAGAACTCGGGGTGGAGGTGACCCCCCCCCCCCCCCCCCCCCCGCGCCATTGCTCATACGAATATGGCCATGCATGAGATCGAGTACATATTTCCTATCGAGTACACCCCCCCCCCCGTCCCCCCGTCCCCTTTCCCCCGCTGTCTTGTACATGGTGTGATGTTGCTGCGGTGGTGGTGAAGGTGGTGAAGGTGGAGGTGGTGGTGGTGGTCGTCGTCGTGATAGTTTGAGACCGAAGCGGTGGGTATAGACGTGTTAGTGGTGCCAGCGCGACTCGATTGCTCTTCTCGTTTTTTATTTGGTTTTTGTTTGCTTTTGGTTGGTTCTTTCGGTTGGTGTGTCGGTTTGATGGGTTGAATTGGTTGGTTGATTGGTTGGTTGGCGGATTAGTTGATGTGAGTAGTTTGGTCAGTTGATCGATTGGTTGTTTTGTTGGTTTGTTGTAGTTGGTTGGTTGAATTATTTGATTTGTTGGTTGGTTTTTTGGTTGTAGGATTTTTTTGTTTGTTTGTTTGTAGATTAATTTGCTTGGTTTCTGGTTTGGTTGATGCGATTGGCTGATGTGTGTGTCTGTGTGTTCGTTCGTTTGTCTGTCTGTTCGTTGGTTCGCTTGTTCGTGTCTCCTTTTTTTTTCGTCTCCCTAGTTGTTCTGGCGTGCTCGTCTGCTTGCACATGTGTCGGCCTGATGTTCTCCCCCTTTGTTTCTTTTTTTATCCCACAGTTCGTGACCCTATACGCGTTTTCGACGGAAAACTGGAGCCGACCGTCGGCTGAAGTGTCGTTTCTCATGGAGGTAAGGACGACGCCGCGAACGACCCACACAGTTCTAGATGGGGGGGCGGTAAGGGGGAGAAGGAGGGAGGGGGCTGGAGGGGAAGCAGTTCTCGCAGGGGGGAGGGGGGGGGGGTGGAGGGAGGCGGGGGGGATGCCACGGGGGGAAGTCCAAGAGGGGGGGGGGGCGGGAACAGCGGTGGTGCTGGTGGTAAGGGGGGTGTACTCGTTGTCATGCATGGCCGTAGTCGTATGACCATAGACCCTCGCATCCCTACAATGCCGGGGCGGAGCACGTCGGGCTTTCGTTGACCAGGCAGACATTGCTGGCACCACTCGCGAAGCGCCGGGAGGTGTTCGGCGAGTCGCATGAAGGGTCGGCTGCATCCTACTGAGAACCTCTTTTGAGGCGGACTTGCATATAGCTGACAGCGTCAATGAGTTGATTTGATTTCCGGTGTGTCCGCTTCCAGAGGCAGGAATGGGGGGCACTATGTATCTGCCTCGTGGGGTGCCGCACCATAAACACCTGGTGCGAGGTGCGTGATACGTAGAGGGCTTGTCGGACTTACGTACTCGTTTCCCAAGATCCGTGTTTTCTCTGTTTTCCGCGTCCTTGTTTCCTAGGTATTTTTTTCATGAAGTTTAACAACGAAAGGGCTCGGAAGTGTTTGTAGTGCGCTGGGCGTGTGCTCCCAGATTTCACGAGGTGAGCACCCAACGGGCCCGTTTTTCGGGGATGGACAGCCGATGTTGCAGCAGGTTTAGCGGCTGTTTTCGCGGCGGCTGTTTTTGTGGCGGGAGTTGGGAGAGGGACAAACGAAGCATTGTTCGATGTCAAGCCATGTACCTCGATCCTCATCCGAACGAGGCCCCTCGGTGCTGCCGTAAATGGCGGTTCCGGTTCCTGACGCCGTTGTTCGTTCCTTCGTTTAGCTGTCGTCGTCGTCGCCCCCCCCCCCCCCCCCGCCCGAGAGGGCAAGAGAAGCACGCCTCTTACGTAGTGCCAATGGTGGCCTTGTTTGGGCTGCTGCACCAACCCGTGCATACGTACGACTACTGATCTTTACGTACAAAATGAATAAACCCAGCCCTTACCCCCCCCCCCCCCCCCCCCTCTCTCTGCCTGGTCGGTGAAAACCCGACCTGATCCGTCCTGGCATTGTAGGGATGCGAGGGTCTATGGTCCTATGGCTACGGCCATGCATGATAATGAGTACGCTCCCCCCCCAAGAAAGGCTACGAGAAGCAAAGCGTGAAGTAGATGCTTCTCAGAAGCACACCACCCCGTACGCGCGTACTGTGGATTTTTTTCTGTCTTCAACCGGATTGCGAACCTCCTCCGAGTACCACCCCCCGCCCCACCCGGCATTCTTTCGACGCTGCCATCTTATGCGCAAGAATGTCCGCCTCACAAAGCGGTTTTCGGTAGGATGCAGCCTGTCTGTCCTTCATGCGGCTCGCCGAACACCTCACGGCGCTTCGCGCTTGGTGCGAGCGAATGTCTGCCCTGTCGATTGAAAACCCGAAGTGCTCCGTTCCGACAGTTTAGGGATGTCAGGCGGCTATCTCCACCGCACCTGATCCTCTCGGGGTCAGGTCGGGGTCAACCTACCCACGCGCCCCGAGGTAGGGGCAGCTTGTTCTGTTGTTGCAGCGGGAGCGACGGGTTAGGTGAAGACACGACACGTGCGTGTGTTTTTTGTAGAAGTGTGGCTAGCTTCAGCTCTTTAAATATAACCATCCCGCTGAAGGATTACATCAAAACAATACTGCGGTCATGAATAACATGAGCCGCCGCCCCCGCCCCTCCTCTCCTCCCCGCCTGACCACCGCCATTGATCCCACCGTCTTGCCTTGCCTGCCCCCCCCCAGCTGATGGAGAAAACGCTAGGCGAAGAGCGCGAAAGCTTGCGCCGGAACGGCATCCGACTGGTGGCCATCGGCGAGCTGCACCGCCTGCCGGTCAGGCTTCGACGCATCCTTGAAGACATCGAGGAGGACAGCTTCAGGGATAGCTCAGCGGGGAGGGGGAGGGGGAAGGGGGTGAGCTTGCTGCCGCCCCCTCCCCCCCCCCCGGGGGGGGGGGTGGTGGAGGAGGGGGGGGGGGGGGGGATTGTTGGCGTTGCTCCGAATGGAGGCTTTGCGGTCGATGTTCCTGTGGCGATGGGAGCGGGGTCGGTGGAGGCGGCGGCTGTGAGGGAAACTGTGGTTATAGCATCGGGTTCTGCTACTGCTGATGGTGCCGCTGATGGTAGTGGTGGTGGTGATCATTGTCGACGAAGTGGTAGCGGCAGAACCGAGGTCGATTTTTTTCCTGGGGGCGGTGGTAGCGGCGGCGCCGTCTCCGCCAGGGAAGGTGCGGGCGAGCGCGGCGGGGCGATGACCCCCGAGCTACAGCGGCAGCAGCAGCAGCAGCAGCAACAGCCGAGGGCTACGGCCACGTCTAAGACTGAACCAACAGCAACAAAGCCGACTACCACCACGACAATGCCACAGCCAACTACCACGACGGCGACAAGGCCTACAACCATGACCCTCTGCCTGGCGGTCTCGTACGGAGGCAGAGCCGAGGTAGCCGCGGCGGCCAGGGAGCTCGCGGCGGACGCAGCGGCAGGTAGGCTCGACCCCGCGGACATCGACGAAGCCGCCCTCGCGCGGCGCCTGAGCACGGCGCGCCTAGGCATCCCGGACCCAGACCTGGTCGTAAGGACATCGGGAGAGAGACGCTTGTCGAATTTGTTACTCTGGCAGGCGGCCTACGCGGAGCTCTGCGTGGTTAGTAAGGCTTGGCCGGAGTTTCGCCGCCCGGATATTGTGGAGACCTTTCGGTAAGATGTGGCCGGGGAGGGGAAGAGGGGGACGGAGTGGGGGGTGGGGGGGGGGGGGGGGGGGGGGCGAACGGAGTGTAGCGTAAGGGGAATAGGCGTTAGAATTGTGAAGGCATTTTTCTCTTTAGTAGTGTAGGGTTTGTGGGGAGTTGAACCACCATAGAACCCTGCCGACGGAATGGTGGGGGACTCAGGGGAAGGGAGGGGGGGGGGCAGGGATACTATGGTAGGGAAAGAGCTATGCATGGGCATGTGGAGACCCCTCCCACATACCAGGTAGCATTTAAAGCTGTTTGATGGTATTTGCCAGTGGTATTTGCTGTAGTTGTCACGCCCGCAGGCACGGCCCGGCTTTCTCTCGGACCCCGACAGGCTTAGCATCACTCCCCCCGCCCCCCCCCCCCCCCTGACTACGGCCATGCATGATAATGAATACCCCCCCCCCCCCCCCCCCCCCCCCCCCCCCCTTCCCTCCCCTTGGTCAAATTTTCGCTTCGTCGCGCCCGACGAACAGGGATTTCGGGCGCCGAAGGCGACGTCACGGTAAAACCCCCGAGCAGGTGGCGGAAGCCCTAGACAACACCGAGGCACAACCATGATAACACGTGGATGACAAGGGAGGTTGTGGAGGCCCTAGAAAACATGGAACCGCATCCATGATAATAATACTTACTTGATCGGGGGGTTGCGGAGGCCGAAGAAAACATGGAACCACACCCATGATAATAGTTGCTTGATAGGGAGATTTGATAAGGGGGTTGCGGAGGCCCAGTAACACATGGAACCACAACCATGATAACAGTTATTTTGATAGGGGAGTTGCGGGAGACCTAGGAAACATGGAACCACAACCATGATGAGACTTGTGTGGCAGGGGGGTTGCGGAGGCACTGACAACATGGAACTGCAACCATGATAAGACTTACCTGGTAAGCCATAGGGGGGTTGCGGAGGCCCTAGAAAGCATGGAACCACACCACGACACGACAATACTTACTGAGGGGGCTTCGTACAATGTGTATTACGCCGACATAGTTGTAGTCACACGAGACAGCTGGGCAGGATGGGAGCCTTTCGAGGTGTATTTAAGCATTGCGAGACTTTTGTCGAGCGAGATCCCTCTGCCTCTCTCTGTCGTTTTTATGTTTTTTATGATAGCCTCGTGTGTGAGAGCGAAAACGTTGCCGCTGCGATTGTGCCGACAGCGCCCGCTTGCCCCATCGCCCGGCTGATTGAAGTTTCGAACGAGCACGGGGCTCTCAGTGCCCCCCAAGGACATTTTTGGATGGAAGTCGGGGCTTTCAGCGCTCAAGGAACTTTGCAGTTCGAGCCCGGGGCTTTCAGCGCGCAATGAGGATCATTAAAACTTTTTTTTTCTGAAGCGTACACGTGGTACCATAGTATGGCTCTTAGCGCGCGCTACTACTCTCATGTTGCTCTAGGGGTGGGTAGGTGGGTGGTTGGGTGGGTAACGTTACCTTCCCCTTCAAGGGGTGTCTGAATATAGATGGTCGACCCAGACGAGACGCGAGACCCGGGACTCTCTCCTGTCAGAAGAATTTAAGAATTTTATTTTTGGAAGTTTCTATGAAACATATTTTTCCATTGCGAAACGTGTACCCTCCTCCTGCATATTTTGTAGATTTAGCAGCCGCTGCCGTGGAGGCCGGTTGGGCAGGTCGCACTCGCGTACGGGGGCGTCTGTTAACGCACGGTGTAATCCCAATCTGCAGCAGAATACACTCGTACAAAGCAATCAATGTATATGCATACACGCTTCGAAGTATTTATGTGCTCGTGCCTGGTATACGTGTACACCAGCATGGCTCGTATGATGACGAGTGAACGCGAGTTTCTGTAAGTTTGACAACGCCAACCTGAGCAACAGAGACCTCTCTACGTAGCATTGCTTGAAGTCAGCCCCCGCCGTGACGACGCTTGTGTACCAGGGGAGTTCGTATGGGATTTTGCGTTTGGCGTATAAAAATACTATATACTAGCTACAGGGTCTTGTGTATCTACCCCTCCGCCCCCCCAAGCGGCGCTCAGGGGGTACCGCGTCGTCGAGATCTCTGCACCGCGTTGAATGTATACGGTTACGTTGTTTTGGGGGGCCTGGCAGCAAAGTCACGCACATCGAATAAGTACCGCTGCTGTTGATGATGTCGTTTCGACCCGGCTCGTTCTTCCGCAAGACGGTCTGCACGTGGCAAACGGCGAACTATTATGTCTCGCTTACCTCTTCGAACATGACGCGATAACCTGCAGATGACTGCTAATGCTACTTCTTCTGCCACTAACAGACAAATCGGAAAAATGGGAACGAAGCCTAAAATGATAACCAAACCGTATCTCCAGAACCATGTGGTGTATCACAAAACCAAAATGATCCTGCGAAACCCCTTGGCCAGCCCTGTGAGAGGAGCTCGTCAGAACGGTCATGCTCCATCTCGTGCCTTCGGGTGGGCGCAAAAAGCGATACCCTGGTATACGCTGGCTCTATTGTGATTTCTCTAGATGCTGGCTACCGCGGCGATGCCGAGGACTTCCAGCCTGAGCGACAGCTCATTCGAAGGCTGCTGTACAGCCCCACAGGACTGTCAACTTTTTTCTTGGAGTTGTAAACAATTGGTTTGCTTTCTAAAACAAAACGTCCGTTCTCATTTTTTGTTTCGTTCCCATTTTTCCGATTT